>CM023360.1:27615365-27944063 GCA_013282895.1 Eriosoma lanigerum
AACGCAAGATTATATTTTAACGACTTAACGCATGGATAACAATAATGATAATTATTTTTATGTATCAGACTGTATAAATATATATCATACGATAAGCATGGTTTTAATATACCATAGGTAATAAAATATGTATTATTTGATTAGAACTATGAACACTGTCATCGTTTATTATATAAGCTTGTAATTGTAAAAATCGGAGAAGACCTGGAGGATAAATTCATGAAATTTGCCACATTACAATTGAGTTTTAAAAAATAATAGTAATATATTATATCGTATAATATTTATTATATTATTCAATATAGACAAATTAAAAATATAGTTTTTAATTGTTATAAATATATATTTTAATGGCCGATTTACATAATAATTTATGATAACTTCATAATGAACTATATAAATAGGTATGCTTTATCCACATGATTTTTGGGATTTTTTAATTTATTAAAACCATATTTTAATCAATTTAATACCATATCTATTATAAGTTTTCTGAAAATTAAAAACATTAATAACAATAGTTTATTGTGATCTACATAGGTACTAAATAAGTATCTATCTTACATGTTACATCTATAATTAATTATTATTATTGTATTATCGTATTTACGTATTTTTGTTATCTAAAAATCTGATCATGCCGTATAAACTAATCTTGTGGAATAATATGATATCGTTATATATTTGCAGTGTATTCTATATTGTTGGAATCACGTAAGTATTTATGTATTTTAACTTATAAGACTTCTGCTCTCGTCCTCATTCTCATCGTCTTTATTATTATTATGCGATTATCAGACGTGCGTTAAAGTCACTATAAATTATTATAATATTATGCCATACATATTATACATTCGTAGAAGTATAATATAATATTATATAGGTACTATAATACTATATCGCGGAAGACCTATCTTCGATGTACGCAAAGTTAAACAACGCGCGGTTACGAACATAATATAACATATATAATATATATGTATAACTCGGTAATTGGTATAATATATATATATAGAATAGAATATAATAAACTACCGACTGTAATAATAAAATAATGATACACCTACAGCCTGCGTACCTATCACACGAGAATGAAAGTAAAATAATATAATATATATTATACAAATTATTTAGATACGTATATTATATGTTTAACAATCGTTATGCAAGTGATAAAAATCTTTTATGCTGGTTTTATTAACATTAATGAAATTAAAAATGTACCAAGTATATTATAATTACTACAACATTATAAAATTTATTTGAATCAAACGTGTTTCAACTTATTTATTAGACATTTAACATAAAAATACATACATATATATATAATATACTCGTAGTATCATTTACAAGTTACAACAGTAGCTACATACACTGAGTGGTTAGTTTGGTTAGGTTATGGTATTCCATTATGGCTAAGTGTTAATTCGATCGAACGATAAATAATTAGTGTGACGTTATAGTTTAACGCTTAAACTCAAAGTTTTTTTTATTATTCAGTTGTCCTTGTACGCAAAATCGAATTTACATATTTAAAATTGTGCCAATATCTTATGGAATACCTATTACGATAAGAAGAAATGCGATTTTATATATGATAATTGTCACACTATATAGTAGTAAATAATATATATTATAGTAGTAAAATAAACATGTTAGCTATATGCAACTTTAAATGTGTCCATTTTATAGTGAAGTACATTTTATTTAATAAGATTTACAGTGAAATGAAAATAAAACATTTATAAAAATCGTTTAATAATTTTTTACGTTTTAATTATACGTGTAACTTGTGACCTGTTAATATTGTATTATTAATTTATCATTATTGAATACACGACTAATTACGTATACTAATATCTGCGTTGATAATAAATTATAAAAACTAGATAGATAATACTCACTGTTATCAAAATATTGCGTTTTCTAGAAATAATATATATTATGGGGAAACATATCTACAAATTTGGATCTAATTAGAATAACATTTGACAAACTATAAACGGCAAAGCCGTAGCTGGACTTAATTTTAGGGGGGTTAGAAAAAGTGAAGAAGCTATGACCATGCTTATTACAAAATCGTATTACATAATATATCATGTATGAAGACATAAAAAAAAAATCTGGTAAAGAAGTAAAACCCTTAACCCTCCCCTCAGATACGGCCTTGATAAACGGAATATTAAAATTTAAAAAAAGTTGTTTTCATTTTTTACTTTAATAAATAATATCAACTTGATAAAACTGCATTAACTGCGTACTTCAGTATTGTACTTCATTTTCAGTATTCTTGTAAAAGTAAAACGCGTTAACAAAATGCAAATTTATTAAACATAGGTAATGTAGGAAAAAATATAGGCAACAAAATATTACCACGGTTGTCATATTATTCTAGTAGATTACCGTTCGATGACCACATCAGCATTAGCATTAGCATTAGCAAAGAACACACGATAAAAAGATAACTTCGTTCAAAATAATATGAATATAATATTAAATTGTTGTTCTAAACATTTGTCAGAGAGCACTTTATATCCGTGATAGTACAACTGCGAAAAGAAATATTTACTAAATTATTTTGATTAACAAATATTTGGTTAAATTATCAATGTTTTTGAAAGAAATACTTGATGACAACTAAGAATTTAGTTTATATTACTATAAAAAAAATAGTTAATTATTTTTAATTGAATTAGTTATATTTATATTATTTTAACTATAAAATATACTAAATACCTATAAATAACTAGAAGGTAACAAACTAACAACTAAAATTTAGATAATTTAATTATATTATTATTTTTAATATTTTATTATAAATTCAACTAAATTTATTTACTAGGTAGCTACAAACTAAAGCGTAGTTAGTATATTCTGTAACTAAAATATAAATTTGAAAAAAGATTAATTTAACTAAGTATATGTTTATGTCATACCTTATATATAGTAAACAAGAAAATAGATGAAACAAATATGTCTATTAACCTAACCAAACCTGTAGTAGAAGTGAACGTCATTGTTATAAGCTTTTGCTAAATGCTATACTATATTTTTGCTATAATACTATATTCAGTGCCCGCAGTGACTTGTCTCATTAAAGTAATAAAAAGTTCGTGAAAAATTACAATTTTTAATATTTTCTAAATAATATATTAACAAAAATTATAGTCAATCTATATTAATAAATTTCAAAAAATATTTTCAAACCTGTCCTCTTTAGTTAAAGGTCTAGATATAATAAGTATGATCAGCGATTATGTAGCCAGTGAGAGGGTTAAATATTCTGCCATAAAAATATGTTTTATATTGCAGTAGTGTTTGAATATAATTTTTGTTTTTAAGGGGAAAGGCAACATTTAAACATTTTTCTATAATATTTACCTAGTTTATAAAACATTGAAATTTCATGTGTAAAACATGCATTTAGACTTACTCGCAGACAACTATATTATAGTATTGGTCAGGGGTTACCAAATGGGGGGTTGGGGGCCGTATACTATGGCCAACAAATTAATTTTATATGACCCCCTGACAAGGAGGAAAGATGCGATATGCCGATATATAATGTTGTTTATAATTTTTGTAGGTATATTTATTATGTATTTTAATTTACAGCAGCAGATAATCACCCATATTATTTATGATTTAGTCTTGCTTACTATAAAAGTATTAACTTAAATGTTCACATATTAAATTTTGATAGCCCGTGAAAATTTCCACAATTTTTAACGTGAACTTCCAAAAATAATAATTGGGAACTTCTGGGTTCTGGTACTCATTATAATAATATTATCTATATAAAATCGATTTAAAAATCTAAAACTTGTTTTTTCCAGAAATTATTCAAAAAATATATAGCATATTATGCGATTTTTATGTAACCCGAGTATTCGACACGTATAAAACATATAATGAGATATATAGTTGCAGTAATCTAGTTATTACCTACATTTATAATAGTTAATAATATACATATTATATGTGTGTCATGTGAACAGTTTTTCGTATAAGCCTTTTAATATATTTATATTCGTTTTGGATTGTCAGATGTAACATAATATAATATGTACACATTAAGTTTAAAAAACATTTTAAAATATAAATTATTCTTAACGAGTTATTAGAATGCCCACGGTGGTTTGTGTTCGAGTTAATTTTTTTCTTCGCTTCCGTAACTTTTATACACAGAGTGATCATATTATAAAATTAATGGAGATAATACTGTAAGCGTATGCAATTGCTATTTCATGGTTTTTAATATAACTATAGTCTGTATCACGTTCTGTACAGGTACTGCCTAACCTTTTTTAAAGAACCGTATATTTTAAAATTTAATAATTATGAAATAATAATTCGTCAATAATCGTACATTGTCATCGTAATACTGTAAATCCTAATTTATTCTCAGATCCAGATTGAATGTGAGTATCTAGTTAATAGATTTATTATATTGATAGGAACTTATTACTTATATTAATTTTAATTTATACTCATATTATGTTTGAATTGGTATTATTTTCAGCATTAAAATTAGATCAATATTTAAAACTTAAAATAATTTTTATGCAAAAAATAAGAATCATTATTTTATTTATTGTAATTATTTTATTTTGATAACCCCAAACAAAAATTTGTCACACATCATGTTAATATATTAAAAATATAAACAAGCTACAATTTATTATATTATTATATTAGATTAAGTTACTACAAAATTTAATTAATTATTATTTTTAAACCTTTCTATTTTTTTTAAAAAATAACTTAACTCGGTAATAATTATAAAAATAATTTATTAATTTAATATGCATGGTGTATGATAGTTTATATAATTCTACAAAGTAATATGTTATAACTTTATATTGGTATAACTTTCTATCGAATTAAATGTTTATTACATATGAATTATTGAGAAAAAAAATTAATTTGGTCATTTAATTCGTAAATGTTATAATTATACATTCAATGACTGTTGTTGTTGTCGATACTGTTCACGTTTAGAATATTATATTTCGTTTCGAACATAATATTTAAAACAATAATGAAACACGCAATAAAATAATATAAAAACGATTTACAGTAACATAATAAAATAGTTAAACATTATTTTGTATTATATAACTCTAAAATCAATAGATAAATAGCTAATAGACAACTTACTTAAAGCCTAAAAATTTGAGAAAAACAATCAATGTAGGTTTATTATAATAATCTAGGCTATTATAATTGATACGATTTAACGATTATTATGTGTTGTTAATTGAATCCGTATTTGGTAAACTAAATCGTTATTACGTTTTCAGAGTAATAATGCGGTATTAAACAGATAATTTGGATAAAATTAGAATGGTTATTAGTCGTTGTTAACACTTTTAAGACTAAATTTTCACTGGCTATTACAAAATGATAAATACTTAGGATCGTACTACATTCGTACCTATCTCTATAAATATAATATATCTATACGTATAATAATATTACATTATGCGATCACGATGATGCTTAAATGCTAGTGTCGTAATATTAATTTTCGTGAAATTTTCAAGGACTTCACAATGTTATTACTAATAAATTAACAACAAAACGGATTTCAAAGACAATAAAATATATTGTATACATATATAATGCTGTATGTTTTGCAGTGTCCGCGAGAAAGTAGGTAGGTTATAAATAGGAAAAAAAAAATTGTAAAAAAATAATTACGATAAAATTAATTCGAGTGCGGAATATTAATATGCGGCGATGTTTTACATAATAATAATGATAAAATAAAAATGTATGTACCTTACCTATACCTACAACAAAACGATATAAGACGTGTATTATATTCTAACTGATACGCGAATGTTGCGTTTAATAACTCCCAAGGCGAACGACTCGTCATGGACGTTATATACTCACATTCACTTGTGTGATTATAACCCGTACAACACTGTAATAATATTGAATTATTATACACACGCGCGCGTGTACAGGGTGTTCAAAATGTAAACAATCAATTTTTCTCCCATTTAACCAACACGCGCGATTTATCTCGAATAAATCGTTCAATATCGTATATACGCATATATGCGCACCTATATATTATAAGATAAGATATTTTAACGAGACCAACTCGCCTTTTATTTGCTAATCAATTCGATATTTACTTATACAGTATTAGAATTTGTACTCGTAAATATTAATTTTTGCAGGTTACATATATAAAATGCACGAATTTATCATATTATAATTTAATATCCTTACACAGGTTTACACAATAGGGCTACTGGTGTTCACCATCTACCTACCTCAATAAAAATAGGACTACTGTTCCAAAAATTACCATAACCATGTTACTAGTTTAAGCTATTAGACACATGGTGTCGTAAATTTAATCTACCATTGTCATAATATTAAATTGTTTCAATAACTAAACTGTGTTTTTAATTTCAATAATCATAGGGTTTAACATTTAAGGACGATTCCGTATTTCCGTCACCATGTTAAACTTATTAAAAAGAGAGTTTTTCCTCGATACAGAAAGGATATACACTTATCACGTGTATTTAATTTTGAATAAAATAAACTACCTATGGTTTTGTAGCTGATGTCACGATTCAGGAGTAGAAAAACTTGTTGAGAAAAGGCGAAGTACAGTACTAAATACTTCATATTTTTTCCTGTGTAAAAAAAACATTGTGGAAATTATTTTTGTCTTCATGAAATGAAGCAAGAATTTGTTTATGGAATCCTTTTTCTAGAATATGGTTTATCGCGTAAGGCGTGACAAAATATCGGACAGAAAATGTATTGATATTGTAAAAATATATTCATGTTAAAACGTTACAAAATTACCGTTCTACTAGTATTGCTGAACCAAATATAATAAAATAAAATAAAGTAGATATATGGTTTAATTTCAAACATACCTACCCAGATCCGTAACAACTAAATATTGCGACAGGAACATAACTTCAAAATACGCCCCTTTTGAACTTTAAATTAGGATAAACATTTTTTATAAACTATACAATATAAACAAATAAAATATTGTTGTTTAGTAAAAATTTTAAAAAGATATTTGTATTAAAAGTTTTCAGTTTAATTTGCGCCCCTTTAATTGTTGCACCCGAGGCACAAGCTCCTTGCTACGGCTCTGTACCTACCTATTACCTATATTATGTTATCATATACCTAATAAGGGAATGGGATATTTTGGCGTGGCAGTTTTGGCGTGGCCGTTTTGGCATAAGCTGTTATGACATGAGGTTATTTTGGCGTAAACCCATTTTGACGTAAAAATTACTCGATTCAAATTTCGCTCTCAAACAATTTTTTTTTTAATATCTATAATACTTTCTAACTTATAATATAAAACCCTAATTAGTAAAGGTATTACTTTGCACAACTAATCGAAGGATATTTTTTATTTGCGGATCAAAACGACCGACGACGTCGAGAAGCGTAGCGACGAATTCCACGAGCAAAATCATGCGCATGCAATATATAGATAAAAAAGTATTTAAATTTTTAAGAAATTAGTCGTTTTATAATCTTTAATGATATATATATATATATGTATTATATATGATTTTGAAATGATATATAATAAATATCATATAATAATATTATTTTTGTTAATTTAATATAATCAATTTTTTATAATTAAATAATTTTTATGCCAAAATAACTTCACGCCAAAACGACCACGCCAGAATGTCTTATACCCATGCACCAAATAAATATTTTATCTATAGTTTTCTGCTTACATGTTACATATATATATATATATATGACTATATATTTATATAATAAATGCAATAAGTTTATAACAACCATACAGAAATACCTGAAAATAAACGTACGACACTATGACTGCCTATAGTGAACAAGATAACAGGAATTTTTACACATCAAAAATGAATTTTGATTTTTGCATATTAATCCAGATCATACTTCATACAATGGTAACAATAGTTATCTAAACATTACAAGTTGAATTATACGGCTCTGAATGACAAGACTCTAAAGCATCAACCCACTTCAATTTAGACGGTATTGTATTGGTCAGGTATATGTTGTGTGAATGGTCCGTGGTCCATGGTCCGTATAACAATAATAATAATTGGTAACAATAATAATATAAGAGAGAAAAATAGAAAATAAAATCTTAATATGTATTCATGGACGAGTAAATGGTGATATTTAGATATTTTCAAACATACGATATATATAATATACAGAGTATGATTTAAATTATTCGTGTTTAAACTTTAAATATGAAAGTTTTTATAGTACTTTTCATAGATTCAGATACGTACGTCTCATTAACCCCTCCATTTTCAAAATTTGGAAATAATTTTAAGCTTTTAATTATTTTACTTAATTGTACATGATTTGTATGAATTTGTACGATAACAATAATTATAATTTGTACAATACCTCATTTCTCGCCATTACAAAATATTGTCTCGGGGGATTAGCGAGACGTTATCCTTGCCCCCACATTAGAATTCCATATTTTTTTTACACCAGTAGGTATTCTGATATAATTATTTTCATAAGATTTTTTATTTACATTTTTATTTATTTAATTTAAATTTTTTATTTTATATTACCTAATTCTATTATTTAGAATTTGAATATCAATGGAAACATCAATATGCAATTTTACTATAGGAAATATTATAAATAAATGTTGAATGAGTTACCAACAGTATTAGAATAATTGATGAAATCAAATGTGCTATTCCTTTTTGACAAAAAACCAGGAACAATAAACTTAATATATATAACTACGTAATGTTTATAATATAAATGGTCTCCAAGATTTTATGAACTCAAGATTTATTATTATTCAATCTGTTTGTTGTATTATGCTAGTAAGACGTTTCGCCAGTCTTCAAAGGATAACATTTTTATAGTAAGAAAAGGTATATTGCATAAATTGTTAATGTTATCGTACAAATTACGTTCAATTTGGATGAACTAAAAATTTTTTAGTTTAATTTTAACGGCACTAAGATGAAGATCTCTATTGTTATTACATTGGTTATTACATTATCGTTTTCTTACAGATATTTAACACTGCGACACTCGTTTATAGCTCAGAAAGATAAAAAAAATATATTATAAAATATCAATTTTGTAATAAAATGTATGTTCTTAACTGTTTTATCTGTTTTTATTTAATCCTAACTAACAATTTTCCGATAAAGAAATTAAAAGCTTAAAAAAATAATCTGGGAATCTTTGATCGTTAAAATAAGTGACTTCGACGAAAAAAATGAAATAACATCCTGTATATACTGTCTTTATATACTGATCTTTCGTTATAATAACGTCATATATTATTATATTTATAACCTGTACCTATATAAGTGTTCGAAACGTCAAAATAACATAATATTTTTTTCACCAGTTAGCGTCCTCGGGCAGAGCACGACCAACACGCCGCCATCGTACAATAAAATAAATTATATCGTGTGTTTATGTCGACGTGTATAATATTATTATAACACTGTAAAAACGGACGTATTGTATCAAATTTCGAGCCACATTATAATAGTTATTAATAAGACGCGATTATATTATTATTATTATTATTATTATTGTAATAATTCTTTTGTGCGATCAGTCACCGCGACCAAGGTTCAATCGAATAAATCGAAACAACAGCCGCCCACGCAACAATATGCTACGATCTTTGCGATTCCGGATGTTAATATTTTATGTCCGTTTCGTTGATATCAATAAAGATGAATTATAATAATAATAATTTTATTTTATTTCACGAAATTATTGTGACAAATCATGTATACATATATACATTCAGTCAAATTAGTGTGTTTATTCCATGGAATGGATAACCTTTCATGAAAAGGAATAAGTGGTTACAACATTTATATGAGTTCACATATTTACTGGACGACTAAGAGAGTAGCAGCCAATATTTGATACCATGTAGCATTGATTATAGAATAGACTATAATATTCTATTCTATAATAAATGCATGTAGTAATTAATAATGTCGTATACATATAATATGAAATATGTAATGAATACTTAAATATAACATATTTTATTACCAAACATTTTTTAAAGTATTAAAAATAATCATCGAATAATAAAATATGTTAACGCATTTACCACGAATATTAATTTTAAAAAAAATTATCGTATAAATTGAATGAAAAATATAGAACTACGTATTAACTAGCTATATTACAACGCTTTTAGACAGAAAATCATTGAGCAGGAGAAAAATTTCAAGCAAAATTGAATCTATGATACTTAGGTTACCAAAAGAACCAAAAGAAAACCTGTATAGTCTCGTCTGTAATATGAATATATAATGTAATTATAGTTATATATAAATAAGTGGATAAAATAATTTGTTTATTTTAATATCGAAATTATTGGTAGGTACTTATGTGAAATTCGATTTTGTTTTATTAACCACCAATCGCAGAAGAGTATTATATCTCAAACTTGCAAAATATTTTATTTTAAATTATTCACTTTCGCAAAATTCCTATAAAAGTAAATTTAAAATAATTCAATCATCAAAAAATTTTATGGTATAATATAATATTATAATATTATTTCATACAATAATAATAAAAAATAAAGAATGAATGTATTGTATAATTTTGTTTATCCTGTTGACGAAATTTATAAAAACAAATGAATGAAATTTACCAACAAACTTGAAAATATAACTACAGCTTATATGTGGTATGTATGGTATGAATACAGAATATCATAAATTTGTGTTATAAAAATGGTAATTGATATACGAGTATTATATAATATAATCTACCCTACTTTGTATATAACATGATCATTCTTACACAATTAAAAATTGTTTTATGCTTTTTAAAAAATATATACTACATTAAAACTATAATAATAACTTAGGCAAAGTGTTTTTTAATATAGGAGTATGTTGTGAATTGTAATATCTATTATTTCCTTCGTACATAACCGCAGTTCGTGTCTTAACTCCGAGATAATCGTTTGATAGATATCAAAATTGACCAACGTTTTATTATGTACGCCCGCACCAACTATAAATGCAATCAATTTACTCGTGATTTTTTTACGATCATTGACAGGATGTCGGATGAAATTACGGTTTTATAATTTAGACACGCACAAGAAAACTTTAATTTCGCCAATCTACCTATATATATATAAATGTTATATAATAAAAAAAACGCAAACTAGGTACATTTTACGAGTAAATCAACAAATTAAAATACTTTCCCGTTCTCCGCGCCGCCGTTAAGTCGATTTTATAGTTATGTTATACTTATATGACTACGAGTATTAATCGATCTTAAAATTAATATCATCAATAAAATAATTTTCATAGTGAATTATTAAAAATTTATGCTGATATTTGTTTTTAACTTTTTAACCGCATGAGACAGATTTGCTTAATATTATATTTGGCCGTTACAAACAGGCACTACTTTTTTACGTAAATTATTTAATATATTTATATACGTTTCTATCACACCAAAATGGAAAATTAAATAAAAAAGACGTTTATAACTAAAATAGTTATATTTAATGTTAATCAAATATAACACCTCAAAGCTTAAATCTTAAAATAAAACGATTGTTTGTATACATAATGTGACGCAACGTAGCTAGAACACGACTACGTAATACGAGTGGAAAGGAATTAATTGTAATCTAGTACCTTTATAGTTTGTATCCATAAAAGACAAAAGGAAATTCATCGCTTCGCCAGTTCCACAAGTATTATAAAAAATAATAAGACTCCGTAAAATGCAGATATTATGTAATGAAATAAAATTAATTAAGGTATAGAAGTAATAATAATTTAATCCTAATCCGAATTATATTAATCCAATCTACGAATATTTAAATAGTTAAAGTAAACAAATCGAAATCATATTCAAACGGAATGTAATTATATAACTTATAGAAGTATATAATTACAAATAAACCGTATCGTCATTATTTAAATAAAGTATCGTAGCCTATTGACTGAAATTAATATTACACGTTTTAGTTCACATAATATTGTTTGACTAATTATTGGAATTTGAAAAACTGACTACCTAATATTGTGTAGGGTATAAATTAAGATATCTTGTATAAATCTCACACAGATAAAATTTAAATTGATCGAACAAACACCATTAAAAAAAAAAAAAAAAAAAAGCATTATTTCTTATAGCATCTAATATTTAATAACAAGATAATATTGCAGGTATACATTATTAAACTATTATAAATGTTAAGTTAACGTTTTAATTTCAAGTTCATTGTACATATAATAATAATATACAGTATATACTCTATATATAGGTATGCTCACGCAAATATACATAAAATAAGTAACGCCAAATATGTAAAAACACGATGAAGTGGGTTAAAAATACTAAGTAGGTGTATTGGAATTTATGTGAGCTGTACACGGAGAAAAATCAGAAAAATATTATTAGCCATATTATGATTTATTATATTACTTTCAATATAAATAAAATAATCGTACGATGAAAAATTTGGTTGCAATTTTTGAACTTCTACAGTTATACATAGATTATGCTAAAAATAATAATAAATGTTGACCATTAAATGTTTGAAAAGAAAATAATAACGAATTCTTTTCAATAATGAAAATGTTTTTGTCGTCGGTCGTTACTCGTATTTGTGTTATATGTGCGAACATAATATAATGATAGTATCTTTCTGAGTGTTTCTTTCTGTTAAAGAAATAGTCGAATCAGTAGGTGTCCATTATATTATAGGTAGTAAAACGTTCTCTTCAGATTTGTTGTTTAGTAGGTACAACAATAAACCAGCTACTAAGTGCGAGTTAAATAATTGTAATTATTTTGTTTTATTCGCGGTCAATGACACATTTGCTTTTTTTATAAAGAACGTAGGACGAAGGAAATGGAGTATTTTTTCGAATATATCTTTATACGACCGTTCGTCAACAATTTTGGTTCGCGTTAAGAAATTAACAATTTATCTAAAACAGTTTATCTTTCTATCTACATAATATAATATTATATACTTATTAATTTATTATAGTTGAGACTAAAATTGATTTATATAAAAATTTTCCAGCATTTCTGGGCTTATTTTTTTAAATAAAAACTAGATTTATATACGTCAATAATATTAATAAAAAAAATATAAACATTAAAACGTTTTAAATAATATTTTTTATCAAACCATTGATTATAGAATTGACTATTTTATAATCAATGATTTAAACATATTATATTCCAGATATAATATTTTCTAAACAATTTTTAAATGTCGAGAGAGATTATTATTATTTCAAATGTTTTGTATATAACGCTATAACGATATAAGATACCCATTTATCATTTACTTATAAAACATAGGATAACGCCAAGTAATACATTTTCACTTTTGAGCACTCGCAGCAATACTTCAATAATATTGCAATAGAAATTTCTAAACCAATCGTCTAACATA
This sequence comes from Eriosoma lanigerum, assembly GCA_013282895.1. Lineage (NCBI taxonomy): Eukaryota > Metazoa > Arthropoda > Insecta > Hemiptera > Aphididae > Eriosoma > Eriosoma lanigerum. The sequence continues at coordinate 27,628,840 of CM023360.1, forward strand.
GTTTTATAATGTCGACAAAGATTATTTCATAGAAAATAAAGTGGTAAAAAAAACAATATTTGAAACTAGATTGAACTTTTAATAGATTAATTAAAATGACTCCAATGTTTATTATCCTCATAATAATCTTAACGTATTTACATAAAAATAACGTTACTTTATGTGTGCGTTATGAATTTATCTAGTCGATTATACAGACGTTATTTAGATAACCTGTTATACAAATTAAAGACAAAACAAATTTATTACAAAGTTTGGTTTAGAACAAATTTGACTAATGACAACATAATATTGTACGCAGTGTTGGTATAATATTTTGCATAGTTTATGAAATAACAATGCAAAACGTTACATTTCGACATAAAATATAAAACATTTTTTATACTTCGTATAAATTACGAAATATTACTTTGATTTACATTTAGAAAGCACGATTCCGCCCTCAAAACACACATTTGATCAGTTATCTTACGTAAAACGAACTACCTATAGGTACATAACATATTGCACAAAATATACGGATGTATATCATCAATTTATCAGCTCCAAATGTACTTTTTACATATTATTATAATTTATATGCGAATGGATATTGTAATGGCACATAGGTACATGTTTATTTAATCCTTTCACTCTACAAAATACAGCGGTTAGGTTTAGTTATTAATTTTAAGATTAAAAAATAAAACTGAACATTTATTTACATTCATGGTATATTATTTACAGTATAGGTAATTTGCAGTCACTGTTTTCAATACAAAATAATAATACTACGAATATATTAATTTCATAATTTGATAGTAAAACAAATATTTTATTTACGAAGTATGCCTCACGATATTTATTTGATTCGCTAAAATAATTTTTAAAAGTACAATAATTATTATAATATACCAATAAAAATAATATGCCACGACCGTGACTTAGAATAATATTTTATTAGGATTATTATTAATTATTATTATTAACGCCCTATCGGGCAAAGAGTGTACATAAGTGATACTTTATAAAATATGAAAATTTAATAGTTATTATAGAATATTAAATTTAATACATAAGTATACTAATAAACTAATCGTTCTACATACAATTTAACTATTTGTCTGAAACCTAGATATACTTATACTTCTTTTTTTAAATAAATACGTAAAATTACAAACTCAATCATGGTATAGTATAATTATTGTTATTGTTTATATTGGTATAATAACTACCTATAAAATTCTCCCTATAGTTAGGTACGTACGTATTAAAAGGGCTGATCCGATAATAAATAATTGTAGTCAACACAATAATAATTATTGTTGTTATATTATTTACAACACAACAATTAAACAATCTGTTAAATTTACTATATTAACCCAAATATATTTGATAATTTGGCTATATTGATTTAATTTAAGTGAAATATATTTTATAAATTATAAGTTAGGAACTTAGGACTTAAATGTACATTTGAAAAATAAATGTTTACGTAAACTTATTTAATTATGTGAATTTTAAATAGCATTCTTAGATAACTCAGTAGCTGATAAATTTTATAGAAAATTGATTTTGAGAAATAAAGCGTCTACATGCATCAACCTTTTGTTTCTTTCTATTAAAAATGTATCGCTATAAATTGGTATTGGAGGACATAGATAAATAGATTACTACGAACAAAAATGAACTCTATACATTTATACAATGATGCGTTTTTGATAAACGTAGGCTCTTTTTCTTTATCTGTACGACTGTAGTTCTTTGTTTATATATTTTTTTTAAATATACATAATAATATATTGTTCTGGTCATTACTCATGAAAAATATCAAACAATTTGTTAAACGCTATATTATACTATTATAATACCACTTGCACGATACGACGACATAAATATTATATTATTATGATTACATCACGGTTTTTAGTTATTATATTATTTTACAAGACCTTAAAATGATGACCTTGGTCTCTGAGTGACTTGTACGACAGTAAACGAACTATAATACACACACAATACACATAACTATAATAATATAATTATAATATAATTTACTTTATATAATATTTAATATTTAATTCATAGAATTTTCAAATAGTTTGAAGACAATAAGAAAAATATAAAGCCGTTATGTCACTGTAAACGTTGTTATATATATTATATATTATAATATAGTCTAGTATACGGTATAACATGCAGAATGTGGCGACTATCATATGTTATAAAGCGATTTTTATTTTTTACAGTTCTTGAGATGATGATAATATGATATTATATTTCAATAATTATAGATAAATACAATTATAAATACAATTTCTTTCGTCCTACAAGATAAAAATTTTAAAACATAGTCTATACTAGTATAATAAGTTTATGTTTCAAAATGATCATAACGCATTTCTATTCGCGAGTACTACTTGTATGATATGTAGATATAGTCAAAATGGTATATTATCTAAATTGTTAAATCTATTAAATTATTTAGAAACAATTCTAAATTGTAATTTAAAATTATTTAGTAAAACAATTCTAGCCGCAACTGTATTTCTACTATACAATATTGTTTATTCATTGAATGTGACCCGTATTTACAGGTAATAATATATAATTTTCGGGTACGTCGCGCCCACACTCGAAGTTTATCCATTTGCTAGTGGGTCCGATTATGACTATATCCCCTTTCGTCGAGCGGTGTAGGAAGAAAAACGTGTTTTGGTATTCCGATAAGGTACGCTAACTGATAATATTATATTATTATATTGTGTTTATAGAATTCAGTAACCTAACCACTACCACAGTTAGTCAGTTATGTTATTATATGTTTGCTGGACATGTTGGAACGAGATCAAATGAAAATAACGAATAGAATGTATTAACGCCGGACACGCATAACAGACGTTCGCGTGGAATACAAATAACCTGCGAGTATTTTGTCCTAAAATAATAATAATAAAAAAATGAATTGTATGAAAAATGTGTCGTTATAAATACTAAAAACTAGATAACTCTTTATAGATAGTAGATACGTACCATTTACCAGATTATTATTATATATAACCGAGTTTCTATCCTGCAGTAGGTCGTCTTAGATTTTATCTTAGAAATAATTTTTCAATAAATGTTTATGCTATATTTTTATTTGAGTAGAGTTTAAATGCCTATAATGACAAAGCAATTTTTTACACTTAATACAATCGTTTTTTTTTATAAATAGAATATTTTGGTTAAAGACCCGGGCGGCTAATGTTTATCTTTCTTCCTAAATAAATCCACAACACCGCCTAAAATTAAAAATATTATAATAAATTATTGTATTGTTATATTATTATTTTTATTTTAGATAGATTCTTTAGTTCAGCTTAATATTAAATATATACAATTTAACATTTAATTTGAATGAAAGAATTAGAATGATATTTTAATAACATTATTGTACGACATAACATATATTTCATGTATTGCCATATTAAAATTTGCCGGTAATAAAAATAAAATTTATAATGAACACTTCATTATAATATTATGATCTGACATTTGAATAAGTTTTGAGTCTTAGATTTACAGTTCACTGAATATTTTGAACGAATTGTGAAGACTGAAGACTATTTTATATTCAGATCACATATTCAAATAATTAACATATGAGAAATCAGAAAATATTTAGAATATGTATTCGAATAATTTTTAAAATATATATTTTATTTAAAAATGATAATTGAGTTACACCTATGCATTATAATATAAAGAATATTTTAATGTTGAAACTACAAAAAATTGTTGTTATTTCACATTGATTTGAAAATGTTTCGTAGTTATAATCACGGTTATCAACCGATTTACCGTAGATAACCGTGGTTATATGTAATATAACAATTATAAGTTCATATAGGGGGAAAATAGGTATATTTAAAAACTGGATAAAAAATAAAAATAGTAATTGCTTTTATTCATAATGCATATTCAACTTTTTTATTAAACAAAACTAAAATATTTCAAATATACAATCAAATAGATATTCAATTATTTCCAATTCTGGTGGTAAATAATTATATCTGAAACTATAATATATGACATATAACGACTATAGAATATACAATACACAATATGCTATTATTTTTCGATCGTTTCAAAACGAACTGTTGCATATTATTTATCATGGTCATTACCGCAACATTGTGTATATGACCCTTGAACATAGTAAAACATGAGATCATAAATATATCATTTTAAATTTTGAAGTAGACGTAAGTAATAAAATGTAATGAATTTCATAATTGCGTCGTAACTGTATTTTATAGTCTGTTTAAGTCTTATGTCTGCTATTTAAACGATATAAAATAAAATTGAAATATTTTCATAGTGCGCCAATAGGTACAACACGACAATATAGTCTATGTAGTTATATAGGTATAAGAAGTAGGTAATAATATATTTGTTTATAAAGAAAAAACAAGAAACAAGATAAATTAAATCATATCATTAGATATATTAATTGTAACTTGTGAGAACAATTAGTCAGTTTCTAAAATTTAATAAACACGAAACCCGATTTAATCGCTAAAGCACAACATTTGAATTTACAGTTATACAAACATTTACATTTATAATTAGTGTACCGGTAACACGTTATTCATGGAATTTTTTAAAGAGTTAAACTCATAATCTCATATGACAATGACAGAGGTACCTATCCTACATTTCTATACAAAACTTGGAATTTCTAAATGTATATATTTTCTTAAAAATGTATAACTATTTTTATCGTTGTATTAAATTTCATTGATTATTTGAAATTTTTTGAAAGTAGGTTCCGTATTGTTGTATTATAATTTTTGAATAAGTGTAAAATCAATTTGGAGTAATTAACAATATATGCAAAAATTAAGCTTAGCAGTCATACTAAAAATTTAAATTTGATACAAAAAATGTATGAACGTGATACATTGTATTTTCACTATATTAAATTATGTAATAATATTATAGTTGAGGTTAGAGAAAACAAGGTCTCGAAAATATTTAAATATTTAAAATTGCTTAAACTTATTTTTGTTTAGTTTATGTTGACGAAATCTATCAAAGCAATGTAGATATTCCAAATATAACATTAGCGAAACGAAAATGTTTACGTTTTACGTTCAATCGAATAATTCAGCAGGCACCTATACCACAGTATACAGTAATTATTATAGAATAGCGGACATATGGAAAGTCCTATACTTACCTATAGCGAAATATTATTAGAAAATAATATTATCTATACCTACTATCGCTTACCTATCAAGAACAATAGATCATTTTTACAATATGTATACCTATAATGAGATTAATTTGTACTAGTAGATAATTATATTAATATGTGTAATGAATAAATAAAAAGCGAGAAGGTCGATTCCGGATGTTCTTCCTTCGTCCCTTCGGTCCTCGGAGAAATTAGTGGTTTTTTTTATTTTATAATTAAGATTTGAATGCAATGATATTGCATTCGAAAATACTATTCTGATTAAAACTCAATATAATACAATCCTATTATACTGATAAACCGTTCCAAAATTTTCAAGTTCCAACGTTCAAAACATAATTAGTAATGACGAAATATATAAAATCAAAATAACAGAAATCGTTTTGCCTGTTTTCCGTCATTTTTTGGTAGTTTTTTATGTTGCAAGGAAAAACTTTTAAATGTTTTAACCCCCAAGACACCCCCCCCCCCTAAATATGCCTCTGCTTATTTTTTACAGGTGTATTATTTAGTTAAACAAAATTTGCATGTTATAACATTCAGAGTGTAACGAGAAAAATATTCAAATAATCAATTTTTATTTTAAAACATTTTTCGACATATAGTCATACCGAAAAAACATTTTAAGTAATATTATAGAATAACTTTGAAAGTAGCAAATTATTATCTGTATTAACTATCAATTAACTTTATTATAACGTGTTATATACAAAAATAACTAAACTCTGTATGATATTCATAGATACATTGTATTTTAATCGTTTTGAATTGTTATGATTAATAATAGACAATATTATGAAATCTATCGATTTATTGTTATATTTAAACGACGTTCGAGCATCGGGAAAATATAACTTTTTTTATGAATTGGACAAAATCAAAATATTATTTCTTGTTGAGTACCCTGAATATGATTTCTAGCAAATACAATAATACATATATTAACCTAAGTTTTTTTCTATCTAAAAACAATTACGAATAGACTGGGCCATGGCCGACCCGGTCCAAGTATCGCAGTTTCACTTATACGTATGAGAACAATTTTACAATAAAATACATTATTATGTTGTCTACAATTAAAAAGTTTATAAATAAACTAAAGAATAATAATTTATTATATCACTAGGTACAAATAGTTTTAGGTTAGTAAAAATGTGAAATATTCAAAAACTATTTTTATGAAAGTTTGTTAACATTCATTTGGATTTTTTTTATCTTATGTCCTTAGGTCAACATTTTTAATATTATCACATTATCCCCTTTTAAATTTTTTGATAACTTTATAAATTTACTAAAATATTATTGTAATCAAACATTTAAGAATTTAATTTTTCGTTGCTCATAATATATAATAAAGTTAAACTAGTTTTTCTCCGGTAATTTTTACAAAATATACTTAAATCATTTTAAATATCATACAGTAATGTAAATTCAGGTTTCATATTTATAATGGTGCACATTGTAGTATTCATATGTGTAATTCGAGCGAATTTAACCGGTTGGTAATGCTAAAGAAACTAAAAACATAGCTTATGCTATGTTGTAGTTAATAATATGTTATAACACTGCCATGAAAACTTGCTTTCACTTTTAATCCTTAGTTTTACTTAAATTATACATATTTTTATACTTGTTGCTATATTCACTCCTACATATCTTTCACTGTTCTTCGCATACTATCATTATAGTACTAATACAAATATATACTTTTATTTAATATAATTTATGAATATTTATTTAATATCAATATTTATGCATCAATATAATATATAATAAATAATAATACACACCATGTAGGTAATATCCTACAAGAATATACTTCTTGTATCATCTAAATAAGTTAATATTATTTAAATTTGTTTTTAATTTTAACTATTAGTTAAATAAATATAATTTTTTCCTCAGAATTAATATTATGAACAAATATAAAAAATTTTAAATTAAAAAAAATTAAACTAATTTCTTTAGTGTTATAATATGAGGAAGATTAGATAAAATCTACACATTTACAATATTCAAATTTTAAAATATTACATAGATTAAAAACGTTCTGGGGTAGGTATAATAATATATATGTGGATCGCACTACTAAAAGTGATAAATAGTACTATATGTTATACATTGTGCTAAGAACTATATAAGTTATACTTATAGTGAAGTATAGTATAGTTATACTTATATAACTATAAAACTACCTATATTTAAAATTAAAAAATATATATTTATAATTTTAAAATAAATTAATATTTAACTAGATTTCCACCTATGATTTATGAACAACGGTCTTTGATAATTCAGACGCAGACAAAAATCAGAATTCAGAAATAGATTATTCTATAATATACTCATATATACCTATAACTTTCTATACATAAACTATACAGTATACACTATATATCAGCTTGGATAATCATAATTTTATGAAAAAAATATATAAAAAAATAGAGGGAATTAAAAACGTTTAGAGTCAATAATCATAATTAATAAATCATAATTGCCTATATTAATTAATTAAAAATATAATATGATTAAATAGTTGACCGTATAGGTATCTAATTTTAATTTAGAATATTTTTAACGTTCAAATTAAGTTAAATTAATTTGAAGTATTTAAATTATATGACATTTTTTTTTAAAAAAATTATGGGTAGGTACTTTGATGTATAATAATTATGATAACTTTTCACTGTCATATGTTGGAGCATTTGTGTATTATTGCCGACGGTTTTACGTGAAAGTAAAATGTTTATGTTCATTTTACATCTGCCGAACGTAGTGAACTTATATTATCGTGTATGCATTTATCGACGCTTATAAGGTCATGTTATTCTATTTGGTCGTATATAGCTTCTCAGAATGGTGGTATACCTGTTTTAACGGTTGACTCGTATTATAATATATATTTTCAGCTTAAATAGCAAATCGGTTTACTTTATTTTTATAGTCATTTATAAAAAAAACACATATTCGTTTGTACCGTTAAAAATATTTAGTGTTTTGGCGCTTCACATAAAAGTGATATTGTATTTTCTGCGGACTCGCATTATTGTTTGTAAATTGATTTCAACAAAGGAAAAAAACGACAAAACTGTAGTAACAGATTTTACTAGTTTGTTTTTAGACAATAATAAAAATGAAAAAAGGTTTAAAAATATTTTCGAGCCACACGAATAGATTTTTATCAAATCACGTTAATCGATGAAGCGAAAAGAAAGTCTTTAGGTAAGCATGTGCTATGTGTACATAACATAGACGATTTTCCTAAACATTTAAAAAATCTTCAACGAGAGACATACTTTGAAATCACATTATATATTTAAATATAGATTTAATCATTCGACTTTGTATCAACGATAGTACAATCGTACGTTATAATATGATTTTTTTTTCATAAAATATTAAAGTTTTATATTACATTATTTTGTAAAATATCTTAGAGTAATCTTTATAATATGTATACGATGTTTTAATTACCTACATACTATCATATATTATTTGTAGTAAAAAAATACTGACTCATCATTTTTCGGATGAAACTTTGTTACCTACCACCTATTTGTAAATTTTTTTCTCCAACGAAGAGAATATATTTATATTTTCATTTTTATTATTTCCCATAATATATAATACATATATAATAATTTTATATTCTTATAAAACATAAGTACTTATACTACACGAAGAGAGAAACATTCGTAACCATTCCCACTGGTTATAATGTAGTGCATTCGCAGTTCGTGTAAAGTTTCGTTTACCAAAAACATCCCTATAATAATAATCATTATTTCTATTAAATAATTACGCAATAAATTATTATAGTAGATATGATAATAATCAAGTGATGCTTACAAATAATAATCAAAGTTTTGAATAAAATTTGTATAATTTTTACGAATTTTCGTTGGAAATAAGCTGGCAACAATCATGGAATATTTATAGTAATAAAAGATAAAACAAAACATTCCTACTAGATGGATTCATTTTTTATTGATAAAAAATTGTAGCGTTAATATTTTTTGATTAAAATAAAATATATCATATATTATTATATTATGTCATAACATAATTAAATTTGTATATTTAGTTATATAAAAAATACGGTTGAATACCTCAAAATTATTTATTAGAGTATATTAATACATTATTATTATACGCCTAGAAAACTTTGAAATATATGAGAATAAAACTATAATATGTTAAAATGGTTTAAATGGAGCATTTTATTTATTATTTCTATGTTCTAAAATTTTTTTTTTTTTATATTATATAAAAAGACATCTGTATTTAATTTTCTTTATTCGTAGATAACTATACGTTTTAACTTAAGAACTTCATTAATTATATTATGACAATATTACTGTGGTAAAAAAATATGTAACGAGTGTCTAAACATATTAGGTAGTGCTATTGAAACAGAATGTTTTCCATTCTATTATATTCTTTCTTTCGTTTAGTACGTATATAGAAATATGATGAATCACATTTTCTTTTTGCAAAATACGACTTTGCCTTCTATAACCTCGGATTTTTTACTGGGTATATTATTGTAAGTATTTGTTTGTATATTTAAATCTTACAAATTGTTTGATTTCGTTGATTTAAGTACTCGTTAGCTTCTTCGTATAACTTATCCGCATGTTTCTTCTGTGCCACAATCGGATTAAGTTGGTACCTAGGTAATTTTCTCTTTTACCATTTTGTTTTATATAAATATATTTTAGTTTTCGCTTTATCCATATGTCAATTTCCATTATAATAGTATTAATAATAATTATTATTTTTTATTATCAACGCTAAACGCATAAATGAGTTGAAAAGTCGTTACATTAATGTTAAATTCATTTTCATCAGAATTAATATTAATTTCATTTTTAACTAATTTTAAAAACGAAGAATGTTTTGGTTTTTCAATGATGTGTGTTTTTTTTATGCCTAAAAGCACGACTTTGAGCAGAAATAATGGTCCGATTACCACAAATGGGGTAATCTTTTGATAAAAAATTACATCTAATTGTTACTTTATTAAAATAATTTTTCGAATTTCTCAAAACTTTTTCTTTGGGAGAAGAAAAACTACGAAAAAACTGCAATATTTACGAAATTGTTATTTTGACAAACTCGATTTTAAATATTTCATGATAATTAATTTTGAATAAGGGACTTGATATTTTTTTTGTGTATTAACACAATTTGAACTATGACATTTTTAACATAAGTATAAATTTAAAAAACAAACATAACTTAAGTCAATAAGTAATTTACAATTTTTTTCAACTCAACTAATTTAATACAAAATGTAATTACTTAACCATTTATTTGTAAAAATGATTAAATTTTTAGAGTTAATTTCAATTCAACCTAGTTTAAAATATAATTAAATTTCCCAGCATTATTGTATTTAATTTATTAATTTGTCTTTTATATTTTGTCTGCAAACAATATTAATTGATTAGTCGAGTGAATAATGAGTTGCATTTCAACTTTTTAAATGTTCTATATACATTTTAAATAAATTATTATTGTGTCATCGATTTTTTGCGACATAATTTAGTTGATATAAATAATTTAACATAATAATCAATATATAATATATAGGCCAAGAAAACGCGTGACAACGACCCCGGTGCATAAAAATCTGTTCTTGTATTTCTAATGGTAACCGAAGGCCTACATATTGTCCTCGATACGGTCTCTTATTATTATTTTTTTTTCGACCAAATATTTGACAATATTGTTTTCTCTATGTCACAGAACCCATTGTTAAATTTATCCGGAGAGACACTTGTCACTTTATTCTTATCTACTGCAGGCTTTGATTTTGCGATATACCTACACAACAATTTATGAGTGAGCACGAATGTGGTTGATATTGTATATAACTATACGATATATTATTTTTAATAGTCGTATATCGATTCAAATATTGCTAATTCGTTTCATTTACATAATAATATTTTGAATGGTGATTGTCGGAAATAATCGATACAGTTGCAGACTATATAGATTTGTAAACTAAACTTGTACTAAACTTTGAGTTTGTGTATAACAACCGCCAGAAAAACAAATGAATAATATAAACTGTTAACTCGAAGACTAGTGTATTGTTTTGTATATTTATGTAAATATCTTCAGTGTGATAGCAGTGTTAAATAAAATATTGTATGAATCTCTATGATAGTTGAATATTTTATATTCTGTCTCATTGTCATGTCAGTTCCTAAATCTCAACATTTGGTTTGTTTGGAATTAAAAGTAAATATATATATATATTGTAATCCATTTCAATCTACTAAATAAAATAAAAACCTTTTAAATTTACTCAATAAATTTAAATTTAACCAGACGTGTTTGTTATATAATGTTAACATTTAAGAATTATGTTTTTCGATTATTTCGATATACTCAGGTTGGGAATCATCATTAACCTAATCGTATGTATGGTAATTTTCAGCAAGGTTTACCGAAAGTATTTAATGTTACTCTGTGTGAAATTCTTACGAAATTTTCTTAACAGCGCAAGAACTCGTAATTTTATTGTGACGTAAACAATTAAAAAAAATATATATATGTATATACATTTAATTAATAAAAAAAACAATTGAAAAAATAACGAACTGATAATAACCATGATTTTATTGTTATTTATACAGTTTAGAATACGTGAGTATACTTTACTGTTCATCGATAATATTATTTAAAGTACCTATATCAACAATATTTTTACTAAAAAGATCCGCAGTTAGTTAGTCAATGCATTTTTTAAAACATTTATATTATGTAGAAAAAAAGCATTTCTACGTATTGGATATATTTTTTAAATATTTTCTGCGAGTTTGTTATATTTGTTGTAGTTATAATTGATTGGCTGTTTTTATTTTATTCTAAAGTAATTTTATCCCCGTATTGGTAAATTATTTGGGTTCCGCTGCGATGATTCATTTGTATAATTAAATCGATAACCATTTGTCATTGTCTGCACTGAATGGAACATCGTAATAAAATTTCTCCAATTGTGTAATTTTCACTCGACATTTGATACCATTTTTTCGTTGTATTGTCAAGTTATTTCCTTTAAGGGGTGATGGTAAATAATCAATTGAATTTCATAGAAAAAATAAAATAATAATATTCGATCAATTTGAACTTGGATAAGCACTATACGTTTTTATAAATAAAATGTGACAATTATAAATAAATTGAGTACCTATCGCATAAAAGTCGAGTTCGTTCACGTTTCAGTCTTTATATAAATCGATCTATATATTTTATTGAATCGAATTCATGAGTCACTGTCAGTAAATAGACAATGCTCAGATGCTCTACTAGATCAGTCATACCATTAAACAATTGAACTGTGTTTTTTAACTTTTTCAATGTACAGAAAGACGTGTTATGTAAGACACGATTCGTTATTCTCGTTATAAACACTACAATATAAATAGAATCACAAAATTCCTTCGTAAATATCCAATAAGTCACGTATACATAATGTGATGATATTTGTGCACCTACTTTTCTCGTCCTGCATATAACTATAATAATGACTGTGGAAAATTGGATTTTCATTGTGGACTCTGCAGATTCGAATGTGGTGAAATAATATTTTGTTTAATCACATACATATACAAATATTCTTAATACTTAAGATATTATAGTCTAGAACTATAAGTTTATTTTAAAATATTGTATCTTATAGAAAAATTAATCAGACTGTAAATATAATTGTAGTTTATAAATTTATAATATTTAAGTACTTTCCGTTTTAAATACCATATAATATAGTGTAATTGCATAATGGTATAAATATGTTGTGAAGTAATATATTTTATACATAAATAATAATTATTATAAATGTTAACTTTAGTGTTGTGTATATTTAATTAAATGTCTGCACATTACCTGTATAAAAATAATTAAGTTAAATATGTTATGAATAAATGCACAATAAATTTACAAATGTTTATTATTATTATTATTATTTAATAATTATTGAACATTTATGTTATAGATGATATGTTAATTTGGTTAAATTAAATAAATAGTATAATAGATGAATATATGTATATATATTATCGTTTATACGAGTATACGTAATATTTATATCGTATAGTTAATAGGTGAAAAGTTAAATTTAATAGATTATCACTAATATTTTACTATATACCTATATAATATTGTATTGCCACTAATAATAAAAGTCACAAAATTTTAATATATTATACATATTAATAACACATTAAACACATTTATATATATTTTATAACTTGGCAACATTATATTTCATTATATTATCACATATATATATATATTTTTTAATAGAACGTTTATTATAAGATATAACAGCTCAACAGTGATAAAAGATAAATAAATAGAAATTAAAAATGTAAAATATAAAAAACTTACTAATAAGATGTAATATAAAATATAATATAATTTTAATTAAAATGTCATTTTATATTAATTTTGTAAAAAAATTATATTTAATAAAATTAATATGAACTTTAATATAAATAGAAACATTTAAATTATTTATATTATAAATTTATTCTCATGTCGAAAATTCAAACTAGAATAATAAGAAATAATATAATAAGAGTATACACTTTCTTATTTATATACCTAAGTATTTATAATTATATTCATTATTTTGTAGGAGACTTTAACGCACTAAATTTGATCACTATATATAATAATAAAATATTATGTTATAATATTAAACGTTTAATGAATTACTATTTGCATTCATCATTGATATAAATGATTATAATATTATTCTAAATGTCAAATTTACAATTTTTCCTCAATAATTGCTCGTGCATTATGCAGGATGATCTGAATATTAGGTTTATTATAAAAATAATAATGGTCGAGATATTGAAAATGTACTATATTCCTACGAGATTTGTTGATAATCGTGTACAAATATTATTATTTATTTATTTAATTTGTTTTAAAAGAGCGTATGTGATGTACCTATGCATCTATAAATTCTATACAACCTATACATCTATACATATATGAAACGTCATTATATACCTATATATTGTATTTATAACGGTCCAGCGAATGTGAAAGTTTTGCTTTTCCGTAATGCACATAAATATGTACCTATATATATATATATATATATAATATACATAATGTATAGTAGTTTTTACCAGTTTTGTCGTTGAACGGTTTATTCCATTGTTTTTATTATAAAATATTTACGCGAAAAAAGAAACATAAAACCACTTAACAAGATAGCGGTAAAAAAAACAAACGCACATGATAGTTTTACTATAGTTTAAAGTAGGTATGTAGAATAAAAGTAATTAACAGAAAAATTTATTAAATAAATATTGAAAAGTTTATCACGTAAACAATACTTAGCAGAAAAATAAAATTATAGAAGGATATATTATAACATATTAAATTGTTTTAGTATTCTATATTAATGAATAATAATAAATGTAACAAAATATTATATTATGCTTGAAATATTAACTTTTTAATATCAATATACTATAAATCATAATATTATATAAAAAATAATATGAATATCATTTTGCTATTTTACAGAATAATATATTATATTATAAAAAAAAACACATAATAATGCTTATACAATATTAAAAAATACGTTGAGCTATAAAATTATTTTATATATTTATTTTATTTAATTATTTAAATAATATATTTAATATATACATTATATATAATAATATAATATTAAAAATCTAAGATATTACACTGATAAATGTGTAATAATGAAAGTCGTCTCGTCTACTTATTAACAATTATTTAGATCAAATCACAGTGTTTTATTATATATTACATAGTTAACTACTAACAGCACTAACTACACAGTAAACGTATTAGTAAAGGTACACAATAGTAGTTTGATTGTGTACTATTTATAATTATTATAAAAAATAATTGAATAATTGTTATTAACGTGTTAAATAAAGAAAATAAATTATTAAATATAAATACAATTTTTTAAAAATAAACGCAGTTTAAATTTTAAACATAAAGTCTATGCCTGGAGCGATAGTAGAATACATTTTTAACGTTAAACCAGCAGAAAAAAAAATGATTATATTAAATATAAATGATTACGTTATACCTATATAAATAAAGTTATGAATAAATATAGAATAATTTCAACATTACGAATTGTGAACAATTTGGAAATTATTTAATACAATTATAATTTTAATAACGATATCGTCTGAAATCTTTCAATTTTCGTAGTATGCTTAATAAACTTTATTTACCCTAAAACCATCACTCAATAAAATACCCAAATCTATGAAACTGTAACGATGCGTTTTTACATTTACTTATACATTTTATTTTTGTCTAATTCTTAATTTCATCAACTTAATATATACGTATGTTACCTTACTTATGAACGATCGAATATTTTATCACCTTTGTCACACATTATATTAGCGCATATAATATCTCTTATCACTATATTTGATAATACGAGTAATATTGTAATATATAATAATTTACAGAATGATTATTATATTTCACTACACTAGTAAATTCTTCTTGGGCAATTATTATAATTAAAAATTAAAATACATTTTTTTCACATATATTTTCAGTAGTTTTATTAATTGTGAAATGATTGAAAGTAATACGAATATCCTGGGATACCTTAGATGTTTAACATTAATCATGTATTAGCTACGAGATTAATATTTCTCAAATTATAAAATGTTAACGATTATATATGATATGTACGATCATTATGGTCGATAACGAACCAGAAATATATACCAACTTGATTTAGCCGTTTAAAACAATATTGTTGTAAATAATCTAGACAAAAACTGTATCTACCAATACCACATACACGCCCAAATGCTTAACGGTGAAATGATAAACAATTTGGAGTATTTTATGTTTATCAGCATGTTCTGTGATGAGATTGACAGTCAATTTAACCAATATGGTTACTGATCATATTTTTACGGACCACTATTACCGCATATACGTATAAATAAAAGAAAACTATATCATATAGAAGAAGAACGAATGCTGTCTAATACTCGTTCATTTGTTATCTATAATATGTAATCACCTCTACAATATGAATATATTATTAGTTAGACGTGGATTGGTGGGTATTGCAGAATAAGTGAACTGTAATTTATTTAGAAATATACAAATACGAAAATATTATCACTCGGAAATACGAGTATATAAAAGTAATAATGAATAGACAATTGAACTGTAAAACAAGTAAAACACTAAAGAGGGTAGATTAGGTATAATAAATTAAAAATTAGGGTAAAATTTTTGATTTTTTCGTATAACTCAAAATTTAGCAAAAGCGGTCACTTTAATAATAATAATATATTGTAGCATCCAATTGTGTTTTATTATATTATATTGCAAAATTATTATTGTAAAGATTTTTCGTATGTTATAGTTGTGTGTTTCCGTCGCACTTTTTAAGTCTTGACCTCTCGACTCTGACGATTCGTTGAAGTAACAATTGTTTCAATTGAAAAGAAAAGTAAAACAATTTAAGGTGCGCGTACCGAAACGGATTTTTTCGATTTCTGCACACGTCACTGGATTAATTCATAATACATGGGCCGAAACCGCGTACTTACCCGCCAAGTTATCGCCATTTGCAACCATCACGACGAGGGACAAGACGACGGCCGCCAAAACCGCAGCAATCGTCCCGCGTCCGTGACACCGCCGCCGTTTCGGCCGGCTGTGCTGGGACATTTTTGTGTCACGCAGCCGCATAAAAAAACGTCTGTGGATTAACCGCAGCCGCTTAACCGTTCTCGGTACCTCCGATTAATAATATTGTGTTACCGCGCGAATGGCGGTCGAGAAAAAGACGCGTAACACTCGCGAAACGGAAAATAAAATATTTATAACGAGATTTGGAATAGTCGCGACAACACAAACTAAACTATAATAATAATTTTATATATTATATATTATACGATATATATATATATAAAAAAAAAAAAAAAAACGAAACGAAACGTAAACGAAAAACGGTCACATAGCGCACTGCGATCGGTTATCGTTCGGTGCGCGCGACGGCGTGCAAACTACGACTGACGCGGCGGCGGCAATGCGTTAGCGGCTAAACGATCGCCACCGACGCCACCTTGTTGACCGGTTTTCGTGCTCACGGTATACCGCGGTACAACTCTCGTCGCGACGTTGCGTTCGGACGGCTGCAGGAAGGGGTTGCACCTTGCACGCCGGCGGCAGTTCGCACGAGTAGAAGTTTCTACGATTCGGAAATAATAAAAAATAAAAAACCAGAATTCAAATTTTATAGGAAATTCATTTTTTATCAATTTAAATATTTAAGAAAATAACAATTTACCAGAACATGGACGTCTGTCAATCGTTTCATATCTGATAAAGGAAAAGTGTATATTTTCTGGATAAATTATTACGTACATATAAATCTATATCTTAATTATAAAAGTATTGTTGCAAAATATTAGAAAAAACATCTTATCTGTAATCGATCCAACGCAATTTCTCCTGCAATGAACTGATGGTGATTTTGTGAAATCCTCAACTGCTGGGACTTTCGATGGTTTTTTATTTTGTCGGTCAAGTGCTTGTAGAAAGAAAATACTGAAAGATTATCGTAAAAGATTAGTCAATTAATTTTTTTTATAAAGAAACCTCAATTTTACTAACAATTAAACAGTAAATGCAAAAATTGATATAATAATAATAATAATAATAATCGATACAACCGATAATTATCGGTTCCATTCGGTTCCCGAAGAATCGACGAAACCGAAAAACCGAGAACCGGAACCGGCCCATCCCATCAAATTTGTTGAGTTTAGTCTATGGCACCTACGTTAAGCAAGTCAAAAGTTATAACGTGTTGATATGGACCTAATAAATTAATAACAGACGCTCTTCTCATAATTTCTATGTATTTTTCATATGGATATTTAAATACTTGACTAAGTATTAAAATACAAGAACTTTGAAAAATAATTATAGATACGTTTTAATACTTTTTTAAAATAATTTCCTGTTTAAAAAAAAAATATCTCATAAAGTCTAGCTGAACGGGCATCTTCTAAAAATATATAAAAATGTGCGTTTTTTACTTTATAAAAATATTTGTATTAACTAATAAATAATTGTATGAATAGGTAAATAAATAAATAACCACTGATATCTTGAGTTAAATGTAGAATATGGGTAAAGTTTCACATTGCAGGGTCTTACCTAACCGTAGTAAAACAAAAATTATAAAATATAAAACGTTTAATCTAGATTTCATAATAAATTAAAAAAACCATCCCAATCTACTCATCAATAATACAACTTCCTTTTTTTTCTTCTTGGTGATAAAAACTAAAAATAAATTCTGAGATAGTTACTGAACTGTCTCCTTATCTAACGATTCATATCATTTTATATCTTTATGTCAATTATCAAATTTATTTATTGGTCTTAGTGTTATATAAACATATTGTAAATATCAATAAAGAAAACAAATATATATAAAATCATCGAAGTAATCATTCAAACTTAGAAAAGAACTTTAAGATATTAATATATCTAATATATCAAACAGTACATTATTTATATATAGTTGACATGATATAAATACAGTATTTCTTTATTTTTTTTTTAATATAAAAACGCATTTCATTTAATATAAATGTAATATAATTTGGTTCACAATATTATTTATAAATTATCAATTTTTACAAATAATCCGTATAATTTTGCATGCATTATACTAATTTATCATTATTTATATTGTCCTCATTCCCATATATTTGATTTAAATAAATTATAATCTGTTCCCTGCAGTTGGATTTATAAGTAGGTCATTATTACATGAAGTCTATTATTATATATTATATTGAAACGTTTATATTTTACTACGTATAATAATTTAGAATATTAATACTGAAATTATTTTTTTTTTATTATCATAAAAAATGAAAAATAAATTGCTTTTTTAAAACATAATTGGACCTTTTGTTCATTCATATCAACAATGAATAACTTAAATAAAATCTATATTAATTTTGTAAATTTCTTCGGAATAAATAAACTGTCAAAATAATATTCAATTACCCATTTTTTTTTTTTTTTTTTTTACTATTATTTTGATAACAGTGTGTCAGTATTATAATCTTATATTTTATTGAAGAACGTCACCTGGATAATAATTCGGCAACAGTTATAGTTAAAACTTCAGTGTTCAATCAATCCACAGATATCGATATGGTCGTTGATTTCAACGATCTGTTATCTCATTATTCACATATTATGCATGAATTGATGATTACGTAATGATGACTGTCGTTTTGATAGAAATGTACTTATACCATAACTATGTCTTATATGATATAGAAATAGTGGTTCTCAACCTAGTAGGTAATTTAAGTAGTAATTTAATCCCTTTGACGGACAGATTAAAATTATGAGGAAATATTAAGATATACATAAATATAATTATATTATATATCAAATTCTATATAGATATATAGGTACGTGAAGTTGGCTCTACAAACTTAGCATAACTTTTCAAAATCATTCCAACAAACTTTACTCTGACTTGTTTGATATTGTTAGACAATTGTTAGAATTTGTTGGAAACCGCTTCTGCAAAAGTTATTAACTGCTAAAGGTTGTAGTGTTAAATACATGCCCAGTACAATATATAACATAAAAAAATTTAAACTCACCCAACAATATATAAATGACCCTGATGAATATTATTGGACAACTGTTGGAATTTGTTGGATATATTATACTATTAAATTAACCTAACCCATTGAAAGTCAACGCACTTTTTACATTTGCACAATTTCCATTTTTCACAGCGTATACTTAAATCGAAATGTAATACAACGTAAATAATATACATATAGTTAAAAAAGATACAGTTTTACAAATGAATCGTAATAATAAGAATAACTCAGAGAATCGTGAAATGTGTTTTACTCAATCCAACCAATATTTAACTGTAATATTTGCGACTGTCTGTTGCGTTATATTTATAATAATAGATAAATAATTAACAATCGATTTAAATTCGCACGCATGCCTTCACGATTTTTTTTTTCATCACAGTTTGTCATTTTAAATTCACCATACATTTTTCTTTAATATAATATCTGTAAACGTATCTGACAGATGTAAACAAGGAAATGCAAATTTTAAAACGTTTTCTAAACAATTTTAATTTTCAAACGAATATATTGTATTGTTCAAAATTCTCGCACTAATATTATAAATATAATACATGTTTATAGAAATTTATGCGGAAAGCGCGTTTATATAATATTAAAATCAACTATGTATATGATTATCGAATCATCTAGACTCTAGAAACTAGAGCAATAAAGTTTTAATTATAGGTTAATGTTACCGTTATGGTTAGATTAAAGTTGTATTTATTTGTTATTAAAATATTATACTAAATTATTTACCTAGTAAGTTTTATTCTGGAAATGAAAATATTATCATAAAAAGTCCACGAATAAAAATGTAAGAGTTTACCTATTTTACATAATATAATGTCTGTGTTCTATAGAATACAAATACAAAAAAACCAATACGACTTACATTAACATAACTATTAAAAAAAACATTGGTTTTATTACATTATCTAATCAATTTGATTCTTTAAATACCTAATGTACGATTAGAAATTAAATTTTAAATACTTTTATATTATTTTCTCACAGAAATATCACATAAATTTAAAGTTTATTTCAAAAAATATAGCAAAATATCCCAGATCAATATTAGTTTTTTAATATTATTTATTTTTATTATGATGATGCTTTTAACGATAGTGAAATTGTAAAAACAGTATTTCGGCAAATAAAAAAATCTACGTTTAAAAAATTATAAACCTATATTATACTAATATTACTATATTTAATTATAATATATTATAATTTATATATATATATACATTTTTTTTTCAATATATTTATAGCACATTAATCTTTCTTAAATAATCGTAAAATACTTGAATTTTTCCTTAATATTTCACAATAATATCCATTATGACATTATCTATATTTTCTTAAAGAGAAATACTCGAGAATCCACATAATTTTTATTATTGTTTAAATTGTATAAATGTATAACAATAATAACAATATTTTAAGTATAATTAAATAAATGTAAAAAATAATAAAAATAAATAATAAATAATAGTGCAAAATAAATATAATATAACATACCTTTTCAAGAGTCAATAGAATTGTTTAACTCACTTAAACTAATTTATTTATAAAAGTTTGAAAATATTAGTTGATTAATCATTGTATTAACTTAGGTAAATTATATTTGGTATCAAACGAAAGTTTATAATTAGCGAGAATTTGCGAGTTGCCCTTCATCTTGTAAAAACAAATTTTCGGTTATGAAGTTTTCACCCAAGTTAACCTAGAACTTTAAATTAATGTCAAAATGCGTAATTCCCTAATTAATCGATAATAATATTTATGACCGATGAAAATATTTTCTATTTATTGACCATTATCAAAAAGCAATTCATATAGGTACTATACATTGTTCTAAAATTATCAATTCCTAAAAAACATTTTGTTTATAATTTAAGAAGATTAACGAGTTCAATATCGTGAGTTGTGATTTCGATTGTGGAAAGGATAAATTGTTTTTTAAAATGTCTATTGCTTAATTTGTATGTAAGTTAGTTGTTAAGTGCATCAAATTGTAATCGTGTAGATCGATCAAGCATTAGTTGAGCTGACGTTTCTCGCGTTTTTGACTGTGGTAAATTTCGATGCATTAAAAAGAATTTGTTTAATTGAGACTGTGTTGGTGGACATTTATTGAAAAAGATTTTTATTTTTTCTATACGGCTGATTCAATACCGTTCAAGTTCGGAAAGATGCCCCTGTTAAATGTCGTATGCCTAAATTATTGCAATATGGTTAAAATTCAAAACATGTGAAACATTTTGTACCGTCTGTCGCAATTATTTTCGGAATACCACCGAACCGTGCTATGACTTCTGAAAATTTGTTTCTTACCATTTTGTGTCAAATCGACTATTGTGAAAAAAATGTTTGTTTTGAAAAGGATCACAATATGAACTCTTGTCTAGCACTTTTATGCATGTTATTATATTATTAAATTTGATAAAATAAATGTTTAATTAGTTTAAACGTTATTGTTTTGTATTACATTAAGTTAAATCAATTGTCTTACAACAATATAATATGATATATAAATATAAAGTTTTGAAATTTTTTCTAAAATGTTAAATATTTCATTCAATTTTAACGGTTTAACGGTTTTAAAATTTTATTAAGTATACACATAGGTTTACACACGTGGTAAATGTTTAAAATGGCTTATCAGTATAATATATTGTATTTTATTGAGTTTTGCTCAGAATCGTATTTTCTTATGCAATATCATTACGTTCGAATCTTAATTATAACAAACTACTAATTTCTCCGAAGGGACGGAAGAGGAACGTTCAGAATTAACCTTCCAATTTTTTTCTATATAATTATATACAATATTTGAAAATTAATGTAGTTTTCTTGTCTTTTTTTTTCACCTAAATGTCAAAATAGACATGTCTTTACAGACTACTCCCATCGCAAATTTTTTTCAGAATTATTATTGGAGTCCTTAGTAGGTAATATAATAATATTTCGCTTCTTTACCTTAATTTTTTCATATGATACATTAGAATATTTTATAAACAGTACATATTTTTTAATTTAATATATTTTTTAAATGTTATTTTATTCTATTTTGGGGATGTCAATAAGCGCACGACACATATACCGTAATAATGTGTTTTTTCAGTAATAGGAATTAGGATTTCTCAATAATAAAATAATTTATAGGTTTTTTTTTTAATTATCATGATTTTCGGTAAAATTGTATTTAAAATATAACAAACACTCTGCCATCGAGTTAAATGCGGTAATTATCTATATACTATATGTATATAGCAACATCGCTATTAAATATTACAACTAATAATCTATGTCATACAAATTTATAATGCACATTATTATGTTACGTATTATTTATTTACATTTTAGATTGAATATAGTTAATTTGTAAGTTTAGATAAATCAAATCAAATTGAAATTTTAAGTCCGCAGTTTTTGTAGCAATTCCAGTTTGCGAAAATTAAGATCTTATTGCAATTGTAATTAACATATTATATTATTATAATATAATATTTATTATTTATTTTTCAATTTTAATTTATGAGTTAAAAATATATATAGTTATAGATACCATTTAAATAATTACCCTAGTCAAAATCGATGGTAGGAATAGGGACTACTATTTAACATAGTTAATAGTACTAAATCCATTTAGTTGGAAATTTAACCAAAAAATTATGGTTGGAATTTACATAAACCAAAAATTATGGTTGTCCTAACCTAATTTTTAAGGATGATATATAGTATTTATAACTATATTGTAAGGGAATGGTAACAATTTATTCGTTTGCAGTAACCATTTTGGAATGGTTATATAAACTACTAAGACAGGATAAATATATATATATATATATATATATATGTAAATAAATAAATAGTACAAAAATAGGTAAGTACATAAAAATATCTTTATTGCGTTTTATAAAAATTTTATATGCATAAAATAAATACAATATTATTCAATAAATTAATACAATTTCAAAAATTACATGATATATACGTATACCTATCAGACATTGTAGTGCAAACACAATTTAAGAAAAATATAAAAAAATCAGTGTTTATATAGTATATAGGTACATCTTAACCATAAATCAATACTAATACTAACATTAATCCTAATTAAGTTAATAAAAGCATTGACTTATATTTTAATTATTAATATATTACGTTCAAAATATACTATAAACCTGCACAGTCAATAATTTATATTCATTTATTCTTTTTAAAATTTTTGTCCGATATCCAATAGGAGGACAAATCTCCCAAACCATTGATTCATTTAAACTTAAAAAAGCCTCTTCATCTACTTCTTGATCTAGTCATAAAAAATTATATATTTTAATTGGAAATATAAAAATTATTACGTTATTCTATTTGTTCCAATGAAAAGTTAAAGTTGTAGTCTATGTCAGAGGTTCTCAAAATCAAATGAATCACGAACCCCTACCTAAAGACCTACAGTTTTCAAGGACCCCCGGTTAGGTTGGTTTGGGTTCCAGGTGTAATTTTTTTTTTGCTCGTCATTATTTTATTTTTCAGAAAACTTGCTTTATTTTGTTTATTTTTAGTTATGTGTAAATTGTGTAAATATATAATTTTCTGTTTTTAATTTTGAAATGATGAAATACCAGAGATAAAAAATATTTGTTTTGATTTGTTTTTGTATCAGGACTTGAAATTAAAAAAATCGTTAATGTACTCAAATATTTTTATTAA
This sequence comes from Eriosoma lanigerum, assembly GCA_013282895.1. Classification (NCBI taxonomy): domain Eukaryota; kingdom Metazoa; phylum Arthropoda; class Insecta; order Hemiptera; family Aphididae; genus Eriosoma; species Eriosoma lanigerum. Next base: position 27,653,482 of record CM023360.1, read on the forward strand.
CATAAAACATCTTGATAAACATATAAACACTATCAATGGGAAGAATGCATTTGTTTCTTACACTTAATAATGTCCGACGTTTTGGGAATAATTGTTGAAATTTTCAACCTCAATGCTGGTTCAACGTTCTTCAGTCGATTTCTCTTTACACTTTTTATGCTACAAAGTGTAGAAAATATCTGTTCACACAAATAAGTCATACAAAACGGCACAAATTGTTTGAGGGCTGTGTTTGTTAAATCTGTGAATGCCTCACCATCAAACTGCCACTGGCTTCGCGGACTCCCTAGTATGGGCTCACGGACCCCTGGGGGGGTCACTTTAAGAAACTCTGATCTATGTTATTACACAATAATTTACTCTTTAAATAAAATTAACCTTTATAACAATAATATTATAGTAAAAAATATCTAAATTCTATATTAATTTTAAGATAGGTACTTACCTTTAAATTCTTCAATTATGTTTGGTGAAATGTTCAGTCCCTTTAATGGTTTTATTACGAAATTATCCATAGTCAAAATCACAATGTAAAACGGTCAAAATTAAACTTACAAACATTAAGATATATAACTATGATCCATCGACAAACATAGATATCCAAATGAGAAATTATTTTTACATATAAATAGGCAGTCGTGTCTCGTGTAAGTGTGTGACAATAGCGCGTCCGTAATCACACATTCAGAATTATTAATTTCTAAGAAATATGGAAGTAAACAACTGCAGCTGTATAGTTATTTTAAAATTGATTATTACCTACATCTTATATAACTATTATATTACTTATTATATTATATATATAGATTAGGTACTTTATTGGTTTCGGTAAATACAATCATACTGCTATGGTTAATAGAACCTTTTAAATTGTTTAAATGAATATTTAACTATAAAATTGAGTTGTATTCTTAAAACCATGTATTATGAAACCCAACTAAACATATTTGGTACTCTCAACTAAACGTTTAGGTAAAGGTAACAAACCTTATTGTTAAGCTAACTATAGTAAAAACAACCATTTACTATAACTAAATTTTTTTTTTTCGTGTAGCCTAGGTATACTCTTAATATATCTTCTGACTTCTAAACTTTATACATACACTACTCTTTAAACGTAACTCAAATAAAATTAGAAAAATTTTGATGGTTCGATTCAGGAATTTTTAGTGGAAGAAATAGCGTTTCACACTAAAACAGTTTCAAAAAGCAATTTTTCGTTTAATTATTTAATAACAGAGATGTTAATTCAACAAACAGTGATAAAATTTAGAAACTTGACTATTAAGTTTTACTCTGTGAATACGGTACTCTGGTTATCGATTTCTTTTATGTTCAGTGGGAACAATTAGGCTTTATAATTGAATTATCTACAAACTAGAAATAAAAATGTATATGGACTTCTTACAAATTATATAGGTATAAATGTGACTCTCGTAAACTTGAATAAATTCTCGTATAACAGTTCTGTACTGTTCAGTTTGTACGGTATATTGGGGAAAAATTAAAAACTTACTAAAGCTTAATCATGAAAAACTTATAATTAATTAATTTAAATTAATTTTTAAACCCGACCGTCATTGTGATTAATTATTTTTTTTAAAGATGGTTTTGCTGAAATTCAGTATACTACTATGTATTTTATACTGCTAACGTTTATTCTTGAATGACTTATACGACGTATCCAAAATAAATCGAGGGTAGTACATACTACTTGATAATTGATATAAACAGATTTATTGAAATTTAGCAGACTGATTAGGATAGGCGCAATTAGGTGGGCGCTAAAGGGTTCTTAGCACCCACAAAAATTCCTTTAGCACCCCTAAATATTTTTTTAACACATTTAGTGTATAGAGTTGTATGATGGTCTACGATCATTTTGAAATTTTAGCACCCACAAAATTTTAAATTTAGTTGCGCCTATGATGATGAGTATTTTTGGCAAAGAAATATCTTAAGAAAAAAAAAAAATTAATCACGATGTTTAAAATAATTTAAAATTAAAAGTTATACGACTAGGATATTTCGTATTTAACAGAACTAACATTATAATTTCTAAAACCCTACTAATGTTCAGGGGGCACAATTAGGATTTTAAATTAAATTATATATATACTATAAATAAAAATATTTTCTTGCATATAATCAGACAGCCCTACCTTAGCTAGAATAAAGTAGGAGGAGCCACTAGTTGATAGATTGAAGCGTCTAAAAAAGTCTATTTACGCTACTGGATAAGACAAATATGTTAAGGTTTCCACGAATGTGACCAAATATCCACCTATATGGATATAATACTATATGCCTTAAGGCTTAGAATATCATATAAATATTTAATTACGTGATATTATTTTCATTTGTATATCCACGCAGAGATAATGAATAATATAAATTTTGTTTATCACATATTTTAATGGCTTTAATTTTCATAGTACCTAATTCTAATAAACATATTTAAACATAATTTTTCTTAATTAAAATTTTTTGATATTTAGAGATTTAAATTTAGTTGTATTTTTTTCAAACATCGAATTTTCGTTAATTATATCATTGATAAGTTATATTGATGGTTATATGTTAGTACCCTATATACTCTGATATACCATATTATGTACTCTAATTATACCTACATAAAAAAAATAGCGTTCTCTCTCGGTCTCCTCCTAACTTACATAAGTTCATTATTTGTAGTATCATGTTCCCAAAGCTTCTTAGCCCTTAAATGCAGATCACTAATGACTTCTTACGATATTCATCTATCGTCGGCATTTATGATAAATTCAAATATAGTGCAGTTTGTACAACATTTATGCAGTGGGTGGTCATTGCCAAGTTCACTGAATTCTCATCAAGTGTACCGCTTTGAACATCAGAATCAGGCAGATCTCCTTTGAGCAATGCTATCTCGACAACCATTATAAATGGAAATCACTAGAGATACTATCAAACGGAAAATCTAATTATACCCAGAGGATCAATTCCCTTAAATTTTCAGGGGAAGGCTACCTAATATACAAGCCTTAAAAATTGTTGTGTAAGCAACTTAACCGACTTGTAACATAAAATATACCACGACACGACAGATGCACGGAAATAAAAACGATGAAACGGACACAGGTTGATTATTAAACGGGGAATCTGCGTTTCTATAAAAGAAGGGGAACTGTGGGACTGATTGTGCAATGCTTCCCAGTTTTACAAACCCATAAGATAATAAATAATAAACTATACATTCAGAACACATTAAAAATTACGGAAAATGATGTAATATAATTTTACATTTTTAGACGACAGGAATTATTTGTTCAATAGCTTTAATTACCTAAGTTGTTTAATATCTGTCAAAAATTCATTTTCCATTTTGTTCATAATATAATATACTAAATAAGGTTAGGTTAGGTTATGGTATAGCATGAATACCAATTTTGGTTAATAATTTGCGATCCGGTTACTCGGGACTCAGGATTCAGAGTACGACGTAGCCGGTTCATGTCTGTGGTCATGCGTCTCCCGCGGTCACTACTCGTTTATGGGGCCCTGGTATGCCCAGCTTCGATAATAGGAGAGGTTAGTGTTAGTGTTTGGGGACGACAACGAACATTTTACTTTATCCCACCTTCTTATTTACCTACGGTGGCCAGTGGACGTGTGACCACCACTTTGCAGTGCTCGGTAGTTAACGTAACCGCGGTAGGGGAAACTCCTTACGACCGTCCGTAATACAAGGTCAAATAAAAATAATAATACAATATAGAAATAAAATTTAAAAAAAAAACACCGGTGTGCATACAGAGTGATTGCATATTTATATATTTTTATCTCTTTAAATTTTTAAAATATATCTATAATATTCATTGCGTTTTCTCGTTGTAATAACTACGCACGTAATGATTATATGAACGATTTGAAAAATAATATCAATAATTAGCGATAAATTTAGAAGAACGTCGCGCGAGGAATATAAAGAATCAGTGATAACGCTGGAAGCGCTCTGTATATAACGATATCTTGGAGAAAGATTACGCTCAAAATTTAAATTATAATTTGTAATACATTACATTCATTTATTTGTCGTTATTATGATTTATTGGTTATTGTGTTCGATACCACAAGATGGCCCTTACAGAGAATTAAAACAAACATTTTTTTCTAATTAAATATTTCCCTACCCTAATCATAATAGGTACGTAATTAGCGCTTAAAAAATTGATATTTATTATTTGTACTCGATTACCATCTGATATGTTATTGCTAAGGTTGAGGACTTCTAGTGCTCATGGACGTACCTGGGGAGGAGGCTTTTTAGGACTTAGCCCTATTTAAACCGTTTTTTGCCCTCACTTAAATATTTTAATGTTTTTAGTTTTTTTATGTTTCATTATTAAAAATTAATAATTATATGTATGTTAGGCTAAAGCCCTACTAACTAAAAAACCCTAGTTATGTCTAAGTTAGTACTTGAATATTTTAAAATATGTATAAACATAAAAAACCAGAATATGCACTCAGACTTAATATACAGTCTTAAACAATTTATTAAAAATGTTTATTATATAATTTACAATAAAAAAACATATACAATTTATACTTTGAAAAATTTAATTCATAATGATTATTTTTAATTTTCAAATTATGACTGACAACTAAAATCTGCCTTTTCCCCGCATTGAATCTTACATGTTATTATAATAACGGTACTGTGTTTTCTTATTGGATCACATACTAGTGTTATGAAACATATTTGTAGATTACTCACATTGTTCTGTGACCTTTTTAGATAAATATGAAGAAACTAGAAGTCTTCAGCCTTATTTATTGCAGTCACCCAGCTGAATAAATTGACTGAACTACATAGGGCTAAACACCATTAAATGTTGAGCTACACAATTTAGTTTAAATTTAACCACTAAGAGTTGAAACGCTTTTTACAAATAGGATGATAAAATGTTCACAATTTAATTCAATAATCAATATTTATTAACAATAATAATAGTTTATATTAATAACATAATTGTCATTGTGTTGAACAATATTAAGTACATAAAGTATACAAAATTTGGCAAATTTAACATTTTATATGTTAAAAAATATTGTAAATTTTAAGTATCCGAGCAATTACTTATGCATGATATTTCTATTTACAAAACGAGTTCTAAAATTTGGTACAATTCTGTTTTTGTTTTTGAGCACAATATGTGGAAAGTATGTTTAATTAAACAACATAAATGTATAATAATAAATACTATTACTTTATTATTTGTAACCAGTTTAGAAATGTTTGGATAAGTGATAAAAGACATATGTTGGATAGCTTAGTAGTAAAACATTTTCTCATTAAGTGAGACTTGGACTTAGACTTTCTGGTCCAACAAGTTACAACAAATTCGCAAGTTTTAAGAACGCTTTTAACAATATTAAATATTAAATCTATAATTAATGTAAATAATAAATAATGTAAATTTTAAAACATTTTGATTTTCTCTATAATGAATAGTCCTTAGCAGTTTTTTCCGTTTTAGGTTGTATAGTCGTTGTTTGGCAATGGCCATTAGTCCAAAACAGCCATTTACACTATAAATATTGATAACTCTGTAAAATTGAAAAGTTCAATATTATCCACATTGTAAAATAATGATTTATTATATAGTTAAATTTATCTAAGCTGTAAACTATAAACCATTAGAAATTTTCATTTATTTACAATGACTTGACAGGAATGTTATAAATTGTAAATTATTTTTAAAATCGAAATTTAGATATAACATCAAATGTTTAAATACTCTAGAAGTTTAAATGATATTGTAACAAATCATTCATTGAATTATTCATCTTTTTACTAATATTATCCTTCTCTGCATTTGTCTAACCATAAATATTAAACTTAAATATATTTATATACTCCACATCTTTAATTACTTATCATTTTTTCTATTGTTTACTTCTCTCTATGCCTGTCACTACATTTATCTACATTCTTCTTTCTGTCAACATGTCCAAAGTATTTTAGCCCATTCTTACTCAAAGAATTATGATTTATTTAATACTTGAAATATACAGACTAGTGATGAAAATATCTAAATTTAACATTTTTTTTTTTATCTTTAATGTATACAATTAGAAAATTATTATAATGAAAAATATGTTAATTATTATTTATCCAAATAAGACTATGATAGTATTTTTAATTCTGACCAGCTTCAGATTCAATAGATATGTACTGGGCTTATACTTCAGATTTCAAATGCCTATCACTATGAAATTGCACTGATAGGTAGATGAAGCCTGAAAATACAGCATCAGTGTTAAATCTCTAATTAATTAACAATCGTTATAAAAAAATTACATAAAATAGAAATTATATTAAAATATTATTAAAGTATAATTAGAATTTATATTGATATAACAAATAATAGTTGAATAAAACAAAACAAACAGCAACATATTTTTGGCTTTTATACACTATTTTTCCAGAGTTCTTTGGCGTAAGCATTTATTAAAAGGCAGCATATATAATATTTATCTGAAAACATAAAATACAAATTAGAACTCTATAATTATGGTTGATTATTGGTCCTCATGTTGTGTAATAACACATAAAATAAATATTTAGATAATAGTTTATAATTCATTAAGTATTGGAAGTGGCACCCCAGATTTTAAATTAGTGACTTCAAATTTGTTTGTTGATCTATTCAATAGATACATACATGTTTTGTTATATATATATTATTTTTTGGATAAACAAAACAATAACTGACTAGCTTAAAATATTTGATATACCTACATGGCATAACATCAATTATTGTAACTAGACTTCATTTTAGCATCAATTACTGAATTTTGAATATCTGTAAAATAAAATAGACATAATAATGTTCTAAAGTTATCTTAATGGCATTATAATAATTTAATATATTATTACATTTACAGAGTATTAAGAATTTGAATTTCATGATCATTTATTTTTATTATTTTTGTAATAAAATATTCTGATTACTTAGTATCATTTGCATTATGCAATATAACACTAGGTTTTTTTTTTATCATTTCTAGTTTTCTGTTATTTAGGTCTCATTATTTTAATTAATTATGAATATTAATGATATTTGTTCAGTTAGAATACAATTTATAAAATGTAAAATAATATATTCTTTAGATTAAAATACTCTTTAGATAAATATAAAAATGATAATATTGAGAAATAATATTAGATTATGCATAGAATAATGTTAAATTATATATTAATTATTTTTAATGTAATGGGATTGTAAATAAGGTTAACAGTATTAACATTTAAACAGATCATGATATATTTTCTATTTATTAGTTAATAATTATGGGTAGTCATTACACATAAGCATAACTATTACATACTGAAAATATACCTTCAATAATTATGCTCTTTCTGTGTTCAACATAAAACATAGAATAAAATGCAATCATATTTTAAAATATATACTAAACATTAATTGTTTTGAAGTAAATAATATTAAGTATAATAATATTTAGTAATTAATATTTACAATAAAAATGTATTTCCTATTTATTCTGACTTTTATACATTTATAGGAAAAACAAATTTAAACATGTATTATACAATTATATTGCTATTATTTACCAAATAAATAGTTTTTTTTTTAAAAAAGTAGTCAAAATATTTTGAACTTTTAATGGAAAATAACTTTAGAGGTTTGGAACAATTTTCAGTGATTTGTCAACTAAAAATATCTGAAATATCTTGACAGATGGCTCACGTAAATGATCCGAAAGTTCTAAAATTATCTTAGATAGAATTTATTTATCATATACCTACTTAAATAATATTATATTTATTTCGAGAATTAGTTACTGGGATATTCAATAGCATAAATACCTTCGGCTAAAATATTTAAAGGAAAATTTAAGGTTTTAAATTCACTCAAGACAAAAAAATTGAAATATTATTAGTTAATGTTTAAAAAAGTTAAAAAGTATACCGGCTGAGTATCAAACTCAAGTGTGACTTAAGTGTTGAGTCTTGAGTTATTGCTCTACTTCTGAGATATTAGTTATCATTAATTTGAATCTTCCCGAACTAGCAAGTTGCCAATTGTTTGTTCAACTACAAATATAAACGATATTAACTATATTTTAAATTCATCTAATCACTTTGAAACTAACAAAAACATATTGTTGTACACATTTTAAATAAATATATATTTATTATTTACACATGGTTATTAGATTTATTTGTATGTGATTTAGCAAAAATGAAATAAAATATTAACTTGTAGATTGTTAATAATTATAAAATATACAATTAGAGCAATTAAGAATTTCAGAAAATATATTGACATAAAATGAATAATGCATGAATTAGATATTTTATAAACACATTGTAAGTTCATATAGTAGTATACGGATAGTCAAACGTATATATTATGTTTACAGCTTAAGTCCAGATGATCTATTCAAAGCTGTTCTTTATAAATATGAATAAGCAATTATATTAATACACATATAAAGGTATATAGGTGCACATCATATCTTATCTTTAACCCGTCGTTGCTCGTACGGGGTAAATAATGATCCTAGTTATATTAATATTTCACATAATAATGAAATATAATATATAGAATATATATATATAGATTTATTTTATTACATTAGTCTCAAATATAATAATTAATAGATTAGAACTGGTTTCAATTTAATTTTCATGTATTTTAATGCTACTGATGTCGGTGTTTGGAAATAATTTACCCCATGTGCATTTCTCTCTTGTTTTATATGTGAAATTTATATGCTGCGACCACATAGTTGAAGTATGTCTCTATAATTACTCTACATAATAAATAAAAAGTAATAATAATACCTTATTATAAGTCAAATAAAAATAATTAAAAAACTTTATGAAATACTTTTATGATCTTCAATAATTATAAAAGTATTGCAATAAAATTAAGTTGAAAATATTAATTTTATTCTTTAAATTTTCTATTCACAACTAATAAAATAAAGAAAAAATTACCTCATGTGAATAAATAAATCAACATAAATAGTGCATATTACAACAGGGTAAATTTGACTATTATATTATATAGTATAAAAGTAATATGATATATATATATATTTATAAGAAAATATTTGTATCTTCTTTTTATGCATACTCACTAAATAATTATTATGATTGTTTAATATAGTTTTGCAAATAGTGGTTAACAATTGTTATGGAATAAAATGAATATATCATTTTTGTACCAATATTATAACGTAACTTGTACTGAACTTAATAAAAAGCCTGGAAAAAAAATTGTATTAGTACAAATTAATATATTTTGCACAACATACTCATTCAATATATAGTATAAAAGATCTTATAAATTTAAATATATGAATATATCATAGTCTTAATATTTGCTAAAGGAAACCAAAGGAAATTAGTTTTTAAATAACTATACACTATAAAAAAATGAAAAAAAAGTTATTACCTTTTTATATATGATATATCACTAGAAAAATAATTCTACATATATGTACAGTGTAAGAACACAATTATATCCCAAATCAGTTTTTCTTAAATTACTGTCATTTCCAGTAAATACTAAACACAACTTATCTGTTTCATTATCGAATCTCACAAACATGTAACTAAAATAAACAAAATATAGTTAAAAAATAAAATTACAAATTTAGGCATGAATAATAGCTGAAAACCAATTTATTTTGCAAATTCTTCTGTGGGTCAAATTTATTTGTCATCTTGTTATTATGAATAACATTAAAAATTTGATTACATTATCTTTTGACTTTTATTTAAACTAAAACAAAATGCAAATAATAATGGTGTTAGATTTCCTCATTTTTTCAAATATGTGCTTATTGAAATCAAATAAAACTTACTTGAATTATTTATGAAGATTATTTTATGTTTGAACAAATGTTATTTTCAATCACCGTCTTTGAACTAGCTCTATGGTAATGGTTATAGATTATGTCAACCAATATTATCTAAAAATTAAAATTATAAAAAGTACGTAGTGGAAATATAAGTTGGACGTTCGCGTTTTTTTATTTTCTTCTAATACTGTTTTATCAAGCCTTAGTTGCTCAAATAGTTGTTTTGTAAATATTCAGTTTCGTCTTCTAACAACACTGGATCATAAAACCGACGTCATTTCATTATAAACAAATTGTTTTTCGTACAGGTTACGTACCTAAACAACAACGCTATACAATTGAATAAAACACAAAGCGATATAATATAATATTTAAGGTAAAGAATAGTATACAGTGTACTTACAATAATCAGAATGTAGTTGGTACATTCAGTATTGATTATTGATTTATGATATTGATAACATGCTAAAACTTTAAAAACCGAAACGGCGTTCGTTACACAAGATTGAAGAAATTACAATTTATAGAATTCTTATCACGAAATTCTTATCGGCCCAAAGTCTGCGATTGGCACAACACATGACCGATAAACAATCAAACTTTTTTTTCACATTGGGAAACGTTGTAGCGTTAATTAAATAAAAAACAATTCTCCAGATTGTCCAGAATATACCTAAATACACTAATTCAATTTTAAAATTTTAAGACTGGTATTCGTTTTGTTTTTTAATTATATGTGCAATTGCAGTTTACAGATGATTATTGTACAATATTATAAAAATAATTGAATGTAAAGATTAAAATATTAATCAAATTATATGTTAATTAATGTTGAAATGTATTATTGTAATCAATTAATCGCCGAACATTGAGTAATCCATTTTAGAAATGTTCACAAAAAGATTGGAAATGTTTCCAGAATATTTTATTTGGCGTTAACAAACCGATAAATAAAATAAATAAGGTATAAACATGACAAATATGTCATGGGTAGCTACTTATACAAAAACAGTACTGTGGCTGTATTAAATAATTGGTGGTTTCCAGTGTTTGAATTAGGAAAAATATAGTGGTGGACAGAGGTGCGAAATTAAAAAAACTCCAAAACAACTGCGTTTTTGCCCCTCCTCCCTCATGCAGACAAAACCAATTTTTGATATATACTACAGTTTAGCTACATAGGTAAAAATATGAATTCTAAATATAATTTATGTAAGTTTTATAAATGTATGTTCACCTAATTGGTCTCAATTTGCCACATACATTCAAAACAATTTTTTACTTATCTAATTCAAATTCCTATTTTTATAGCAATACGCCAATTACATATAGGTTACTGCAGTTGGAGAAATTTTGATTTTAAAAATATTTAAAAAATCATTGACAACAATTTATATCCGTGTATTAAGAAAAATTATTTGGGCTTTAGTTTGCGCCATGGTCTTAGATGAAGGTCTTCTTAGACCATGGCTTGTGCTGTTACAGTAAAAAAAAAATAGTTGGGGTGTGCAAAAAAAATATATAATTATAGTGGTGGAACTTCGTTTCCCTGCACAACTCCCCCCCCCCCCCAACACCGAAATTCAAGCACTAATGTTTTCCTAAAAACAAACCAGTGCTTCAGGCGATTTTTACTCCACTTCCATTTTTACCCCACTAAATTTTCACTGAAGTAAAATATTTTTTCACCTGTATTTTTACCGAAAAGGTTTAAAATTAGACGTAGGTAAAATTTCTGCCTTCCTACATTTTTGCTTTAGTGATAAAAATTGATGAAAGCTAACATTTTACCCACCTAATTTCTTCTCAAGGGAGTAAAAATCTCCTGGTTTAATAGACAATTTTTATACATTTAATTCTCCTGACTTCTTATCTTATTGTTTAAAAAATATAAAAATCAAATTTTAATTTTAAAAGTTAACTAGTTTTAATTTTAATATAATAAATTCAATAATATTACACATAAGAGTACATTGCATAATTATAATTATTCTATTATAAGATTATATATTAATGTTTTTCTAATTAAAAATAAAATATTTAGAGAAATATTTAAATTAAATAAACATCCAAATCAATAATTTCATACATATATTTATATTAATCACATTTAAATAACCTTAGGTAATTCTTTCACATTATGGTGAAAAATTAGAAGGGTAAAATATTTTACCTCAGGGTATACTTTTCCCCCATGGTAAAAATGTAAGGAGGGTTAAAAATTGCTTGTTACACCACAACTATTAAAACAGGATGATGCTCAAAGTTGTAATTTAGATATTAAACTTGAGGTACTAGAATTTCCTACTAGAAAAATTCAGCCATCGATCGAGTTATTTTTACCTTTTTAACAATATGGGCGTTATAAAGATATGGCGTCCCATAGGCATCTTCAAAAGGAATGGCAAACGCCAAAAGTGGTACATAATAGTTACTCGGTTACTCCATCTACTAATCACTTGTCCGACGCAATCATTGTATACATTTTACACTTGAAACCTAGGTACCTATTTCCTGAACTAAATAGTAGATATTCAATATATATTACAAAAAAGATACAGGTAAGATTCATTTAAGCAGCCTCTATATTTTATTGAACTCTGACACATATTGTGTAGTACAAAATAATCCATGCACTACGGATTTAAGTAGTTTGTGATTGTAAATATGTATATGGAAAAATTTAGATTAAGGATACATAATTATTTTATACTGTTTAGTAAAGAAAATATCTATAATTTATGATAATAAATGTCATCGGTCGATCATAATATTTTACCAAAATTCTAGATAATTATAATAATATAAAATTAGGGTGTTTTTATCAATCTCCCGAGTTTAACGTACAATTAACAAATGGTGTTGTGTATGTCAAAAATGTAGGAAATTTCATGATCTTGCATTAAAATAATAATATAAATCGATAGGATGAGATGAAGTGGTTTAATGAAAAAGGTTAAATTTGATTTCCCAAAAATTGAAAAAAAACACTCGAATCGCTCAAAAATCGTTAAAAATTTGATTAAATGGGGTTGTGATATGTCCAAAATGCAGGAAATTTCTTTTGTTTTTCACGAATTTTAATTAACTTAGTTACTTATAGTAAAAATGTGAAGTAAGAATTAAAAGAAATAAAATAATTAAAAAATAGGGCCTGCATCCAAGATACATCCGAAATTGGTTAACATTAATTATTTAGGTACCACTGAAGCGTTTAGTCGTATGCCTAATCTTATAAAAAATAAAAATAAAACAACTTTATAATTTATATACGTCGTATAACTATAGAAATAAATGGAATGCAGTTATACAATAAAAAACTGAAATTTAACATAGTAGGTATAAAATATCGAACGCCCAAACGTTATAATACAATAGTCTGAACTGAACCGCGTGTCGAGTGTTGATAAATGTTCGTTGTAATCTTATGTGTATACTCGATATATTGGATGGTAAAAAAGTCATTTTACAAAAATAATTAATATATTTATATAAAACGGTGTATGTCGACGTCCTCTACGGTTGTCGTAAATTCGTAATACACGTTTTGGATCACTCAGTACATCATCTCATATTAAAATCGAACCAATACGGTAGACACTTGCGGTAGTGGATATAATAATAATACGTAGTTTATACGTATTATATCGATAGGTCCAGGAGAGGATAAAAAACGTAGAGTTTTGAATATATTAGAAAGGAAATTTTAAACTGTGTACAGGTCGCACCTATTGACAATATACATATTATAATGGAACAACCGGTCGTAAGCGTCGTCGTTACATTGTATATGTAAGTATCAAAACCGGTTTGACGGGAGCCGAGAGCACACATGAAAACGGATAAGGGACGTTTTATAATATAATAATAATATTCTAATATACTACCTACGCGTTAATATAAAAATATACGTTTAGAAGTTATAGTCAAAATAACATTTCTTCTCCAAATGTTATTGAAATTGTAATGGAAATTATAGTAAAAAAATAAAACATTCGTATTTTCTTATTAACTATTTATTTCGATATCTTTGTTTAAATTATTATTTATGTATAATAATAGATTTGGTACCTACCATAACCAAGATTGGGCATAACCGATGTAAAAACTCTAGTTAAATAAGGAGTTGAGTGAATTTTAATTATATTATATTTTATATAACGAGTTGGGTAATATTTTTTATCAACATTTTTGTATGTTTTTTCTAAAATGCCATGTTTTTTTTATGAAGTTATATTAAACTTGATGGGTACATCTAATTTCTTTACTATATGTATAAAATATTTTAATATTAAATTAATCACAACATTTTTATCCTTTAATAATTTTAATTTTGACAATATTTAGAGTTAGACATTAAATAAAAAAAAATGTAAAAAAATGATAAAAACAAAAATATATTATTTACAAATTTAACTTTCAAACATTTCTAGAATAATTAAATTTAGAAAAAAATTAGTGAATTTTGCGTATTGACTATAGAATAATTGAAGCAATACAATACAGGGTTATTCATATTTTATGTATTTAGTTATTATTCGGTCCAACCTCATATTATTTTAATTCCATGTTTGTTATAAATAAGCTATTGTCCTATCGTCTACATATTTTGTGCAATTTAAATATTTCCGACACTATAAAATCAATTATTTAAACTTATATCAATCTAGAATTAAGCTATGTAATTAGTTATATAATTTACGTATGTTATAATTTTTTTATATATAAATATATTGATTTAGCAATTTCCTTAACAGACGTCTAAGATACGTAAGAAACGTCCTTGATGAAACTTCTTCTTCTTTTTATAATACGTAGTTAAGTTAAAAAAATTAAGTTTAGGTTACTGAAAAGCATACGAATTTTGAAAATAAAAACGTCCTTGAATATTTTCAGAATTTTGATTTAAGAACAATAACATAACTTCTGATGTATTAGTTATATATAATAAGTAATTGATTTATTAATTTGTTTTATATTATAAAAATATAAAAGAATTGTTTGAACAGTGGACATTAAAGAAAAAATAATTATATACTAGTTCCAACCACAATTTAATAATTTTAGCTTATATGATTATAGTTAATTAAATATTAATACTATAGTTCGTACGATTAACATTTTGGTAAGCTTCAGTTGAAAAAAAGTAAGTAATATTTTACTAAATCATTATAGGTAGACAACAGACAAGTAATTTAATTCAAATTGTTATAATGTATTTTAAATCGTTAAATGTCGGCAACATTAAAAATACTATCTAAAACACTAAAAAATACATTAGAACGTATCAATATACTATATAATATAAATATTACTATATACATGCAAATCGTTTACTAAACGACTTTATATACCTACCAACTGCTGTAGCCCCAATAATATTCAAAATAACTCTCAATTATTTATAGTAATGAAAGTTTTAAAAAACAAAGTATAATGAATCTGATGCAACTATACAAGAAGTAGTAGTTATAGTTATTATAATCTATAAAAATGTTTATTAAATGAATACATTTTAGAGGATAGAAATATTAAAAATCTTTTACAAAGAAACTGGTTATACAGGAATAATATTGAATTACATAAATAATTATATCTCAATAAAAGTTAGGAAAAAAGCAAGTTAAAGTTTTGGTATTCAGTTTCGTGTATGTTTTGCATAGGTACCTACATTCTATTTTATTGTAAAGTAATATATTTTTGTTATATAAAATTAGTATTCTAAAGTATATAGTAAGTATTCTACATATAATAATATATATGTTTTAATATGTAGGTAGGTATAATTAATTAGTCGCATTGATCAGCACCATCATTTTCGTTCTTCGTATTTCTTTCGTTTATTCTTAAATTATATAGTTAAACTTAATCTGTTAATATGCTAAACTTGTTGTTCGTTGTTCCATCCTTCGCAATTCACAAACATTGGTCGTTCTATTATTTTTGTACTAGCTTTGTGTAAGTTTCGTTTTATATAAAAGGTAACGAAGCCGAATATTATTTAAGTCATTATAATCATGACATAATATATTACAGTAACATTAATAATATAAATTATAGGTTTCTTAAATCATAGTTATTGAATCGTATTACTACTGCATTAAAATATCATTATATTTTGTATTTATAAAGCCTTTGTTTTATTTTATCCACTTTTGGTTATATTTTTATCTGGGTAATATATTTTAATTTATTAATAAAATGTCCACGAAATAGTACTTATAACTTTCATGTAATTTAACTATCTTGTATTATTAAAAAGTCTTCTAGAAAAAATAGTTCGTTCACATAAATAAAACTTAGCCCTTTTATGTTTTATTTGGAGACTTCATAATCTTTTATAAATTAATTTTTTAAATTAACTTTACCTGTCTAGTATTTATATAGTAAAACTAAGTAACTAGATATATGAATATAACAATTATATAAGCAATATTTGTATATCAGACTGGGGTAATGATGTAATTCAATTATGATGTGTATTTTAGCGTAATATGTGTTAACCATTAGAATGGAATTATTAACTTTTTGAAGCATGCTGAAACTTTTATGCATATAATAATAATAGGCAAGTTGTTGTACAAAAAAATATAGATAAAAGTAAAGAGAAGTGTTATATTTTTATTAATAATTACGATTGAATGCAATAATATTGCATTCGTAAATACAATTCTGAGCGAAACTTAATATTATAAAATATGTTATACTGATAAGCCATTCCAAAAGTTTACCACATATGTAAACTTCCTATGAGAATTCTCAAAAAATTTTTTAAATCTCTACGATTAAAACAGAATTAGTTATCACAAAATATTTAATTGACGAATTAACAGAAATCGTAATTTTGCCAATTTTCAGTAATTATTTGGTAGTTTATTTTCTCCAAAAGAAAACTTTTTAAAAAATTCGAAAAATGAGCTGAATAAAGTACCAACTAGATGCAATTTTCAACCGAAAGTATACCCTAAACGTGGTAATCGGACTATTATTTCTAACAGAAAAATATTTTCAGGCATAAAAAAAACTTCTATGAAAAACCAATATATTCCTCACTTTGCTCAGAATATAATACAGTAGTAGGTATTATAGAAATTTAAATATTTATTTAATTTACTCAATTGAAAAACTATGCCCATTTAAGATTTTTATAAATTTCCGACAAAATTTCACTGCTATAATATAGTATACAAATTCGTTTATAAAGACTTACAATGGTGGTAGAATATTAGGTATTCAATTAAAATAACATTATTTATATAGATAGACAATATAGGGGTTTCAATGCTAATTTGTTGTTAAGCTATTTCATTAATGATAAAATACTAAAATAAATTAGCTATTTTAATTAAAAAATATAAAATAAATGAATGATTTTTATGCTATCTAGCTTATAATTAAAATGTTCACCTTTTATATTTTTATTTATTGTAAATATAAACTTCTTTCAATTTATAATATTTTTCAGCGAGGTTATTAATAAAATTTGTATTTATTTATTTTTTTTTGGTCAGGGATATGCCCAGAATTTCATTCGATGATGTTTTTTTAAGAAATTAAAAAATATGTTATCAAACTTAAAATAATATTATAAAGATAAGTAAAATCAGGTACATAATTAAAAAACTATTAGCTTTTTATTTCAATTTGGGAGTAATTCGTAGGCTTCAATCCACTCTCCTGGCATTATCGTGCCGTACTTAACAGCAGAAATTACGATTACAGTAAATAAATTAGTATATTTTAGAGGTAGCCAAAATTTTTTCAATTTAATATAGTATGAAGAGTTGCGTAAAGGTAATGACATTAATTTAAGGTAATGTACACCTATGCAAGCCCGGATTGGTCGGGCGTGTTACCAAGAAAAACTTGGTGGAAACATGTTGAAAAATAATAGAATAATAAGATATTACACCTCAATTGTATTGTATATCAAAATAAAATTTGATAGAAATACTATAAACAATTTAGCTATGTATACGTTCGAAAGGTAAAATTATAAAATATGGTCCGGTAAAATATTGATATCTTGGTGGGCCAAATTTACTCAATTTACCCAATTAACTCTACCGCTATGTGATAATGGTCAGGATATTATTTTGTGTCATGTACAACATTACTAAATAAGAAATTATAAGAACAAAATTGCTAATGACAAAGAGAAAAAATAATTCAGATAAATTCAATGGTCTATAGATAGGTATAAAATAATTATGTTGCGTCATCAAAAATAATTTTAAGCCACCATAGACTATGAATAGCTTGAATTGTTTATACTATTTGTATCAATGTTAAGATTCTAATTTAATATATAGATAAAACATAAATATTGTAAATGATTATTCTTTCGTATTCGCATGTTTTTATTTTTTTAACTTATTGAAAATAATATATGTGGTAGGTATATGTGATAGATAGGTTTATGTATAATGTGATAGCTATTTAAATTGTATTATATTTTTGTAATACACTATTTAATGTAAATTCCTATTTGAACCCTTGCACTTTGGTCAAATCATGACCTAAAAATTATTGTCGGTCAAGAAGCGGTAGAAGATAACAACGGTAACAAGTTGTTCGGATATGGCGGTAACAATGGTGATTAAGGCAAGTAGTCGTAGGACAGTAGTAGGAGCAAACAGTTTCACGACTAGTTTATAAGATCTATACAAAGGGGATGTAAATATTCAGTTTAACCGAAGACGTTGCATTGTATACAGCTCATTAGCTAACATAATTATTATCACTATAAAAATAAATCAAAACAAAAATCAGGTAAATATACCCATATTTACTACTAATTTTTTTATGATACATAAATTATACACAATTACGCAATATTACTTTAGTCCGAATGTAATAAATACGAATGCATTCATATAAAAGTATTGAGATATTGAGATATAGGTTAAGTTAGTACATTTTTGATTTACTGAAAATTTAAAATAAATGTACGTGAACGAAGTTTATATCTAGTTAGTATACAATATAGTATGTGTGCGATCAGACAGATAATGTATATTACATTATTATTATGTAAAGGAAATGTTTTTTATAATTATTTATTTTTATCAATGGTTCATAGTTCGTTTTTAGAGTTATTATTTAGGGAATATACGGACATGGATGTGTGAAATTGATATTGGAAGGTATGTTATGAAATAATTAAATAACACATAAACATTATTATTATTATTATTATTGGTTTATGAGGGAATTAAAAAAAATGATTGTGTTTAGTGAAAAAATTTCTGATAAGATAATAATTATTATTAGCATATTATCATAATTACTCAGTCAATATTTGTACGACGACCACCGGATTAACCCATATGGGCTATTATAACAAGACAAAATAAAAATTCCATAATTGATTTAATTATTGAACATATTAGTGAAGCCGAAAAATAATACTGTGGGAACCCGTCTTCTGGAAAATTATATTTCATGGTAGCATTCATCGCGGAGACTCGATTCTAACCGGTTCCGTTCACAGCAGTTGCGCTCCCTATCTAATCTCTTGTATCGGAAATTGAATCGTTTTACACCAAAAATGTTTCGAAAGTCTTTTGGTATTGACAGATTTTCAGAGGTTGTACGCACCGATTGGGATATGGATTCTGATATTGGTAAGTTAACTAGAAATATTGTAAAAAAAATTTTTTTAAATTATATTAGACATATAGTTAAAACGAGCCGAAAATTAGCAACCTCTTATACTTGACAGTTTACTCGGTTGTTTTATAAATTTTCATAAAATACAAATTCGAAATAATCATATAAATAACGTAATTGTTCATTAACGATTCATAAGGTAAAAACAAATTTATTTTAAGAATTACAAATACAAATACTGTATAGGTTATCACGTAGGTACGTTTAAACTGTCATTAAATCTAAAAATGTGAATTTATCGAACATTTTTTTATCTTAATTTGTCGAGTAAATTTACGGGGTTTATCTTAAATTATGATACTTACATTTATAGTATGTTTGTTTTTCAGTAATATACTAATTTATTAAAGAAATACTATAAATTATATTTATATATTTATAAATAAATAAGGATGTGTAACTGTTAGTCATATAGTTTGGAAAAAAATAATATACCTAACTAAAAATCTTTTAGTTAAATCTTTTTGTAAAACGTTATATATTTACTATAATTACAATATCTCCGTGAAAAATTAAAATTTCTGTATGAAATTTTTTGATTGTATTAGTTATTTTTTAATTGTTAAAACGTTTAGTAATAAAAAACAACTTTTTTTAAGTTATATGAAATTTGAAGATAGAAGTTTAATAAAATGTTGATGATTCAAATGTCTAATGACTAATTTAATGTATTATATCGTGAAATGTCAAAATAATTATCAATATTAAATATTAAGATAAGTTAATGGTTAATTGATTTTTGAAAATAATCATCGTGAGTGTTCATGTTATTATTAAAAAAATTGTATATACTATGATATTTAAATATAAAACTATTACAAATACGTTTTTAATAAATACAAACAATTCTTAAAATTCACCACCTTAATTTAATTAAGATTGACTCATTAAAATTATCATATACATATACTCTTTAAAATAGTTAACTTCTATATAACTTATAAAATAAAAAAATAATTTTTTAATTTTTTTAAAAGATGCATTTTTTTAAAAAGTGATCTAAGTAATATAATATTTGTAGGCTGTTGTGATAACAACAATAACTTAACCTTATACTTTTAAAATAACTGCATTTAAAATTTTAACTTTTCGTGAAGGTTCTGCAATATTAAATAATTAATAGATGTGGGCTATTCTGTATAACCTTTCTGTCTATAATAGGGATGTCACATCAGAAAATTATGTATAAAAAAATTGTTTTAGTATTTTTAAATATGTATTGTCTACAATAATGATACATGACAATTAAAACTACGTAATAAATAATGATATATTATACTATGACACTTTGAATATAAAATTTTAAATCCAATTGATATAATATGATTTTAAATAGGGTAAATAATCAATTTTTATATCCTTTATATTTTATTGAATAATTTAATTTTTCAAAATCGGCTTCCAACATATCAGTGTAAAATGTCTCAGCTTTCAAAATATATTTCTTTTGTTTAAAATAAATGAGGTGTGAAAGAGTAGTATAAATTATAAGAGATATGATGATTGCTGTGATTATGCTGCATTCGCTGTTAGGTAAATAAGTCAGAATCATTTAAAAACATGCTGTTATAACGTCCCTTTAAAGGTGAAAATAAAATATTATTGTATTAGTATAATTAGTGTTAGTATTATAGTCTATAATATTAATTCTATTCTAATTATATTTTATTTTAATATTTTTAAATTTCAAACAAGTTAGGTACTATATAATATGTCTTTAGAAAATATTTTAAAATTAGATATAATACCCACCTCATACGATTATGATTAATAATTAATAATAATAATAACACTTACCAGTACATAATAACGCCCCTCCACATCCGAAAATATAAAATAGATAATAATAAGCTTCAACATAAAATTTTCAAGTATACAAATTTCATCAATTATTTTTGCCACTTCCTTGGAAGTGACATCCAATGAACTGTTCCGATTAGCTCTCTATAAATAATTGGCGTATGTTACATTTAATCGTTAGAGAATCAACACAATGAAAGAAACAATTTTGCTATATAATTTTAATTTATTTTTCCAACAATCAACATCTTGATTTGGTTACCAAACTTATATTTTTTATGTACACATATCTTCGCCCATACACGTTTAACTATTATTTATTACAATATTATAATAGTTACCTTATGAAAAAATTCCAGTATACTTTTAACAAATTATTTTTTATTTCTTCTTTTTCTTATAAAACCGATATAATATTATCTTTATGAAATTAAATTTTATAAAGTGCTTCACAAGCCGTAACAGATAAATATTGATAATTTAAAAATTGGGGTATAAAGTTTAATGGATAATACTTCTTGTAAGAATTAAAAAGTAAAAAATCAAACAATGGAAATAATATTTTATGTAACAGGTACACGTGAAATATACATAATTTAAAAATAATTCACGAGTCACTATTTATATATTTTTTAAAATTTCAATTCACATTAATAATTATAAATCAATTAATTGTACCTATAGATTATATATTTAAATATAGAATTTAATGTAATTTGATCGTGTTCATAATTTATGCGAACATATTTAAGTCTAAAATATTGGTAGACACTAGAAAAAAAAAATAAAATAAAAATTACTATAACGTACTTATAGTACACTTTAATAAGTCGAATATTGATGAGATTGAGAATACTATCTAAAATGCTAAAACATAATATAGTTACAGCAGGTAATAATATATTATACACGTAAATCGTTAGACAACGACTATACATATAACCTAACTACTTTTTGTAGTCTTAATAATAGTGTTCAAAACAACTCTCAATTATATTTCGTAATCAGTAATGGGAATAACATAGTATAATGTAAGCTTAAAAAAACTGGTTCTGGAAAAAATAAATTCTCAAATATACCTATAATACTTTTCACAGCATACTTGTAATCTATGCGCCTTACAAACCATTGGGAAACATTTCAAGTTTAACTGGATAATTTTGTTGTCGACGATAATATTAAATATTGATAACTTTCGAAGCATCCCACGAAATGTGATACAACTTTTTAATTTCCTATAAAGATCGATTTTGTAAACAAATACACTATAATATATAATACCAGAACGGTTACAATATAGCATAGTGAGGGTGCTTATTAAAGTATAACTATAACAGGGATATACCTTATGCCCTTTTCTGACGAATGTCGAATATTATTAGAAACTTTGTTACTAAGTTTGACCTATAGCTTAATAACATTTTTTTCTATTTTTGTAGCAGTTATTATCATTCAATGAATATTAAATGTTTTTAGATTGTTCTATACCTAAATTACAAGCGCGTTTACAATTAAAAAAAATTAATATAAATAGCTTCCATCAACTAGATGAATATTAATAATGCATACATTTTATATGATATTATATTTATATCATATGTAAGTGATTGGCATAATTTAATATCTACTTTGTTAGTTATGGTGTAATAATGTTTACAAATTCAGAATTTCATTTAATTATAAATATATTTCAAATAAAATTCAATATTATATAGATAACGTACATATAAATATACTATTCATTGTTCATTATCTATATTTACAAAATAAAATAATACATGACTTATACAATTATTTAAATAATATGTCTAAAATAACAACATTATTAATTACCCTTTGCCAAACATAAAATTACAATTATACATAATATATATAGCTTATGAATATAGGTATTTATTATATTACGGGGTCGAGAGAAGTGCAAATTTATAGTTCAGTTAGATATACAATATACTGATAATATTATTATCTATATTATTAAATAATATGCAAGAAAAAATTTAGCTTTTCTAAATAAATAATAATAATTTTATTTTAACTATATTAACAAGAATAGGCAATGTAGGTTTTTTTTATCAATATATTAATTACATTTTGTGAATCATTATAATAATAATATAAATTTTATAAATTAACAGATCTGAAATGTGAATAAAATTTAACTATACCCAGTTGGTAAACATTTTGATTTAAGTATAATAACCAAACATTTATAATAGGTTAGGTTAGGTACAACTAGTACCTAAACTAACTAAACTAGTACAATTTATATCATTTGTAATATTTAAAATTTAATAGTTTTAAACAGTATTTTTTCTAATGATTATCTAATAGCTAATATATATTAAAACTAAAAAAAAAAAAACACAAAAATAATATTTAAAAAGGCAGGAAGGTCAATTCTGGATGTTCCTCATTTGTCCCTTCGGTCCTCAGAGAAATGAGTTTTTTATTTTAATTAAGATTTGAATACATAATATTACGTTAGAAAATACGATTCTGAGGATAACTCAGTCAGATATACAATATAATATTATACAGATAATGTGTTCAAAAAGTTTACTACGTATGCAAATCACTTATTAGATTACTCAGAAAAATGTTCAACGATCTAAACTAAATTAATTGTCATAAAATATCGAAAAATGAGCTAAATAAAGTACCAAGTAGATGTAATTTTCTATTGAAAGCATACCCTATTCCTAATAATCGCACCATTATTTAAACACAAAAATATGTTTTCAGGCATAAAAAAAACTTTTGTAACACCAATACATTTTGATATTTGGTTAATCGCTATGCTCAGAATTTAAGAGTAAATAAAATAAAATATGAAATAAACGCAACTGTAAACGTACTTATCACGAATAAAAACATTGTGTATTAGGTAATTTATAATAATATTATCTGATACCTATACTGCCTAGTACTTATACGTATATATATTATTATCTGCGAAACAAAGTATAACAATACGCATTGATATCTCTAAATAAATATACCTAATATCATGTTATAATTAATAATTAATAAGTATATATTAAATTCTCTATCGGAAACCTACCTATATACTATATTATTCTATATAGTAAGTTGAAATATTACATTTATTCAAAGTAATAATAAAATATTATAATACAATTATATAACGAATGCACTATTTTAATTAGTACGATTAATAAAGGTTATCAATTTTCCTCGAAATTCAAACAATAAATGGTTGTGACCTAACTAAATTTAAAATATTAGATTCTGAGCGAAGCGAAGAATGTATTGTTTTTACAAATTGTTTTTTTTTTTTTTGAGATATGAAAACACTTTTTCGGGTAGAAATAATGGCCCGATTACCACAAGTAGGAAACGCTTTCGGTAGCTTATCGCGTCTAGTTAGTACTTTATTTAGCTCATATTTCGAATTTCTTAAAAGTTTTTTCTTATGAGGAGAAAAACTACCAAAAAAGGCGGAAAATCGGCAATGTTACGGTTTCTATTATTTAAAATTTTTTAATTTCGTGATTACTGATTGAGTTTTGATCGTCGGAACTTGAATTTTTTTTTAAGTATTAATATAGGTAGTATACAAATGTGGTATAATTTAGGAAGGGATCGGTTGATTATTTGGCCAAGTATAAAACTTTTAACGTTTTTTTAAAAATGTATAATATTTATAGCAATTTTTAGTTTATCGCTTTAAAATTTTTATCAAAGTCTAATCATATACTATTTAATCTTTTTACAAAATATTTTGAAATTCATGACTGACAATTTTTTTTATAGGCTTTTAAAGTTAAAATTCCCGAAAATAACAATTTCATTACTTAAATTTTTTTAATTTCGTGACAACTAATTGAGTTTTGATCCTAAGGACTTGAATTTTTAGACTATTTTCGAGTATTAACATAAGTGTTCTACATTATAGAAAAAAATTTTGAAACGATTGGTTGATTTTCTGATTAAGTATTGAGCTTTTTACTTTTTTCCAAAAATGTTTAATAATTACTGTAATTTTTGGTTTGTCGATTTGAAAATTTTATCAGAGTCTAATCATATATAACTTAATATTTTTACAAAAATTTTTAAAATCGTGACCGACAATTTCTTTTATACTAAACAATCGAAAATCGGCAAAATCACGGATTCTGTTATTTAAAATTTTTATATTTCGTGATAACTAATTAGATTTTGATTGTAGGAACATGAAATTTTTTTTGCGTATTAACATAGGTAGTATACAAGTGAGGTAAAATTTTGGATTGAATTATTAGTATAGTATATTATAATATATTGAGTTTTTAGAATCGTATTTCTAATGTAATATCATTGTATTCAAATCTTAAGTATACTAAACCTCTAATATCTCCGAAGATTGAAGGGACGAAGGAGGAAAGTCCACAATCGACATCCACAATTTTTTTTAAAGTTAATGTTTAAAAAATATATTATATGTGATTAAGCGAATCTCAATATATTATACTGAATATCGATTCCAAAATTTTTCCACGAGTGTAAATTACTTATGTATTTATGTTGATTATTATTCAAAATAAATTTCAAGTTCCAACGATCAAAATTCAAAGAGTTATCATTTCATGATAAAAATTGTAAGTCACAAAATTCAAAGTTTAAAATATTTTGTAAATAGATAAAATAGTATATGAGTACACTTCTATAAAAATTTCATTCCGTTAAACTAAATGTTTTAGGTAAAATTAAACATTTTTGGAAAAAATTCAATGCTCTATAATATGTAGCCAAAAAATCAACCAAGCCTTTTAAATATTTACCACACGTAAATATTACCTTTGTTACTACTCAAAACAATTTTCAAGTTCCTACGATCAAAACTTAATTAGTTATCAGGAAAAAATTTTTTTTAAATAATGGAAACTGTAATTTTGCCGATTTTCCGCAAAATTATATTTTACTCCAGTTATAATATTACAACAATAATTTCCATTTTGTTTTTTTTTTCATTTAGGTATCAAACCGTCAATTTCTCTGGTAAGTATATTAATTATATTTTATTTTTACTATTTGGCTCTGTTTTAATAGCATTATTTTTTTATATTACACAATAGTTTTATAATTATGAATTATTTTTATTTATGTCTTAATGAACATTATTATTTTAAAATGTTGTATAAAACTATAGACTATTTATTATATAAAGAACAAAATATAGGCAATTTTATTAATATATTAATATATATCGTAATTAAACACAGGTAGGTAAATAGACATAATTCTGGGTATTAAGAAGTCAGAAAGTTTAAGTTAAGTTAAAAGTTAAATTCACATTAATTTTTTAAATGAACTTTAAATAATTGAATATTTGTTAACTTAAATTGTAATTTAACTCATTTTATTGCGTATTAACTTAGTAAATAATAAGTTAATTTTCTAAAAATTCAACTTAAGTTTATATTTTAAATTATTATAAATAAATATGTTATTATTAAATTATTTAAAATAAATTCAATTGACTATAATATTTTTAATATTAAAAATAATTCAATCGAACATTGTATTTATTTTGTATTTTTTTTTTTTTTTGTGTACCACTATATTCAGACAGTTAAGTACAAAAAATAAATTTAATGTTTTGTTTGTTTTTAAAGTTCCTTTACTAAATATTACTTTTTTAAATGCATAATCCCATAGCCCTTTGCAACTTTGTCCATGTTGAATAGTTAAACGTATAGTATATTTCACTTAAATAGTAACACTAAATATTTCAGCCGAATGACCTAAGATCGAGATTGGAATTTTTTCATAATATTATATCAGAGCTCAATTTTGTGCCACTTTTAAAAATTGCATGTCTTTCCGTGAGCGCATGCGCAATAGAATTTACAATTTTCAAATGGGAATGTGATGGAAGAGATAATTCAGAGGCAGCGAGAGTTAGTATGGAAATTAATACATATAAGGTATACATATTATAAGATAAGAGGTGGAGAAAAAAACTGGCGATGATGTGGTTTGATGAAATATAGAATAATATGTAGATAGCTGATATGAATCGAAGTCTATAAAGGTGTTTGACTAGAGTGGTCGATTCCATACATAGTTGAGTAGTAAGGCGAAGAAGATAATAAAGTATTTCTAGTTAAGGGTTTTAATCATTTTTAGAAGTATTTTTTAACACTACATCTTCTATAAATATAATAATATTTCGATAATAATAAGTATAATAATACCTAACCTTCAATATATAATCATAATATAATATTATAGTTACCAGGAGAAATATTGTCTGAAGAAGAGTTGAATCGACATCCAACATCATATAGAATGATAATTCGAACCAGTCACGAAAAACAAGTAAGTAGAAACATGTGATTATTATAAAAATTTTAATATTTTAATACGAAATCATTCAAGTAAGATACTTATTCGTATTTTTCTCATGTTTACTTGTTCAATAATAAGTCTCAAAATCATCGTAAATTTCAATACTCTATATATATGAAATTTCATTTAATATATGTATTTATTATTATAGGTTAGTTTGAATAAATTTGAAACAACAACTAATATTTCAATCGATATGTTATAGTTTCAAATATAAATCATTATTTTATTTTAAATTCTAAACGTGGAATGAGTATAAGATGTTATTTTAATATGTTATAATTAGTTATTTTTATTGTCATTTAACAATCATATAAAATAATTTATGCAATTATTCTAAAAATATTTACTCGACTTCTTTTATGATCATAAATTTTCTAAGAAAATTTCAGATGAATTCACCAATATATATATATATATATATACTCGTATATTTCATTAACGCTTTAACAGACAATATTTATATTGTGAATACAATTAATATTAAAATACAAGTGATTTAAAAATTGTACAGTATAAACTATTAAGCCAACTAATTAAATATCATTTAGGAGACATAATAATTAGGGTCATATCCTTTATAGAAGAAGATAATCGGCAAAGGGTTTTTTGTGGGAAGGAACAAAAAAGAAAGAGTAAGATCTAGTAGAATAAGATGAAACACGGAAAGAAATCATCGAGTGGAGTTCAGGAATATCTAAGTTGTTATTAATGATGGAAGAAAAAAAATTTCGGTCAACATCAATTCGACTATATAATAGGGTGGGAATGTTTGGTAAATCACGGACAATTGAATAGTCGTGTTGAAGGTGAGTGGTTTTGACAATATAAAAATGTTTGAAAGGAATTTTCGTTATACTTATTCAATCAGCTGTATGACCTTAAACAGGTATTGATGCCAGACTACTATACCATATTTTAATATTGATCGAAATAAACTAATGTCGAAGGTACGCAGACAAATAATAGATTAAAACATTTTAGTGTTACGTTTAAGAAAATCTAAAATATTAAGAGTTCTACGAATTGTAAAGTTTATATACTGGTCAATTTTAAGAGAAGGGATAAGGTAGATACCAAGATCGTTATAAAAGAAAACACACTTTAGAGAATAGTTATTCAGAAAAAATGGATGGAGAATAGAAGTACGACTTATGAAGAAAAACATTTATCTAGATACGTTAGACCTAAACGTTGTACCTAGAAGTAAAAAATATCTGGTTCAGATTGAAGTAGAATATAGCTATTATGGGAGTTAATACTTAAATAAATTTTATTATTACCTGTGTAAAAAAGAAATTTGTCATGTTTGAGCCATTTGATAGAACATCGATCAAATTTATCATTGAATATTTTAAAGTATTAACTATGGTTTGTGTATAACAAATAATAATTAATATTCAATATCAACCAGTGAGAAATGTCACTATTGCACTAATAATGATTAAGTTAACTTACAATATAACAATTACTTACATAGTTACATTATATTATACTATAATATAGTACAATTTTGATTATAGTTGGCAAAAGGAGAACTATCTGAGAATGATTTGACTTTATCTTCATCATCGGATGAGTCTGAAAGTCAAGTCCACGTGAATGAGGTATGCACTTATAAAAAATATAATTTCGTAGAATATCAACTATTTTAGATTAATAGATAATTAATCGTATTTTCGGATTAATCCACGACGGTCCTATCTTTTCAACTATTTTCTTCTTCCTCTGGCACTTAATACTCTCTAAGAGTTTTAACCGCCATCACAATATCCTTCTATTTCTCTCGATCCTAAACTAATTCCCATCATTCCTCAACTCCCAATTTTTTAAAGTCTTTTTTAACACCATTCAGCCATATTTTTCTGGGCCTCCCTCGAGGTTTTTTTTCCGTTGGTTTCCAGTTTAGGACTTCTTTACTTATATCATCCTCGCTTTTCCACATCATGTATCCTTGCTATTGAACTATTTGCTCTCTTATAAAGCTGATGACTGATGCAATCTTCTTCAAGTTACATTTTCGGTATTATAAACTGGCCCTCCAAATTCTGTTTTCAAAAGTCCTAAGCCTACTTTCGGTTGTACTTTTGAAACTATATTATGATAATTTATTATTATGAATATATTAGAAAAATATACTAAACGTTATATGTATATTATAACTTAGAAATTAGAAATATAATGAGAATATAAATTTTTATAATGAATTAGCGACAATTTTAATAGTACTAAATAAATAATATTATTTTTATATATAACAAAAGAGGGAATGTCGATTATGGACGTTCGTCCTTTGTCCCTTCGGTCCTCGGAGAAATTAGTCGTTTATTATACTTAAGATTTGAATGTAATGATATTGCATTAGAAATACGATTCTGAGCGAAACTCAATATATTACAATATACTATACTAATAATTCATTTTAAAATTTTACCTCATTTGTATACTACTATGTCAATACTCAAAAACAGTTTCAAATTCCTATGATCAATACTCAATTTTTTATTACGAAATTAAAATATTTAAAATAACAGAAACCGTAATTTTGCCGATTTTCTGCCATTTTTGGTAGATTTTATCCTCCCAAGGAAAAACTTAAAAAAAAAAAAATTTGAAATTTGAAAAATGATCTTTATAAAGTACCAACTAAATGCGATTTGCTACCGAAAACTTACCCTACTTGTGGTAATCGGACCATTATTTCTACCCGAAAAAGTGTTTTCATACATAAAAAAAAAAAAAAACATCATCTTTGTAAAACCAATAAATTCTTCGCTTTGCTCTGAATCTAAAAAAAAAAATTCTTAATATAGTTTCCTAATATTTAAATATAACATTTTTGATATTGAAGTTCTATAAAAATGAAAATCGTTTAAATGAGAGCCAAACTAAAGAACCAAAGAAAGAAGAAAAGAAGCAGCCAGAAAAACACAACAGTGATGATAAGGGCCATTCAAAAAAAACTGATAAAATGTAAACAAATAATGTCATACAACATATAGTATTTTTAAACAGAACTGTATAATAATTATTTTTTAAATATTTTTCCTCCTGTTATAGAGATTTGAAACCGGCAAATAAGCTACATGTCAAGGTCCGCGGCAAAATCGAAAAAAAGAAGTTGCATCGGTTTATCTTCCGGTTACCAAATAATAGAATTTTCATTTTGTTTCAAACGTTCAGAGAACATTTGAATAAGAAACATGCATCTAAGAAGAAAAGTACATAAATCACAGAAATATGCGACGTATAATATAATTTAATTTTTTTGTTTTAATAATATAATACATATACATATTTAATGTAACAAGTAATTTATATGTGATTCATTTATAATCATGCATATAAATGGGTCGTTTTTATTTCATGTGTTGTGTATGATGTTAGGTCACCTAAAGTTTATAAGTTCATAAGTTTGTAGTTTTTATAATTAATAAGAAACAAACCAATTACGTGTGTGTTAAGACTTCTTTAAAAAAAAAACAACTGACTGGATAAAATATAAAATAATGATAATAAGGCTTAAACACAACAGTGTCTAAACTACTGAAACATGTTGATTTCTATCTTTGTACATTAATAACCTTGAAAATGAAAAAAAATGAAATATAATCCTTTAATCACATAATCTTTTTGAATAATCCATTTACATAATTTTTACTTTATCAAAAGCCCATTAAAAATTTAGAGGATATTATTATAAATATATTAAAATTAGTATTAGGTACATTTAAAAATGCAGGATTCAAAATAAGTTTTAATGTATTATTTGAAGACTGGATTACTTAGGATTTGAAATAATAAGTGAACTAGTGATGGCCTAGAACCGAGTAAAAGGAAAAGTGTAGCTGTACAAAATTTCCCAAATCCAGAGGAAATAAGAAGAATAATAAGTTTTATAAGCCTGCAAGTTATTTTCGAAGATTTTTATTAAGTTTTACTGTGATTATACGGCCCTAACAAACTTACTATCAAGTCGGTATTAAAGGAACAAACAATTCGGGGCATAGACTTAGGGCATACTTCTTTTATCTATAGATCATAATAATTTTATTTTAGATGTAATAAATCTAAAAATCTAAATGTAATTAATAAAATAAAATAAATTCTTATTTGTTTTTTTATGTTATATTTTAATGAGGTACTATTATTATATACATATTAGTTATTCAACTGTGATTTACTGATTTGTAATTATTTACATTAATGTTTTTTAACTTTTTGAAATCTAGAAACTTTAAAAATACATACACATTTTATTAATATTTATTATAGCTATCTTATCAAATTGTTAAATAATGAAATTATAAATGACTCATTCTTACTAAGTCAGATTAATTTTAAAGTTTATACCCATAAATTTAGTAATTAATAGTTATTTTATATTCCAAATTATTCTAAACAGTACAAGTTTAATGACCTGATAAATATATTAATGTCTACCGGAAACAATTAATCTCTTAATGTACTATTAAAGTAATAATTATTATAAATTTATAGATAGTTTTATTCACTATTATTATTATTTCTCTATTAAATAATTACTTATTTTCTTTCCTACTTAATTAAATTTATCTATTAATAAAATAGATAAACACATATTATCAATTCTTAGTTAATTAATTATTTATATTTATTCATAAGTACATTTGTTATTTAAATGGTTGTATTTGTTTGTATATATTTAATTATCTATTATAATATTTTATCTCACTGTTATCAGTTTAAATATATATTTTAATTTGGACTTTGTCCATACAACTTATAAATTAATAAAATATGATTAGTAAAAATATGGATATAATATAATCTACAGTGGTGTCTTCATAAAAAAACTCATTGCAACGGGTCCAAACTTTTTTTCTCATATGTAAAATACATATTGTAATACTCAAAAAAATATGTACAGGTCATTACGTTTAAAATTGCATTAGTTATCCCAAAACATTTAAAATAAAATGCATTATATTATTTATTGGTACATTTTCATATCCTAAAATTAGGAAATTTCTACTTTTTATTTTTGTGGAAAATTTTCTTATTTTTATAATTTGTTGTGTTATAGAAACAAATTCTGTAAAACTATTTGTAGGCCTTTAAAAATGTAAATCATAAGTAAAAAAATCATAATCTCTGTTAGGCAGGGAACAGAAAAATAAAATAGGGTATAAGCGTAATAGAGATTACAAAATGAAAAAATTCCTAAAAATCGTCATCTGGATTAAATTAGGAGGTCGATTTATCAAAATTGCCATAAAAATATAAGTCCTTACTCTTTAAACTGACTATTTACAAATTTGATATAACTTAAAAATAATAGATGTAATTTCTATTGCCTAATTAATAATTTTTTTAAAAAAACCGTATATTTAAAAATTTCAACTTTTCACGGAGATATTGCAATTAATAAATAGATCTGGGACACCTGTATTATATAGCTGTACAAGCTGTACATAAACGAAAGTGTTAAACATTTAAACATTACACAAATGTAATTCAGTTAGGTTAGGTTAGTGCCACTAAATTTATTTCACGGTCATCAGGCTGAAATACCAAATATCTTAATCGCAATGTATATAATATTATATTAATATATTGTTTTTTAAAGGTACTAAGTACGTATTAAGCCAGGTACTAGAACCATACCGAAAAAAAGCGGTTCTGGAACAGTAGAACCGAAGCCGTATGAGAACTGTTTAATTAAATTATTTTTCTTTGGAACCGAAACCAAACATGAACCGATATTTTGATTTAGTGATTTTATCGAGTTTTTAAAGTTTTTACGGTATCGATTTCTAATAAATGTCAAGTGATATACGTCTAAATTTTTTTCAAGTTACCTGCTTCTAAATTCACGTAATATATGTCGTGATCAAAATAAAGTATAAATTAATATAATTTTTATCTAAATAAATAGGTATATGTATTTAGAATATAAATATGAACAGTATAGTGCAAAAACACAAATCTATATCTATGTTGAACATATTGTCATAAAAGTAGTCGTAAATAATAAATGAAAATCAAAAATTCTATATGTCTAAAAATATAAAGAGAAGAAAAAAAATTAGACGACCAATTAATATTACTTTACAATAATCTGCGGTGATAAATAAACAAACATTAAAAATAATAATAATTATTATTAAAAATGTTCTGGCTCAAAAAATGCCGTTGTTGTTTAAATCGTTGAAAAGTGTACGTATAAAATATGTGCTGGCACAAAAATACCACAACGACGGCAACGGTTTCTTCGCAACGTAATTTTTAAACAAAATTTGTCGATAAACAAGACTCACCGTCGGATTGTCTCACTGCGCCCTAAGACATCTTAGGGCAAGCACGTACGCGTTATTATTTCTGACCAAATCGCTCAAACTATAAACTGCATTACAAAACATTAAAAGCATTAAGCTCAAGTACAATATTCTACATCAATCTACTATCACGATGGCATTAAAACGATCGGCGCCATTGCCAGAATGGCTTAACATAAAAAGAATTAAAGTTGACCGTTCAATCAATGACTCGGGATGTTTGCCAATACAATATTACGCAGTAGAAGACGAATCAGAATCGTCTGACGATAACACCTCGTCGTCACAGTATGCAGATGAAAGCGATTATGATGGAAATAATGGCGATGATGGAAGCGGAGAAGACGGAAGCGATGATAATGATGGAGAAGATGATAGCAACGATGATGAAGATGATGACAGTGATGACGACGATAATGATGATGATGATGATTCTAATGGTGACAATGATAGTAATAATTCTAATGATGACGATGAAAGTGACATTGATAGAGAGGATTTTTTGCCATGTCGAGATCCAGATAGAGCAATAATATACAAGGTACATAATAATTATTCACATTACGTAAAAATATTTTGTATGTACTTTTTACTGCTAAAGCAGCGAGTCGGATAACATTTTATATATTGTAAACCAGCAATATACAAGTAAATTTTAAAACATAATATGGCATTTACATAATGTTCAACTTTTTTAAATTCATACATGCTGGTTTTAAAATCCAATTATCTTGATATAAATAGTTAATTGATTTAATTGAGTTATGAAAAGTTATTAAATAAAATACGTTTTTATGAAATGACAAAATAAATCTAAAACAAATAATTTTTATTTTCAGCAGAAATATTCGATAAGTTTCAACTTTAATTTAATCATTTGATATTTTTTGAATAATCGTACTTTTTTTAACACC
Source organism: Eriosoma lanigerum (assembly GCA_013282895.1). Classification (NCBI taxonomy): domain Eukaryota; kingdom Metazoa; phylum Arthropoda; class Insecta; order Hemiptera; family Aphididae; genus Eriosoma; species Eriosoma lanigerum. The sequence goes on from CM023360.1 coordinate 27,688,421, forward strand.
GTTGAGCATATACAATGTATATTATACATACATATTATTTCGACTAAAACTAACGATGTAGGTAGTGGCTAAGACTTTAGGATATATTTCGATTTATGATATAAGTACCTATATCATAGGTTAAAACTTACCCACATAATATATAAATAATCATTTTAGATTATGTCGATCTTTAATTGGCAAGAGATGATATATTTAGCAATTAAAAATTCTCCAAATGAATATGTATCATCCGAAGATGTCCAAAAGTTTATCAGGTAGTTTACAATTAATAGGTACATATAAGTTTTGATTTTACATCAAGTTTAATTTTAGACGATGGTTCCCAGTTTTCCGCAAAAAGCATTATTCAATACAGATTTTATCAATTATGTATTCATATCCTGAATTGTTTGTGCAAAATCAAACCACTAATCTGAACCACGATCCATCTTTCCCTGCTAAATGGACTATAAAACATTCGTCTATAAAAATAATTGAAGCGAATGTGTGGAGAACAGTTGCGGAAAACCAAATATATATTAAAGAAAAAATGGAGCATCCTGGTGCATATATTATAAATTATTTTATTATAATAAGTTTTAGTACATATACCTATTTAAGTATTTAATATTTATTATTATCATTTTAATGGATATTAAAATTATAGTGTAAGACTGGATATTATGTTACCTAATTTTTTAACTCGTCAAACTTAATTATTCTAAAAGTGTTTAAATTTAATAGTTTATTTTAATTATATTAAACTTTAAAAAGTCAATAGTTCAATTAAAATAACTATAATAAAATAATGTAGCTTAGTTTAGTTTAAATATTTAAAAACAACTGTTGTTGTTATAATTTAAATTAAATTATTGAAACATTTTATTTTCTATAAAAGTATCTTGATTAACTTAACTTCAAAAAAAAATATTACGTAAATAAATAACTAGAAATTGATAAAAAAGTAGAAATTAAAGTTAATTCATAAAAAACCTATCGCGTTATGTTATACAACTTAAGTAAAATTAATCTAACTTGTTAATACACAGCCTTGTTATAGACCTATAGTATAGTGTCACACCTCGTACAAATTAAAACAGTAAGTTAATTAATTAAGTTGTATTCTCAGGGAGTTCTAAGTTGTCATTAGTCGACATTGAATTACAAAAGAATTATTGATGGTTTTAAATATATTATGTTTTTATATTTTTTAAATCTTTTATGGATTTCATGATTTTATTATGTAGGTATTTCTACTTATATTTAAATAGAAATAAGAGTACATTTTTTTCTGTTTGACTATTTCTGTTTTAAAAAAATATGTGTTCGTTTTTTTTAGGAGGGGTGAGGCGGCATAATAGTGTTGTCCAGGGTCGGAAAAAGTTTAAATACTGCCCTGGGGATGATCGAACATTAACAAAAAATAATAATAATAATAATAATATCTATGATGGACATTGTTTAATCATAACCATTGTTCCATTGATTATAATTTTATAAATAAAAAATGGAATTAAACGTCATATTATAATATATATATTATTGTTAATTATCGAATACTTAACATATTAAGTAAATATATAAAATTATATAATTTGTGCCTAAAATAAAATTTTAATTACAGAAAACCTGATTAAACTTTTAATTGGATACAGCATAAATCATTTGGGATATCGCCATTAGAATATTACAACAACTCTAAGTAAGCATTATAATTTATAAACTTGAAAATGTAATTCTGGAAAAGTTAATGATATTTTAAATATCAGCTAAGTTAATAAGTTATTTAAATAATTTTAATTGTTAATTCATTTTTTACTAACTTATTATTAACTCCAGTTAAGTTTATTTTTAAATGTACCTAAAATTAACATACGTGAAAGATTGTTGACGGGAGGTATGACAAACAGTATAGACAAACAATATATAAAATAATAATAAAGCTATAACATATTTTTAATTTGAGTAGAAGTTTTAAAATATAAATTGTATTTTAACGTTGTTGACAATACGAGTAGTTAATTAATATATTAAATGAACTGGAATTTTATTAAAAGTAAATTCATTATTTATCTACTGAGTAAATATTTTAAATAAAACCAATTTGAAAAATGGCGTAGTTCGTCGAAAGAAGACATCTTATAATTTATACCTATAGCTTATAACTTTATATCGTAATAAAAAATATATTATTCTCGCAACTTATTTTATAGATAACAGTGTGGCAAAAATAGACTATTCTATAAATACAAATTATAAAATTAATATTGAATTAGATAATAATAGATGAATTAAATATCTCAAATATGATATTCGTTATATTTTTTTAGGTATTATGTTCTCATGTATTATTAATTAACTTTTTTGTTACGCTTGTTTTAATATCATTGTTTATTTTATTATTTTGTAGATCATTGCAACTAGACAAGCTAAACATCATCCTGAAGATTTAAACTTGTTCAAATGGAAATCTTACCCACTACATATAATTTCTTATTTTTTTTTTATTTTCAATACCAATACTGTAAATTAAGACGACTCCTATCCACAAGAACTAAATTAAACAATGGAAATCACAACCACCCAAAACTACAATTGTGACTTAGGTAAAAATTATTACGTATATAAGGTTACCTACAATTTTATATTCAGACAATACGTATTCATGGTTGGTTATATACGATTGGTTTATTGATATTATTGGTATTGCTATATTGTATCATACATTTTCCGTTATCCAATGAAATCTATACCTCATTCGATAAACAGTTTTCAAAATTTTATATAAATTTCTAGTAACTTTTTTCTCGTCATATTAAGATTATTTATTATACATTTCGATTATAAATTCTGCAAAAAATATTAATTACAAAATTGTTCAATAATTACTACAATATAATAACACATAGACATATTTTTTTTTAAATTTTGTATGTATATATGATATATTTTACACATGGTACCTTATTACCTAATAACTATACGAGTTCCCGTGGGTGCAGTTGATCATTACAAAAACTAGGTTTCGATTTATTTACATATGTCAGTCTCACTTCATTCTCCAGATACATATATCGCTTTCCTACTAATTTTAAAATGTGTCCTAGACCCCGGTGACCATTTTTATCCTTTATTTCTGTCCAACATTTCTTATCAACACTTTGTTGTTTATTCTAAATTCATAATTTCCCTCTTGTTTTATTATTTAATTGAACCTTATTCATTTGGTCTTAATACTGTTAACTGAGTATTCTGTTGGACTTAAATATCATTTTAGTAGGATAAAATCCAGTTATCGTCGATGGCTTATTATGATATGTTTCTAGAACATCGTCCATCTTTATTTGCAATCTTTTTCTATATCTAAATCTATATTTCAATGTTTTTATGCACATATTACATATTATAATCTACTTAATTTAACTGTGTTAAAAATTTATTTCTAATTTATATTTATTTTATAATTGAATAATTAATTTTTGTATATAATTGTCAGTTATTATTAATGACCGTTTTAAAATTTAATTTTCACAAATATTTACATTTATTTGCCTATTAATTAAATTGGAATACAATTTACTGATAATAATTTAATATGTTTTTTCCCTTTGTAAATTATATTATACAAATTATACATTATATTCGTGGTTGTGATTTTACCAACTTCCTGTTTGATAATAATAGATAACACAATAATTGTGATTGTGGCGTTTTATTTTTTAAATTAATTTATGTTCCTCTTTAATTATGTAGAAACATTATATAAAACAAAATTTACTTTGTTTTTTTCTTTAATTCTTTACATTTTCTTTTTTTTAGAATAATTATTTTTGTCTAAAAACATTAAATCTTAAATGTTTGTACCCTTTGTACCATTTTTTCAAAGTTATACTAATAAATGTTCAAAATATAATTTTTGTTTTTAATTGTTTTTTCATTACATATTATATTACATGTCATATTTATAACTATATATTTTATTTTATACTAGTGATGGCATATCGATTACGTTTTTGGAGTACATCTATGGTGTACACATAAATTTAGTATTAATAATAGGTATTTACTTAAAAAATAATGTCGATGAAAGAGTTTTATGAAAAATATAAAAAAAAACATCTTTATCAAACCATTATATTTCTCGCACTTTGCTAAGAATCTAAAAAAAACGGCGTACTGTGTGGGCAATAACAATTACATAAATGTTAAGCGAACACTAAATGAAGCAATTTTATTAAAACAACAGAAATAAAAATAAAAATATTGGGTTATAGAAATAATGAGACAATTTATTAAATAGGTTAGGAAAGGTGAGGTCAATAACATAATATAAATACAATTTGTTTAATAAAAGAACATTTATCGTTTAATAAAGAAATACAGTAAGATATATTATATACTTAATTTTACATGTTTATAAAATATGCATTTGTTTAAATTAAAAAAAAATAGAATTATTTATCATTGAGTTAGTTATAAATTATAATTTTATAATATTTATCTATATATATATATATATTAAGTTATTTATTAAGTAAAATCCTTAAATTATAATAATTTTATTTCAGATATATAGGGTTTACTTTTTTTAAAGTAGGTTTAGAATATTTTTATTACAAATAAAAAACAATCATATTTACTCAATATTTTCGGATTTCAATTTAAAACAGCGGGATGGTCAATTCTGGATGTTTCCTCCTTCATTCCTTCAGTCCTCGCTTCCTCGGAGAGGAATTAAAATTAAGATTTGAGTGCATTGTGCAATGATATTGCATTAGATACGAATCTGGGCGAAATTCAGTGTAGTATAGTAAATTATACTAATTAGCCGTTTCAAAAGTTTACAATATGTCTAACTACTTAAAAATTTCAAGTACCTATGTTCAAAATTTCATTAGTTATCATGAATAATCTAAAATTAATTTCGTCAAAATTACGATTTCTTTGAATTTTGCTGTTTTTTGTCATTTTTTTGTTAAAAAACTTTATAAAAGTTTAAAAAATAAGCTATATAAAATACCAACTACATGCAATTTGCTACCCAAAGCATACCCTAGTTGTGATAATGGACTGTTATTTCTACACAAATTTCTACCCATATTTTTAAAGACACAAAAATTAAGCATCAATGTTTTGATTTTAACATTTTATGAAAGGGTTTCATCACAATAGTAATATAATACTAACTATAAAGATGAATTTGTTAAATAATTATTATTTTATATTATAGATTACATTTTATTATTATATTTTATTATGATAGAAACAGTTGCTCTTGAATAAATATAATGAAAGTAGATACTTAAATATCCCCGCCAAGTGGACGCAATAATAAAAACAAAATGTTATGTTTTACAAAGATGTTTTTTATTCGAGGTTCGAAAACATTTTTTTGAGTAGATAATACATGTTTATAACAAGAAAGGTATGATTTCGGTTGCAAATTGCATCTCATTGGTACTTTATTTAGCTCATTATTCAAATTTCTCAAAACTTATTCGAAACTGTGATTTTGACAAAGTCTATTTTAAATATAGCCGATAAATGACTACTAAATAATTGCATGTGTATGGTATTGAAAAACAATTTTTATTGGTACGATTTATGTTGGATTAATAGCTATAAAAAAAAAGAATCTATCGGTATATTATATTATATACCTAATAATCAATAGGTGATGACGTGATGTTAAACTAACAATGCTAAAGTAAAAATATGTTTAATTGTCTAAAATAATATTAATATTTTTTTTTTCGAATTTATATTGGATTATACATAAAATGGAAGTCGTTGAAATATATAAATTGGAATATATATTAATGATTTTAATGTATAAACAAGTCAGAAAAATGCCTACATTGAAATTAAAGAATGTTGTGTTAAAAATAATTTAGCTTTATTTAGTTGGATATATATATATCTCACATTATTTACACTTATCAAATATAACGAATTGAATAATTTTGAGGTTCTCTCGTTGACTTTTTACAAAATGGCTAATGACAATTAAATTATACTTAATTAAAATGTGAAACAGATTTAAAATCTAAAACCTTATAACTTTGTTGTTATATGAAATTTTACAAAACGACCAAAAGAGAACCTCGAACATGTTCCAATAATTAAATTTGGTAATGAACGTTTATTCTGTAAACTTAACTCAAATGCCATAATTTAAATTCTACGTGACGGTGAAACAAAAAGTAGTAGATACATGCCATAGGCGCAATTAAGAGGGCTGGAGGGGCTAAGCCCCCCCCAATAAAATAACCATTCAATCCATATCACTGTGCATTAACTGATTTAGGAACAGTAAAAAATTTTTAAAATTAATTTACACAATATTTAACAAATTAAAAAATTAAAAAATGGAAAATTAACACAACCACCTTGTTTTAAAGGTTTCACACAGACAAACAATGGTGTATTACAATTTTTTGAAGAAGAAAAATCTAATGATAATGTTTTTTTTTAATGTCTAATTGTTTGAATCAGGATGCATTAGAAAATCTTTTTAGTATAATTCGACAAAATGACGGTTATAAAAAAAATACAACAGCTAGAACAATTAGGATTTCAATAAAAAGTAATTGTATTTTTTCATTATGTACATTCAAAGGTACAAATTGTAAGGACACTCAAGTAGATTATAATTCAATAATATTCCACCCAATAGGACTATAATATAATATAAATTCCAATTTTTCTAACTCTGATACTGAATATATTTCTAATTTATCTCCCCGTTTCTTTTATGTCAACTGATGAGGATTCTTTTAGTATTGAAAATTTAAATAATGATGTTAATTTAAAGGACTGTTCTATTACATACATTGCAGGATATTTAGGATATAAATGTATAAAAAAATTTAATTGCACACATTGGCAATGTAGATTTTTTATAAGTAAAAATCTAAATGATAAAAAACAATTACTTTTAATTAATAAAAATTACACATCAATTGATAATGAAAATGGACTTAAAATGCTATCAAATTCTTTTAATAATGTTATAAATAAAATGTTGAATATTTTTGAAAACAATTATAAAAATTATTTGTATAAAAAAAAAATTAAATTTCAATTAACTGAGCGTATATAAAAAAAAAAAAATAATAATACTATTATAAAATGGCTAAATAAATCAATGGGAAATTGTTTAGAACATAAAATATATATAATATTGAACTACTTTTAAAATGTTTATGTCTATTCTATAATCAATGGTAAAAGGTAAAATATTTTACATTAATACATTTAGGTATAGAGTTATAGAAAAAAATACTAAAGTTGATAGTAGTACGATTTATTTTAGACAATTAAAGTATTAAATGTACATAAATTAAATTATATAATAATTAGGTGGGATTGTTCTATTCTATAATGTCATTTGATTGGATTTTATGCGATTACATTGACCAACCAAAACAGAGGACAATCAAAATGAGCAGAAATGATGCGCAGAAAAACTGAGTTCGAGTAGTCCTCAGTCGAAGAAGAATTGCACTTAGTACTTAGTTCGTCGTCGAGACTTCGACTGGTCTGTTGATGTTTAATATCGTATTTATGTTTCCGCGATTACAATATTAATTCGTCGAAAATTTTTATTTTATTTTCATAATCACTTATTTTGTCTTATTTATTTATTTATTTATTTTCATTGTTATCCATTAAAATTTAATTAATTTGTTTGCAACCATGTCTACGTTTAGAAGAGTAAGTTAATTAAATTATCTAAATGTTTTATTTTAATATCTATGGGACTAATATACCAGCGTGTTCTCCTAAACCTAATATTTATTTATTTTTATTATTCAGAATATTTTTAAGCATATATGAATTTGATTTTGACATTTATTTTTAAAATTATTTTAGGGATTATTTTTTCAAAACCAAGATGTTGCTGACGTAACTTCACCTGCCGCGAGTTAAGCTAGAAGTACACTAGACTTTCATAGCTTTTTTTCTTCGTTTGATCAGACGTTAAGTCAAACAAAAAATTCTGGTATAATTTAATTTTTAAATTTTAAAAAATGTTTTATTTAATATATTTATCTATAGATAAAATAGGTATATATACTATCATACCTATTGGTATAGCCATGTAGATAAGTATGTACTACTATCTTTTTGTATCCTTGTAATATCCTACTATTATATAAATTTTATCATATCTTTAAATTGCAGGTGACTTGTTCAGTCCGATTTCAGAGTATTTTGTCTTTAATAAACTTCGAAGTTCAACCATAGGTCGACAATCTATTCCTAATTATTTTACACCGATAAGACAATACTCGGCTCAAGTGAGTTAATTATTTTTAATTTTTAAATATTAAATATAAATCTGTGGCAGCTGTATTTTCATTAATCTCTGACACATAATTTTGTAAGCAATTTGTCGTTTCTATGTCTCAAAGTTTTATAATATTGTAACGTGGTCGGGGATGACCCTGTTAAATATAAGTTATCCAGTGAAGGTGTTTGGCCTTTTGGATAAATTGTAACCGTAGCTGGGAGTAAGGTATTAGGATTTGATCGTAATAACACAAGGTTAATTAAAGTAATTATTAATAAATATAATTGCTTATCAAATACAAATACAATATAACTTACAAAAAGAGTCTTTGATTAGTTTTACATTGACAAGTAGCGTATCGTAGCTGTACGGAGTCTCGGGTGTTACACTTGATATTATTCGCGGAGAACTGAAGTCTCGTACAAAATACGTAATGACAATAATTTAAATAATTACAATGTTATTAAATACCGTGGGAGACTATGCATATATTGCACGGCACCCTTGAATGTTTATGTCAGCGAATATACGTACACATACACACACTCGTACTTATGACTATATCTCCAGTGTATAATATGTACTATATGTATATAATATATATATATATATATGTAACGAGACCGTTACAATATAATATAATTTTTTTTTTTTTTTATTATTATTATTATTACAATAAGGATAATATAATTAAATATATTGTTATTTCGCGTTCTCTATAATTTTTACTATAATTTAGTTATTGCAATGATTATTATTTTTGGGTTTTCGTAAGTTTTATCTTAAAATTTGTAATTATTATTAAAAAAAAAAAAATTACAACTTATTATTATATATTTTAGAAGCAATTAGTAAATTCAAGACGCAGTTCTCTATATTTGCCGTATCTTGATCGAAGCGTGTCTAATATGATTGATATAAGTGTTACTCAATTCGAAGATATATAGTCAAAGGGATGATGTTATAGAAAATAAAAAATTGCGACGACCTAAATTGGAATAGTCACTTGCGTCATATGGTTATCAGATTCCTCAACAACAATATTGTATATCTCCTGCATATACAGTGATGGAAGTGATCCTTTAATTTCCTATTTCATGATGGGATCCAGATCAAATACTCCCGATGATTCCGATATATCTAATAGTACAGAAGCTATAGCCGATTTAATAGTGAGTTTTTATTTTTTTATTTATTTATTTTTAATCCCTAATTATAATTACTTTTTATTAGAGTCAGGTAAATATAAATATCCATATGGTTCATATCTTTTAACTGAACAAGACTTGGCAAATATGGAACGCATATCGAGTGGAAGGTTATCTTCTGGTGAAAACATACATAATCAAACTCATAATTTATTAAGTACAATTTTGTCCAACCAAAATCAATATAATGATGTGTTAATGATTTGGGTGGATACAAAAAATATTTTATATTTAAAATGTTCTATAAATTATTTTAATATTTAGGTCCTTCAAATTTTGAAAAAAAATTGCGAGGGGAGTAGTAAGTACTATGATTATGACGTGTATGTGATTTTTTTGGATACAATAAAATTACTTTACACCTATACAATAATATACTAATATTTTGTATGGATAAATTAAGGAAGAGCAGTGATATATTATTTATTAATATGCATTATTCAATTTTAAATATATATGGTTTGCAAGAGGAGCAGTATGTAAATAAGTTTTTATGATTTTTGTGGAGACAAAAAATTTACTTTATATTTAGAATACTAAATCTTACATGTTTATATACGGATCCCGAAGAAAATTCACTACCAAGGTTAAAAACGTTCATAATATAAAAATACAAAATTATAAATTGTTTTCATTATTGTTATGTTGTAGAAATTCTACGAGAACACCGGAGCAGCCAAATTTATTAAGTCTCTATCCCCGATGTCCCAGTGCACATCAACGTCAATGATTTTACGTAACAACTTGTCGCCGCTAACTTTTTCACAACTCGAAACACCGAAGCTAAATAAACGACTACACTCACCACCGCAGCCGATAATTTAATAATAATTTGATTTATTTATTTATTATTATTTTATATTTTTTATTTTTATTATATTATATTTTAAAATATAATCATTAACTTTCAGGCTATTGACGAAAACGATGGTCCCGAATCTCACAATTTAAAGTACATGGAATCACCATCACCACAGTACTGATTACTTTCTGCAATGGAAGGCGAAGCGGCAATTATTTCATTGATTCTATTGTAAAAATTTGTTTATATACTTCAATTAAATTTTTTTCTTTAAAACATATTGTTGATAATACAATATCTATTGAATAAAATTATATATTTATATTTATAATTTTAAAAATATGTTGTCTAATGTCGATAATATTATTATATCCATAAATTATTATAAAATATACCTTATAGGATAGTGTGTGTATTAGTTAAATAAATTCATGTTCTATATTTTATATTTTGTATGGCGGATGATGAGGAGAGTGGGTGAAGTACCGCCTCTACGGCGTCTGATGAGGGGGGTTGGGTGAGGGTGAGTGGCGGACTATAGGGGGAGTGGATAAGGTGGAGATAGGTAGGGAAGTGGGTGATGGGGTGTGGGGGGATGGCGGAAGGTGGAGGAGTGGGTGTGGGGTGGCGAGTGTGGTGAGTGGGTGAGGGGTGGTGGATGATAGAGGGAGTAGGTGAAGGGTGGCGGTGGCGAGTGTGGTGGGTGGGTGGAGTGGGTGCGGGCAGGAGGAGTGGGTGAAGGATGGTGGATGGTAGGGGGAGTAGGTGTGGGGTGACGGTGGTGAGTGTGGTGGGTGGGTGCGGGGGATGGCGGATGGCAGGGGGAGTGGGTGAGGGATGGTGGATGGTAGGGGGAGTAGGTGTGGGGTGGCGGTGGTGAGTGTGGTGGGTGGGTGCGGGGTGGCGAATTGTGGTGGGTGGGGGAGTGGTTGATGGGGTGTGGGGGGATGGCAGATGGTAGGGGAGGGAGGGTGAGCGATGAATAGTAGAGTGAGTGGGTGAGGGTAGCGGTTTGTGAGGCGGTTGGCAGGGGAATTAATGAGGGGGCGACGGTCAAATATACATTTATATTCTAGCGGTCAAGTACAATAATTTTAAATCTTGTAATTTAAAATTTTATATTTAGTCCAAAAATTATTTTTTTCAAAATATGTGGAGTACTTTAATACTTAACTACGTGCTGTAATGCTGTGTTTATAATATTTTTCATTATAATAGAGCGAAATCATTGTTACGAAAAATAGAGAATTCAATTACCTCTAATATAATCTAAAATACCTTTAAAATGATTATCCATTATCTTGCATATCCGTCTTGCAATTATACCTGCAACTTGCCTATATATAGCATTCAACCAGACACCCTCCACCCATCCCATTAACGTGAAGGGACACCTGTCCCAAGAAACCTCGTTCCCGCCGCCACTGCCTAGATACTTCCCCGAAGCACAGCGAATCGAGAAAGAAGAACTTGGAAATATTTCATGCTCGTACGTCGCATGCGAGTGACAAATTAAAATGTATGATAATTTTAAACTAAATATTATGGATATGTATATTATGAGATAATGTGAATAAAAATTTGATAATATCCAAAGATTCAAACAAGTGAAAAGGAAGCCATAGCGCCGATTTATGATTTGTTTTGATATTTAAACGTGTTGTGGCGATATTCATCATTTCAGTTGCAGGCGTAAAAATGATGTAACGAACTTACGTTTTCATTTCAATTTATATGAATAAATATGTTTGAGTTAGTTATATTTTTATTTTAACTTATCTTGATAAATAATCGATAACGTTAAGTAAATTATGTTCGTTTAACATTAAACAGTTCAATATTTATATTTATTAATATAATATTAAAATCACTTTATAAGTATATTATATTAAATTCAAATATCGTTAAGATGACCATCCAAATAATTATTATAATAATGTTTTGAGAATGAAATATTTATTTTATAACAATACAATATAATACAATTTCAAAAATACTTTTTTTATTTTAATGGTTTTTAGTGATATAAAAAAATTCAAAATTTATATATGCGTGAACAAGAATATACATATATATATATAATTGTTAACCTTAAATTAAATTTACGTCTACAAAACATAATTCAAAATTACTAAGATAATTAAAAACTTGAATGTAATTGATTAAATTAATTTTAAAAAGATCTTGTATCATAACAAATATTGTTTTACGTTTACCTAATGAAATTTTGTTAATCCCACAAATCTCGAAGTAAAAAAATGTTTATAATAACTGAAGAGAAAAATATCGTATTAAAGAAAATTTCAAGATAAAATAAAACATTTAATTTTAAGTAATAAAGTTACAATTTGTATTTTACAATGAACACTGTATTTTAAATGAACTGTAGTTTAGATTTGATATTTTAACAAGATTATTATAAAATTAAGATTATGATGATTAATTATTGAAAAATGGATAAATATCAATCACAAAAAAAGAGTTAAATATTCCTTAAAAAAGTAAAAAATAAAAACATGGATATAAAATGAACAACAAATGTATGTATAGTAAGTTAGAAACAAATATTTTTAAAAAAATGTTTAAAAATTTTACCCGAAACACATTAGTTATAATAATTCGTTAACATAATATACACACGCGTAGTGTCGTTTGGACTGTGATAACTTTCAAGTTGCGTTCGATAGACAGGAAAAAATCAACAATCCTGAAAAAAATTAATTAAACAATTAACCATTAACTATATATACAAATATCATCAGTATTTGTTATTCGGATTATTATGATAAAAACGTGTTTTATTTTATTTAATATGTAACTAAATCATTTTTGTCTAATAATTCTCGTTAATTATTTATATACAAATCGTATATTTTATTATAAAAACATATTGACTACTTGGTAAATTTAATAGTCTCTTTAAAACATAAACCGTTGTAAGTGTAGGTAACTGCCTAATATTTATTTATTTTTTATGTTTCCCTGAAAATTAAAATATTTTATTATCCTAAGCTTTGGCAGGTTAGTGTAAATTACACTGTGTAATATATTATTTATTATCATCTTTTTCATTGTAATTTCATTAAATTTAAAACCTACTACATCGTAATAACAATAAAAAATATAGGTTTTGATTAGTCGTGTGAATATAATGAAAATAATAATAATAATATGATATTTTTACGAAAAAAATATCAGATGGAAGTCTCTATTAAAACACAAAAGTGTATACCGCCGATCGTATGTAGGTACATACCATCACATCGATTCGCTGTGAATTAGACGACAGTAGCGATATGTTCACAGATTCTTTTTTGGCGTTCATTTTCAAAAAAAAATTTTCTAGTTTTTCTTGGATAGTAGGTAGAATGAAAAGACTGTGAGCAGAGATTGGGAAAAATATAAATTGCCTATAATTAAAAATAATACATGCTCACCGAAAATGTAAATTGGACATGCAAAATAGTGTAATTAGTAGTTTTTTTTAATTCGCGCAATTTTCTTTTTTTTATAACTAACTTTAACCTAATTTAAGTATTATTATTAGCATATTATACCATATGTATATTTATATTTAGACTCAGAATGATTGGAATATTTTGTTACAAAAATGATTCTATATATATATATCTAATTAAAAAATGTATCTATATTATTTTTTTAATGAAAAATTCTGGTCACTTTAAAAAATATTTGGTAAATAACTTTTTATTCGATTCACGTATTTTTATATTCATGAAAGTTATCATTGAGCGATAAGTATATACCTAAACAGTATGATGACGTTTACGCATCGTCATGACATTTTTCGAGTTTTTTTTTTAAAAATACTAAACTATTCTTCAGCTAAATATTAATTTTTTATGAAAAAATATTAGTTTTTAGTAGTTTAGTATTTTAATGATTTTAAATTTGCGAGTTGTTCATATAAGTCAATACCAAATACTTAAAAATTAGGATACTAATTGAAAGTAAAACGAAAAAATATATTTTTCTAAATTAACTTTTAACTCGAATGTTTCTATAACTTAATTTAACGACTTAAAAAAAAATTAGTTAAAATTTGCCCATCGCTGAACAAACGTGCGATATGATTATATTTATTATCATTTCGGTAAATATCCTTTTGACTGTTATTAATCATGTACGATAATAAAATTTATAATGATAAAATGTTTTATTAACTCGATTTTTCTTATAATAATTTTACACTTACAGTCTTACAGCACTTCGATTTGCGAAAAAGCATGACCGTGTATCTAAAATTAGCGCTGTAAAAGTATATCAATATAATATCATCCATGATGAAAATTTTCGTCGTTGAACAAGTGCAATCGTTGCCAAAGACGTCAGAAAAATAGATAGAAAGTACTAAATGTTTTTAATATTTGAATATTTTATTCTATAACATTTATTTTATTTCATTGAAAACTTTAAATTCATGACAGACTGTAAGGTGAGTAGGCACATACAAATTAGAAGTCTGTCAAGTCTTATATTCGATTTTATATATTTATAATTTTCGAATTTATATATAATAATTATATCATATACCTTTTTTAAAATTATATAGATGTATATTTACTTATTTTTATTATTATTTTTTTTTTATCTTCGTCCGCACTAAATATTAAGAAACAATTAGACATTTTTATTTTTACCACATTAGATAAATATTGAATAATGATCTGTGATTTTTTTATGTTTGTAGACACTTTAAAAATAACGGTCCCATAACCACGCACAGGGTATGCATTAGATAAAAAATTTTGTCTATAGTTGGTACTTTATGTAGTTGATTTTTCAAATTTCTTAATTTTTCATTGGCATATGAAAAACTACCAAAAAAAAATGGTTGAAAATGGTGAAATTCAAGAAAATTACAATTTTGACAAACTCTGTTTTAAATATTTCATGATACTAATGAAATTTAAAACATAATAAGAACTTAATTTTTTTGTATATTAACATAGATGTCTTACACATAAGAAAAAAATTTGGAACCGTTACATTTATTTTATGTCAAAATATAGAAATTATTCCAAAAGCGATAATATTTAAAATAATTTTAATTTTGGTTTTTATGGTTTTAAAATTTAATAGAAGTATAATTATATACTATTTAACCCACTTTAAAAAATTCGAATATCGATTATTTATTTTAATAAACATTTAAAATTATAATTTTGGATAAAATTGAAGAAATATAATATTTTTATAATACATAGTTTTGTATGTTATATAGCATAACTTTTTGATTTTAAATACACTAAACTGAAAATAAGAGATGTGTCTTATGACATACTCGTGAATGTCTGAAGATACTTTTTTGGATGGTAAATGTGCTCCTCAATGAGGAGTGCATTCGATAGAGAATTTTATCTTGTTGGTACTTTATTGAAGATATTTTTCAGACTTCTCTAATATTTTTTTTTTGGATAAGGAAAACTTCCAAAAATTATTGAAAAATGACAAATTTTGTGAAATCTAAATTTTTGACGAATATTTGAATTTCATTGTTTTATACCTAATAAATATTTCTGTTTCACATTATTATTTTTATAAAGAAATTAAATTTATAAAAATATATATATTATCAGTACCTACTATATTGTGCATCTGACTGAACTTAGTACAGAATCGTTTTTCCGAATCTTAATAATTATATTATAACACAATAACATTCCACCACTACCTCTACGGGACCGAAGGGACGAAACGACTCCGGAGTCTACTGTCCTGCTTTATTTTTTTATTTTTTTCGGTATCCTATATTTTCCGGTCATATCTAGTCTTGGAAAATACGTTTCGGACAAATATACAATGTGAGAAATATGTTCCAGAATTTACTGCCTTCCTTTGTTTCGTTTCAAAACTATGAAAAATTGAAAACACTATTATACATGTAAGTATATTCGGTCCTCCGAATTAAAAATTTTAAACATATATAAAATAGATATTTTCCGACATTAAAATAATATAACATTTTGTTGCGTTAATCGAATTAATTTGTATATAGATCGGTTAGTTTAGTAGTTTCATAATTTAATCGAAAACGGTAAATTAAGGTCGGAAAGGGGCGGCGGGCAGTGGAAAAAATAACAAATTGTCAAATAGAAAAAAAATCAACAACGTCATATCTAAAAAAGAAAAAATATACGCGGAGACAGCGATCCATCTAATACAAGCAATTGTAACCTCAATTTAAATGTAAAAAAATTACATATTATTATAAAAAAAAATCGTAAATTAAATACTGAATTTATTATTTTTACTATTGTTAAAAAAAATTTTGATCGAAATGTTATTAGTGATTATAAATAATTGATCTGTTGAATTATTTCTGAATATTTACTAGGTAATAGTAGGTACTCATTTTACTTACTTAGTAAATGGTACAACATACCAAGGCTATAAGTAAGGAGGGTCTCAGGATCCGAAATTCCGAATCCCCCTATTATAATGTTCTTAAAGAATATAAATGTTATTATCATTAAATCGAATAATAATATTATACCTATACGTTTTATTATCATTATAAAATATAGTACTTATTATGAAATAAAAGGTATTATAGACTTAATAGGTTCGTTTCACACTTACACGACTGTCGTGAAAACAACGTTATACGATTACCGACACAACGCGAAACAAAATATTTTTTATTCTACATAAACACAACATTCCCCCGACAGTAGGAGTCTTCAAGTATACACCTAGATTGATTTTAGTAAAATATGGAATGCAATAAATTATTGGCTTGTATTGTCTCATAACCTAATCTAACCAATATAGACGTTTAAAAAAAAGAAGAAGAAGTAGGATGCAGTGGGTCCATCCAATAAATATGAGAAGAGAAGAGGCAGTGGCATTCTTTATATTATTTGAACATTTAAGGAATGACGAGGACAAGTTTTTAATTATTTTAGAATGAGAATGCAATATTTCGACGATTTGTATGAAAAAATAAATTCGTCGCAGCAACACCTAATGTTTTTATAATCTACTTGAGTTTTGTCGCATAAAATAGGTCTCTCGTGCAATAACGTAATTAGTATTTCAAGATCAACTCCCGCCATTTCGAAAATAGTATACAAACAGACAACAGTGAAAAGTGTAAATAAAAAGTAAACAAAAACATATATTACGTAGAACGTACAATAGACGATAGACGACTAGTTAGATGTATTAAATGTTCCATATTTCACCTATCACTATCCCATTCTATTTGTTTTGACGACATTGACAGTCGAATGTTACAGTGGGAATTGTCGGATACAAAAATCAAAAACACGACCACGACATTTATCGGGTAAGTATAAAAGGTTCAATACTCTTGTAGTCCCCATGTCGTGTAAGACTGAGTGTGAAACGATCCGTACTGTACCTACTCGTATTTTATGTCATCAATTTACTATTAAGAAATTATTAACAACTTAATAAATTTTAAAAAATTGGACCCTGAAATGTTTTTAAAGTTATATATTTAAATATATTTCGACTAGATGTGTTAAATTTGAACAATAATAGAGGTTATTAGTGGTATTAATATTTAAAAATCCAAACTGTGTATATTCCAAAATATATATGTATATATAAAATATGTCGACTAAAATATTGTTCTATTTAGAAAAATAATCATTGATTTATTTTTGCGGATAAACAGCTTTAAAATAATTATTTATAAAACTGAAATGCGAACATTTAAAAATTTTAATAAAAAATAAGTAGAATCTTGAAATGTCATAAACTCATAAATTATATAGGTAAGTATCTAAAAATATAAATTTTTTTTTTTATATAAGAACAAACATTTTAGATTTTAGATTCTGAGCGAAGCGAGGATTGTATTGTTTTTTCAAAAGATGTTTTTTTTCTTTTCTGAATACACTTTTTCTGGTAGAAATAATGGTCCAGCTACCACAATTAGGGTATAATTTCGGTAGAAAATTGCGTTTAGTTGGTACTTTATTTAGCTCTTTTTTAAATTTCTCAAAAGTTTTTTTTTTGGAAGAAGAAAAACTACCAAAAAATGACGGTAAAGCCCCAAAATTTACAGAAATCATAATTTTGATTTAATTGATTTTAGGGTGTTCATGATAACTAATGCGATTTCGAAAATAGGTACATTTAATTTTTTTTAAGTATTCTCATAGGTAATTTACACACGTGGTAAACTTATGGAACGACCTATCAGTATAATATATTGGATTATATTGAATTTTATTCAGAATCGTATTTTCTAACGCAATATCATTGCATTCAAATCTTATTTATAATAAATCACTAATTTCTCCGACCGATAAGACAAAGGAGGAACATCCAAAATCGACCTTCCCACTTTATATGATTTATTATGACATGTTTAAAAGATTGGTACCAAAAAAAAAAAAGAAAGATATATTTTACACACATAAAATTTGATTTATTTTTAACTAAATATATTATAATATGTACATAGTAATAATATATTAGAACGAAAAATAATTTTAAACAATTGTATAACTCTTGTTTTGTTTTATTTTAGCACAATGGCTAATAAACTATTATATTATATAGGTATATATCTTAATATTATATAATGATAATATTGTAAAGAAAAAATAAATTTGTAGTACAATTTTTGTATAAAAGCTGTTACAACAATAACTATAAGATAAATTCCAAGTGCATAATTTTGTGTTTTTTAATCCGACAAATTTATTTAACATAGAACTTTAAATCTTTCTAAACACAATGTAGATATATGTATTCATATAATCAATATGTGTGTATTTAGGAAAATTATTTTTGATGAGCACGGAAGAAGTGGAAGAAGAATAGAAACTTGACACACTGCTGACACTTGAGCGAATTCGGTAATTGTATAGTAAAACTGTCATGTTTGACATAATTTTTAAGGGGAAAATACAATGATATACAATTATTTTACATTATGCCTTTAAAATGATTCTTCAAGCACGTTTTATTTTTATAATATATGTTATTTAACTTATACCTACACGAGCGGGAAGATAATATAATAATAATTTTTCAGTTTACATAACTAAATATTATGATATTCATGCAAATTAAACACACAACTTAATACCAAAATTATACAATTAAACAATTATGTCATACAATTAATGACTACCACATTATGATTAGTATAATATAATATGTACGATACATAGAATATAAACCGTAAACCGTAAGCCGAGTTTTTATTATTAATTTATATTGAAAAAATATACAAATATATTAAATAAGACAATAATTATTATTAATTAAAATAAAAATAATCATATTATATTGTATGCATCTGTTTGGTCGTGATTTATTTTAGAATCGACAAAGATAATAATGGAAAGGTTTGTTACGTGTTACGTAAAGAATTATTATTAAACACCAATAATAGCACCGAGGATGTGGAATAGATTTGAGCATCACATATATAATATTATATTATACGATGGCACATTCTTTTAAGAGTCGGGCAAAAGCCAATTTAAAAAAATATACTTTCGAAAATAATAACAACTTAAACAATGGCACAACAATCTTCATATTATTATGATGGTATTTAACAATATTACAAATCCAACTATATATTAACTTTATAGTTAATCTTAAGTATAAAAAAATAGTTCAAATCAAACTTCCTTTCTTAATGAGGTGTAAAAAAAAATATTGACAAATTTATTGTAAAAAAAAAATGTTTTATATTAAACTGTATTATTATCATTATTTTATATGGACCAAGTATTAATTACAATATTATTAGAAGTAAACGAATATTAGATATGTTGTTATAAAAATAAACGACGCTAACAGTAACTTTAATAAAATTTATGTCGATTTGGTTGTTTATAGGGAAAAAAAAAAATTATTATAAAGTATGAAATTGAAATAATATATTGGTCGCAAAACTTTTATAAATAATCATTAAATAATTTCAATAATAAAAGTATAGTTATTAATTTAAATATAAAATATAAAATTTTTTAAGATTCAGTATGGTTATTTTTATTTATTTAATGTAAATTTGAGGTTCGTACATTTCGAATTTGATAATGTATGATTCAATAAAATTTGAATATTACAATATTACGAAAAAAAAAAAATTGTAATAGGATAATAAAACATTCTTGCCCGATGAATGTAATATAGTAGTAGTAACACTAATAATAATAATAATAATAATACATTTTATTGATAAAGATTAAAATAAAAATTAATATAATAATATATCACAGTAAACACAGTAATTTTTTTCAAGCATTAATTATCATCACGTTGATGTATTATTATTGAGTGTTTGCAGATTGATAAAAAAAAAAATCAATATAATTCCAGAAATAAAAAATTAAATATTACCTATATTAATATTCGGTAAAACTTCAAAAGCATTAAAAATTAAGATTGAAGCTTTTTTAATAGGTAATGTAATCCATCATTTTAGATAGTATTTGAAATTAACAAAAGTTAAAAAAAATAATAATAATAAAACTAAAAATAAAAATAAAAAGGAAGTCCAAACATAATGTGACTGTAAAAAGTTAAAAGGCAGGTGAATTCAGCGTTACGCACATTGCAAAGTCCTACTGGACGGCATGATTACATTGCAACAGTCGAACGATAGACGGATCACTTTTGGCACCTTCAATGAACTCTTCCAAAGACAGACGGCCATCATTGTTCTTGTCCATCTGTCTAAATATCTTGTCTGTCCTCTTCTCCGGTGTAGACTCATCTTCGGGCATCTTCATAACGGTCCCTACCATCTTGTAAATGGCCTGCACACAACAGACATAGTATAAATTTTTTTTTTATTTAATAATTTATAACAATATTTTAAACACAATAATGTAACTAATGAAGTAATTGGTAATAGGTATTACCGTAACAATTTCCAACATTTCTTGTCGTGAAATGAACCCGTTTCCATCGAGGTCATACATGCTGAAAGCCCATTTCAGCTTCTGTTCCAGTTTTCCACGTGATGTCACAGACAGGGCACAAAGGAATTCCCTAAAGTCAATTGTACCGTCGCTGTTGGCATCAAATGTTCGAAACACATGTTCTGCAAACTGTTTTAGGCAGAAGGTTTATTATTAAATTCAATAATTTATTTAAAAACAATAATATTAGCAGCAGATATTTTACTTTGGATGCGTCGCCATATGGGAAAAAATTTCCATATATTTTCTTAAATTCTTCAACACTCAAATGACCACCAGGACAGTCTTTTAAAAAACCTTTGTACCACTCTTGAATCTCAGCATCTGGACAAAGATACAAACAGTTCAACAGTTACAAGATATATAATATTGATGATAATATGAGTATACACTCACCAGAAAATTCAGTGTTTTGTCTCAGGTCTTCCAAGACCTCAGGTTTTAACTTGCTATTCTGTTTTCCCATTCTCTAATCTAATAGTAAGAATGCGCGCAGTCGAGTACCGTACTCTAAGCTTTCATTCACATAATCTGTTGAGTTATACAATCCAGATTATTATTAGTCACAAATATAACATGCTATTAATATTAACTAGGTAAATATAATGTTTATAATTATTACTCAAACATTTTCATGACCATAATAATAATAAAGAGCAGGTACACATAGTACCATTTTCATATTAGATGGTTTTCTCAAAGATAGTCAGGTAAGAAAAAACACAATTTTTTTATTCCAGATATCAGAATGAAATAAATTTTAGTAATTTTGATTCATCTGTTAACACCATCATACACAGCGCTCAGAGCAGAGAAGAAACATAACATACATATTTCCTAACCTTAATAACTAATACCACTAAGCTATTTTTTTTTTAAATATTTTATGTATTATATTTAAACTTATCCTATGTATAATATAATATATTATTATAATAACAAATGAAAATAAAAACAGTTGCCACATTGAAAATTTTTTTTTTACAATATGTGCCGTAGTAAACGTATAAACGTTTGTATTGTAAAAATTGATAAAACAATAAGGTTAAATTAATAAAAATAAATTGGTCTGTTTTAATTTTTTTTTTAATCATCTTTTGTGTACGACTATTATAAATTATTAAAATATGAAGTTCTGTTCGCTTATATGAATATATTATCATATCGCATCATATTCATATACACGAGTACATATATAAAAAGAGAGAAGAAAAAAAAAGAAAAAACATTTTTTGGTTACTTATTTAAGTAAAAAAAAATCATTATTAAGAACAGATTCACTCGACACAAGTCATACATGTGTGTATATATAATTTTACTTCTATATAATTGTATAATTATAATTAATAATAAATTAATAATAATAATGGATTATACAAATTGGTGTATAGAAAAATTCTTGATTAATAATAATATTAACCCTAAGTTTATGTTTTTATTCGAAAATTTGTATAATTAACTTTACTAGATTATCATAATATAATCGTGTACACTGCGGTGAACGAGAATGAAATATACATTGCGTTGTGACACATTAACATAATATTATTATTACGACTTCGAATAAAATATAATAATAATAAGAAACAGCTACAAAAATATTACATAATATTGTACGCGCAAATTGTCTATATAAATTATTTTTATTTTTTTTTTCACAAATTTTTTTAAAATTTTTTTTCTTATAGACACAAACGCTTAGTTGTCTAACGAAAATACCGTTTTAAAAGATATGTCGAGATGGGAAAAATTAAATAAAAATTAATTGGTGAGAAATGTATTAGAAACAACAGGTTTTTTTATATAGGTACCACCTCATCAAATATTAATCGCGCGTAAAGCTTAATCGACGGGTTAAAGCGACAGTATACTATACAACAATATTGTAAGGCTGGGCATTAACAAGTTAAGAAGTGGAATTATATAACAAATAATTTTTTATAAATTCAAGTTTAATAATATTATATTATACAAATAAGTAATAAAATGTTTTTATATTTAATTTAACTTGAAACAACAGTATTATATTTGAATATATATTAAAAATTTGTCAATTTATTATAGGTAAGTATTTAAAATATATGATAAAAATTGAAAGTAAAACGAAAATTTTTTTTTTTAATTAAATATTACACCTAATATATTAATTTTTAAAATTGATATATTTAACTTTTTTAGAACTTTTTAACTTAAATTACTTTTGCTTTCATCTAACTTAAACATTTCTGGAATGGTTTAATTTAACGAGTAAAATAAATTGGTTAACTTGCCCAGCCTTGGGTAATAAGTATCATTTAAAATAATTTTAAAAATAAAAAAAGCCCATCACACTTTACGTATTAAATACAATCGTGTAGGTTTAAAAAAAAAAAAAAAAAAAAAAAAAAAAATTAATAAAAAAATTATTTTTTTAAAAAAAAAAAAAAAAAAAAAAAAAAAAACAATTTTAATTAATTAATTAATTTATAAATCGAGTACGACATGAAAATTGATGGGTTTTTTTATGGCCGTAGGTACACTATATAATATATTAATTTATACGTAAACACACGCACACAAAAGTATAAGTATAAAGTATACATATACATAAATATATATATATTGTATATATACATTTTTATGTGTAAAACAAAGTCACAGGTCCAAAAATAATAATAATAATTATATAAAAGAAATAATAATTAATTATAAAAAGTAAACGTATAATAATAATAATTCATCATAAATAATTTTGGTAACAGACACTTTGGTTGCGATTTATTGCTAATGGAATCCAACAATATAATATTATATTATAATAATATTTTTGTGCACCATCGACAAAAAATAGACAAGAAATTATTAAAGTTATTAATTAATAGTATTAATTAATTTATAATAATGTGATTATATACTGATAATAATAATAATAAATATAAAACATATTTGGTCCAAGAGAATGTATATAATAATATACGTATATCTTAAAATTACAAGCAGCTTATTGACGAACTATATTATAGCCAAAAAAAGGTAAAAATAATTATAATATAAATTATACGATTCCGCGTCGTACGTACGGTTATTATAATATATTTGTGCAAATTATATAATATTTATAAAATTTCTTTTATATAATTTTGATTTTAAGTGTCCTGACAGCCCGATGCGATTCTGTTATATTCAAACCCGCCATTACGTAAATAATAATTTTTTTTTTTTTTGTATTTGGTGTTTTCTTCTTACAGCTAATTACCATATACGTTATAATTATATTTAATCGAAGTAAAACTCGCGAAAACAGTTTCTGTTTCGGGGTTTTAAACGGAATTTTCGGCGAAGCGTTTATCGTTTGTTTAAATAATAATAATATTGTTGAGCTTATACATTTTGCAATGATTGAAAGTGGTTTGGGTATTGGTGTATGTGGAGAGAGGTGGGAAGTTGATGATGGTTCAAAGACTCTCCGTTTTGTAAATATTTTTTTAAGAATCAAAAAGAAATAGATCGAACGAAACTATAATATTAATAATTATCCAATAATAACATTATAAAATATAATATAACGGGAATGTGCACAGAAAATTATTTACACGATTGATATATTATTATTTTATACGGTGGTCGGGGGTGATCACTCGAAATTCGAGAAATAGTCTCATTGAAATCATGTCATAATATTATATAATATAAAGGTTCCAAAGTTTTGTCTCGACGTGTTTCATGAAGAACTACGATATAAATGTAATATATTTGCGAATCGACTTTTACTCGAGTACCACGACTTGGAAAAATCTTCGGGGTCCACAGCAGGAAAAAATGTCGAACCCTAAATTATTGTTTTAACTTTATATCGCTTTTTTTTTAATATTATTAATAAAATACAATAAAATGCTTCTGATTTTTATTTTCAACGATATACTAAAATATAAAACAAAATTGTTGGTCTCGCTCCCACCACAAAGAATCAAGTCCGGCACGAAAATCGTGGTTACTGGATATAGTTACTAGGTAACCCAGTCAACGTTTACAGTATATAAATTACCCTACTAATAACTTGAAATTTATTTAATCATTTATTTATTTATTATTATTATTATTGTTTTAGAAAAACTAGTCAATTTAATTTATTTTTCTCGTTTATTATTTGGCACTGAAAGGGAGTACCCTACGCAAACGGGGTGAAAGAATGAAAAAGATTTATATGTACAAATAATAATAATAATATAAAATAAATATAAAATGTGTCGAAATATTAAGTATTATATAATTGTGGCGAGAGGGGGATGGGGAAGTGGGCTTTCACGCCAGCCGGGGCAGTGGTTATGGTGCGAGCATCTTTGATAATTCTTCGTCTTGCAGACATCCTTTGAGGAATTCGTCCTGGGTCAGCTGACCGTCATTGTTCTCGTCCATTTTGGCGAATATATTTTTGGCCCGATCTTCCGCGGAGTCGGCCGGGCGGTTGGACGAACACGCACCCAACATGTCATAGATAGCCTGCACACAGTAATATAAACGTAGATAATTTGATCCATATTATATTTAATCAGACGTCGTAGTTAGAAAGAATAGGTCACAGACCAGCGAATAACAACAAGTATTTAGTTGTGGAACAATGTAGAATAATCACCATTGAACAAATTGGTTATTTAAGAGAAGATCTCTAAGATTTAATAAAATATGATGGCATGTCTTTTAATTGAAATTTAGCATACATTACTAAATTACATTGGTAATTCATTTGATTACCTATTTTTATAAAGATTAATATATTTTTAAAATATGTAAACACGCCCATTGATATTTGAATTAGTGTTACCACTGAAATTTCGAATACTCTTTTGAATCCAATAAAACACCAACAAGCAATCAGTAATGTTATCATTTCTAATAATCATAATGATCAAACATAATGATCTCAAATAGTGTTATAATTTCTATTTAAAAAAAAAATTATTGTGGATTTTGGGATTGTTATTAAAATTTTAGAATGACCAATTCATGTAAACTTTTCTAAAAATATTCTTCTAAATACGCCGTACTTAACTATAGTTATAATAGTGGTTTGTATAAGCCATACCTGAACGATTTTCGTCATCTCTTGAATATCGATGACTCCATTGCCATCCACGTCGTACATTCTGAACGCCCATTTTAGCTTCTCTTCTGGCGTACCAGATGACGTGACATCTATGGCTAATAGAAATTCCTGTAACCAATCGAAATTCGTGGATTTTAATGGCAACTTTTCGATCACGCAGAGTGGTGGGTTGGAAGTACGCACGATTTCATGAATAATAAAACTTGATATTTCATTGAACGATCGGAAGGGGTCAGGGTGAAGTTCATTTAATGACCTTTATAACGGCGTAAGCGAATACACGCGGGGAAATTCAATAAAATCGCTCAGGGAGTTATTTTTTGCGTGCATTATATATAATTCACAAGAAGTCACATTATAATATTCAAAAAAAATATCTTAAAAATTGTATGTAAGTATAACTAATAAAGTAAACTTATTCATCAGGGCGATTATTTTTTATCATAAACTAACAAATTTCACTGAAAGTATAAATTAATAAATGTAATAATGTGGTTACATTGGAATTGTGCACATGTACTAAATGTTTATTTTTATGATTTTAAATAAGATTTGTTATATTAAACTTTATTTATATCTAGTTATTAATTATTATAAATTGTATTAATATAACCTAAAGTTAAATTAATTGTGTAAACTTACTTATAAGTTTTAATATTAGAATATAATTTAATTTATGAAAAGTAATAAAAACGATTCTTAATCTAACAATGAGGAGTCGTTTTTTGAGGTAAAGCGTATTAATTGTATTATATTAAACACAGTTTAGACATGGAATATATGATAATCTATTGAAAATTGAAGAAAAAATTAGCGACTCCATGTACCTATACTCATAAATATACTTTTATTATTTTATTTTAATAACAATTATTCTCTACGATGATTAACGGTATTATCATTATTTTGATAAATAAAAATTGAATTAAAAATAGTTAAATCAAGTTTAGACGGGATATACATTGTTATGTAATATATAAAATCCGGCGTTTTTGCTTTTTTTGTTAGAATTTTGGCCTAAAATTATTTCGCGAATATGTCAGTAGTTGAAATACATTATATTTATCAAGAAAATTTTTCATCTTCGTATAATTGTCAGATTTTTATTTTAAAAAGGAATACAGGTGACATAGAACTCTAATTTTCAAATTTTAAATTATAGAAGCCGTTATAAATGATTAAATATTATTCAAAATGTTGTATTTTGTTGACATTTTTTATCAAATGTTAATTATAATAAAATTATGTAAAAATCAGTAAAGTACAATGCACCTTGTACGAATAAAATCCTACTACCTATTCTATGAGTTTTCCCTGAAAAATCGATTTTGTTCATCGCAAAATAGTGCGCTTGTGTTATATTCTTAAAATATTATTATGATGGTCACTATATCACGTAATTAGAAGTAGCCTGATTTTAGTTCCTGCAAAAAAATAGACATTTGGAAAAAAAAAATCAACTTACCTTGAAATCTATGTAGCCATTTTTATCCATATCAAATGTTCGAAACACATGATCGCAGAATTCTTCGGCGTTGCCGCTGGGAAAGAACATTTTGTACATGTCCACGAATTTGGCTGGTGTCAAACGGCCATTCGGACAATCTTGCTAAAATCAAAAAATAAATATTTAGTTTGCATGAGATAATGAGATAAAATATCCCTAAGTTTTATTCCAACCACAATAATACTATAATAACATGTTGTTAGTATAATGTATACCCATCGGTATCTACGGTATAGGTATAACCTATAAATATATACAGTATATTATGTCATTATTGTAACTGCAAAACAACCATTTTGAGAGCTTAGAGAACATTATTGCGTATAGACACAAGACACATGCGAATTTGCATTAACTGATTTGATTTACTTGTAAATTTCAAAATCAATAAACATACGGAAATATATTCCAGATTATAATCACTCCTATGGGGCTTATAATTAAAATACGTATAAATAATATTGCAGGGAAAGGTCATCATTTAAATTCGCTTAATTCGAGAAAGGTTGAATGCTATGTGAATTTGAGAGAACTACTTACTTGCGCACAACAATAGAAAATTATCTAACACTAATGATAGTAGTTCATTAATTTCGTGTCATATTTTGACAAACTGTAATATTATATTCTAACGAATGATACAATAATTTGTCAATCTTAAATTGTCATACCTCACTCACACACAGTATTAAATATACCGTTTCTGAGTCAAATATACCTTATAAAAATTACGAAATTTTATACTTTTACGAGTGATATATTTTTAATTCTGTTATACGCCGAAATGTTCTCAATGTATACTTATTATATTATTTAAGTATAAACAAAATAGTATAATAATTGGTCTAAATTTCAAACTTTTTGTTTTATAAATAAAAAAAAAACATAATACTTAAAAAATATGAAATTTATTTGGAAAATATAAAACACTTGTGGGACAATTCGTTTAGTACTTATAGTAAAAATATTTGTAATAAATAATGTTTACTGACATTATAAATAAAATCACAAAAAAAACGTAAATACATTTTAATTCAAATTGTGATCAAATTATGTAAGCATTTGTAAGTCAGTCGGTTTTGTTGAAATGATAACGAAAAAACAGGGCATGCATGTGTTGCATTTCGTACAGCCGATTGCCGCGAAGCGAAGAAGAGAACGAATGAGACGATAGATTACAATATATTACCGTGGTCTTACCCATTTAGGGATAACTCGATTTATCATTCCCCGGGTTAATGTCATTAATCTTACTAATCAAAATCCAGAAAAGGATACTTACTCTTCACTGTGTTACCCTCAATTTAAGGACCGTAAATGCATATATACAGAATGTTCCAAGTCTATTTACTAATTGCAATATCTCCATGAAAAAGTAAAATTTTTGAATGCATTTTTTTCAAATTATTAGTTTGGAAACTGCCTATATATTACTTTTTAATAAAAGAAGACTCATAAAAAAATAACTTTTTATTTCGAAGTTAAAAATGTGGAATTTGAAGATAGTAATTTAGAAAAGTACATTTGTATTAAAATTTTGATGTGTCAATGTCTTAATATAATCAGAATGTCATTTTTGAAGAATTGTATTTATATATTGAAGAAATAATATTTCTGTCGTCATTATTTGTCGGTATGTACCTAATAATTTGATAGGTTAGTATATGTGTTGCTCATCAATTACTTATTATAATATTGAATATTGATAAAATACATTTTTCATTCTACGATAAATAGATTAAAATATAATTACAAAATATGACGCCAGAAATATGATTTTTCCAATAAATTAAATTTTTTTCTAAAAATCATCCCATTGATTAAATTAGAAGTTTGACTCATTAATGTTTTAATTTACTATCTTAAACATCTTAAAATCTATAACTTGAAAAATAAAATGTTATTTTTAAATTTTTTTTCATAAACGTTTAAAACTAAAAAAATTAATAGAAGTAATATTATAGTTCATTGTCAAAATTAAATTAAAATAAAACTGCAATTAAAAACCTTCATTTTTTACGGAGATATTACAATTAGTAAATACATCCGAGACACCCTGTGTATATATATATATACGAGTATAGAGCTGTTCGATTATTTTTTATCGTGATCGATTATGATTACGCACAATTAATTTTAAAAAATCATTTAATTGAAAAATGATTGATCATTAGATTAAGTGATTAATCGAAATTACGATTAATCGATTAATTGAAACGATTAATCATTTAATTGGTAAAATATGTTTTTAATTTAAACAATTTGTAATTAAATTAATAAGTAAACCATGTAATTTAAATAAATCATAAACAAATTTTAAACAATAATATTGTTTCTTCTTCTTTTATTTTATTAAATTAGAATTATGTATAAATATAGTAACATTTCAATATATTTTAAAACAATATACTCATAAATCATAACGTCCATATAAAATCATCCACATAGATAATATGAAAATAACCAAAAATAGAAACTATTGTTAATCTAAACTGGTAAATTGGTATATCGTATATCTGAAAACTATAAATATCAAAGCACTATGTATACATTGAATATGAATACATACTGCACATTTAAAAGGGAAATTGGTATTAAGTATTATAAATAGTTTATTGATTTATTCCTATTCATTTGAATAAAGCAATTAATCGAAATAATCAAACAGCCTTATACAAGTATATAAGCTTATCGTATATAATATAGGTATAATAAATTTTATCCATTTTTGTCAATAATATATCTTTCATAACAGGTATTTTAATTAATTATAATTAAATAATTTTATAAATTATATTATTTTTTAAAATTTTAATTATTTAATATTAGATTGCAGTCTTTATGTTTTCAAATGCACATTATACCTACAATATAAATATACTTCACAATTGATAAAATTGTATTTCAGTAAATAAAAAATTCTAGAAAATTTAAAAGGGAAATTTTAAAATTAGGTCAATAATAACAATTCTTAAACAAATACTAAAAATTAATGAAATGTTGAACTTTAGAAACATTGATAAACGTATATTAATGGTACATTTTAAAATTTTTTAGTTAAATATTTATTATATTTATTATCATATTTATTTTTTAGGCAATTAAATGTTTCTTAATATAATATATATTCTATAATATTATGAATAGAGGTATGTTTTATTTTATTTTTGAATATAAAATCTAACGAATCGATTGTAAATTGTAAATTAAAACTAGTTAAAACATATACTGAATCGAAAGAAATTTCAATACTTACTTATTTACTAACCTACCTTATTTGTTATAATTTGTATTTAAGTATTAGTATATAAATATTTAATGTTGAAACATATATGTTATATATGGTTTTAACCACCATCTTAGAACATAGTCAGTATTATTTTATTCAAGTTAATAATAAAAAGTTATAAATAAATCACGCCTGAATTATCTTATTGTATTCGTTTACTGTAGCAACAGTATATATAATATAATATTTTATTATTTTATATATCATAAAGACTAGAATAGAAAACGCATAAAACACGAATAAAAAAACAATAATAACGTCATATAACATATTAATAATATATTATGTTATACTAATGTTATGCGGCATCTGTTAAAAAGCTAAAATAATTACTGGGTATATATTTTTTATCACTTTTTATTGAGTGAGTCGCAAGTTAGTGTTAATCGAGTTTATATTTCACAATAAATATTTATAAAACGTACAATTTGTGTAATTAATCAATGCTACGTATTATATTATAATTTTAGTGGAATGAGAATATATTTTGTTGGCGGGACATGACTATATTATGTTTTTGGATGCAATTTTGATAGTAATTAATTTAACATACGTAGTTGTTTTTTGCCTTTATATTTTAAATTAATACTCAAAACATTAAAATTACAACTTTTACTGCTTTAAAAAGTTTAAAAACACAACATACCTCTGAAATTGCTCGCTCGCAGCAGAATTAAATTAAATACAACGCGACATAATATAGATTACCGTTGGGAAAATACGAGATACCTCTCAAATATAGGGGAGCGAAGAGCCAAATTATTCGTTGAATTTTGGAAATGTTTTAGTAGCTGATTAAATGATTGCTTTTTTTATAGCGCTTTTTTCTAAACCATTTTATTTTTTTTTATTAAATTTTGCATAAAGGCGAATTCTATGAATAGAATAATTTATAACTGACTAGTAAAATAATATAAATTTAGCCTTAGTTCAGTTTTTTTGTTGCTAATTATTTTTTTTTAAACGCGATAAATGGGATATGTATACACTGCAGGTACTGAAGGTATAATCATAGAAATAAAAGTAGTTAAAATGAAAATTTTAATTACTCACTGCGGAAAAAACGCACTTGAAGATTCATAAATTGTCGTAAATATAATTATATTATAAAATATCTTAAAATATATATGGTTAGGTAAGTTAAATATTTTATGGTAATATGGTTTCTATGTTGTAAATTATTACAAAAGACTCTATTTATATTTTAACACAACTAGCAATAGCAGATTTGAGGGTTTGCAGTTCAGAATAAGATTAGTTCCATTTTCCATAAAGTGGTTTAAAGGTTATTCTCGAGGTTATTTCATACACAGGACGTAAACAATTTGTCAGTTATAGAAATTATAGTCCTTTTGATATTAATATGGCATCTGGTGTTTGTCCTTTGAGGATGGTTTTATAACTTTTTTACATGGGATCATTAATAACACGAGTCAAGACTTTTTGCACATTTTTTATTTTTTTTTTTACTTTATATCATTATTCTTCGTTTTTGTAACGCGTATTTCGCAATCAGTCTGTTAAACGATTTTTCACACTATGAAAGATCTATAATATATATATAGGTATATATCAGATTTAAGGTAGCTACCTACGAAAAAACAAAATTTAAAAATGTGACAATAGTAAATAGTAAAAGCATGAGTATCTCTATGTTATAATTAATTTAAAATAATTATACTCTGTCAAATATTATGTTGCATTGAAAATAGAGAATGTAAATATTAAACATACGAAAAAATTTGTTCCTAATCGTATATAAAAGTTTTTTATTTACTCATTAACTATAAAAACCTATCGTTCATCAACAGTGTTATATTTATAGAAAATAATAATATAATTTCTACTTTTTTTTCCATAGAAAAAATATTTTATCAAATGTAATGAACTATTGAATATTTTCATATTCATCGACAAATGGTAAATTTAATAATAAATGTATTATACTTTATACCTAAAATTAAATTATTAAACTTAAAATTCGAAAACTGTTTCTATGTAGCTTACTAGTTGTCAATTGATAAATTATAATGCATTTTTTATATAATAAATGTAATTCTTAAAATAATATCCGTTAACATAATTTTGTTGAATAATTAAAATATTACTCAACCGGAGCATTTATTTAACCTAACCTAACCGCTTTCCTATTTTAACAGACAGAATCTAACAAATTTTATTTTGAGTTTTCACTGAAAACACAAGAAGATTTGAATAGATCGAAGAAGAACGGAAGAACAGTACATTTCCCAAAAATTTGCAAACCTGACGATACCAGATCAGCATATATATATATAAGTTACATTATGCAATATTTTGATTTTAATGACTATAAATTTTGTTGTAAACATATTATGTACCTTTTTCATTTTATTGGAAAATTATTCCATCGACAAAATTGTAATTATACAATACGTTAAAAAAACTAACCAGACCGTCTATAGATCGAATGCATATGATACAATTTTAATGAATCGTAAAAACATAAAACCACTTCCCGTGGTGATAATAAATTACAGTCCCGTTTTAAGTATAGCTTAAACCACACAAGAACATAACAGAATGACACATATAGGAGTATTCATGGAGTATAAAATGTTATACGTAGTTTACAAAGAATATGTTTAATCGTGTATTCGTTTTGGACTAAGGTAACACTGAAGATAAATTATCATTTGATTTCTTAAACTTTATCGAAATAATATCAAAACTTGAAGATGCTATCTAATGCCATTAAAAACTCTAAAAAAATAGAAATATATAATATGGTTTATGGTAATAACTTATATGTTTGTATGAAAACATAAAAAACATAAAAAAAATTATAAAATAATAAACACGCTAATTATTATTTAAAAGAAATATATTTTTATGTGATTTATTTTTATAAATGTGGGTAATTTTCGGTTTTATTTTCGTAAAACAAAGAAAGTATTTAAATAAAAATGTGTCTTTTCGACATGATAAAACATAAATAAATACTTTTTTAATTTTAATATCACTTCACTGAAAAATATATATTAATTTCCTCCATTGAGTATAAATTTATAGTATAAATATCATTACACGTTGGAATTGGATAACATTCAACAATTCGCAGTAATGTTTTAAAGAATGCCGAGTAAATATTTGAAACTACTATGAAAAATCATCGCAGCTGTTCAGTGTTTATTTTCCTATTTTTTTTACAAGTTGTTTCGATTTTGTTTTGAATAAAATCGAAACAACTTATATAAAAGATAATATAAATTATTCTAATAAAAATACGTACAGCTGAGAAACAAATTATAAAAGCTAAATTTATATATTAGATATACATATTACAATAAGATAATAATTTTTGTATATTAAAGTTATTTTTGTGTTTAGAATGATACAAAAAATACATATATTTCCAATATACTCGTATATTATATACCTACTTATACAGTAAAATTAATATTGGTACTCAGTATTAAATGTTTAAGAGGAATTTTCGCATGTATAAATAAAACTATGAAAAATAATAATAATAATATATTTTTATACAAGAAAGTATTTTTTAAAATATTAGAAATTAAATTAAAAATCAGCTTAAATATTTTATCTTACAGTTTTTATGATGCAATATTATAGCGGTAGTAAATGAAATGTAAATTAGATGATAACTTAATGGCAACTTTAGCTTGTTCAGTTGCCAATAACATTTAATAATAGGTACACTATAATCTATTATATAGTATGGTTTATTACTGGAAGCGACTTTTCTACTTCATATTTTTCTACTATTACAATTCATTTCAAATGGGAAAATCAAACTATTTTATTAAGCAAGATTATTTAGATTATTTAAGATAATTTATTTTTAAAAGCTTCCATAGAAATCAGAATTAATTACTATACTTCAGAAATTTTCAAACTGTGCTCCGCGGAACCCTAGGGATCCGTGAACAAAAAAGTTTGAGAACCGCTGTTATACATGATTAAACATGATTTTGGTTGATGATAAATATAGGAAATAATTATACTGTATATGTCTGTTTAGATATTGATATAGAAAATTTAAATTAGACGTCGATTTGTTTTAAAGTATATTTTGTATATAGTGCATAAATGGAAGATTCGCTAAGCAAATGAAAACATCAAATTTGTATCTTTTATGCAAATATTCGACATTTTGTTTTATGATAATTCATATACTTAGTAGGTATATGATATAATATTATATGATAGTAGATATTAAGTAGGTAAACTAATGTAATAATACTTAGACTTTGTTATTTATTTCGTAAAATTGGTGTGCTAGTTTTGATTATAATCGTATTATAAAATCATCATAAGTAGAGAAAAACGACGGAAACTAACTTTTATTATGTTTGTTAGTTTTGCGTGACATATATTATATTCTAAGTAACAATAGAAGTAATAAGTTTTTATAGGTTTGGCCAATTCCTTTGTAGAAAAGGGTGAAACATTTTACCGTGAAATGACTATATCGATCAGCCTACAAAAGCCTTTGCAGAAAAACAGTATTACTATACTGTTTCTACTGATCGAACGAGTGCACGAACGTAATTTTAAAAGACTGAAAGCTACATCTTCCGTACACGTCACCACATTGATTATTCAAACAAAACGAAAAAAATAATGAAATTATTAACAAAATTTAATCTCTTATTCCTTACATATATAATATTGGATAACGTTTGTGAAATAGTTGTAACGTATAACCTACTCGACGAACTATCGTTAGTATAATGTACATAGGCAAGTAGGCAATTATAAACAATAGAAAATAATATACGAATAATGGCGGTTTGTCTAAACATTGTACCATATCTCCCCCTTAAATGTGCATATGGTGAATAACATGAATAATTTTTTTTTACCTTCATTGAATACGTTTTATTCTTATAATAATATTATGATATCTATAGGTATCAATTGTACACAGACGTGTATTGTGACATCTAAATATTGTAAAACATATATTATATAAGACTAGAAAATTAACCATTGTACACGGTACAATGTGTTAAAAAAGTATCAAACTTTTTGTTAGAAATAGTACAAAAACATATTTCTAAAAATCTTAATCTTAAATGTATTGAAGTTTTTGGGACTGGTCACACTTTTTCCAGCGGTTGTTGATAGTATTCCCAGAACGCCTCTTTGGGGATAGAATTTAGCTAGGCCATTCTTTACTATAACTTCGCGTGACACGTTTTAAATTTAAATTTTGTGAACAACCAAAAATCACAATAAGCAATAACGGAATAGTAGGGAGATTGTCGAATTGTAGGAATCAAATGACATAGAATGATTAGATTAAGTCAAGAAAATCTTAATAAGTTCTAAGGAATAGACTGGTGCGTTACCGTGATGAAGTATCTCTAAATAGTACTTATTGGTAATGTTTTGACCGTTTCGAAAACATAAGTTTCACGAATATCTTTGGATTTTATGTAATTAATAAAGAATCGAATACTTTTTGAACACACCTTGTATATTGTGAATACTTACTTTGAATCCTTTGTACCATTCCTTAATTGTCGCTTCGTCATATCTAGTGTGTGATTTCAAAAAGTCCATATCCTCTTTGGATAGCTTGTCTTTGCTACCGAAACAGCCCATAATACCTGCAACAATAAAAACAAAACGGTCAGTAATCGCAGTATATGAATGCAGAAAATGTTTAAATCAGGTTAAGTGGTAACAAAATATATTAAACGTATTGTGTTTCTATCAACGTCAAGAGCATTATCGCCTATGGTGTTCAGTTAGCCCGCGTCATATCTCCAAATTGAAAACTTCCTGCTACACATAATATGTATACCATTATATTATATTGTATTATATACTTGGTGTTCACACAATAGAACCACTCGAATTTCGGAGGTGATTGATGTGAATATATAATATGTGTATTGGAGAAAATTGAAAAAAAGGTTTCCTAATCGCACGACGTGATATATTTTATGTTTGATTTTTGTGATTTCGTATAACAATATCTGCGTATAAGTATTATAATATACCGGGTGTCTCATCAGGGTTGTCCCTGTCAATAACTTTTGATATATTACGAAATAGTATATCATAATTTTTGCAATCTATTAATAAGTGTAAACAGGTCATATTTAACATTTTTTTTTCTTTTTTTTTTTGAGTACTTAACTTAAAATTAAAAAAATACAATTTTTGTTTTCATATTAGGTAATTAAAACTTTGATGTAGCTAATTTATAGTCTTGATTTTTCTAAAATATTTAAAATCTAATTGAAAAAAATACAATCCAGACTTATGGCTAAATGAAAAAATGAAAAAACCAATTTTGGTAAATTAAACGTCGAACAATGTATTAAGCAAACTGATGATTGGTTAGAATTCAAACGTTTATTGACAATACTGTTTTCGATTAATTAGGATTTATTATACTAAGAAATAAGACGCCAAAGCATTTTAATTTGTTATTAAAATTAAAGTGAAACGCCACAGTTTAAGTAGAATATAAATTGATTATAAAATATGTAATTTATTTAAATTTTAAAAATGAATAACTAATTAAATACTTTATAGAAATTAATTATTATACTAAATAGTTCATCTATTAACATTTTTAGAAAAATAAAAATTATAAATTGGCTACTAATCTCAAAATTGTAATTAATATGTATACAAAATGTTTTTATTAAAATAAAAATTATAATAATGAAAAGTGTCAGTATATTATTATACAAAGATAGATTGCAAAATCAGATTTTGAAAATATATAATCAAAAGTAATTTAAGGAGACAAACCTGGTGAGACATCCGGTATATGTGGTATGTAGTATATATACGAGTATATACCATATTTACATATTATCGTATTATATATATACATATATATATATAATATATTATATATGTATTATTGTATTATATGTATGTATTGTATTATATTATTATACTTTTATTACCTTTCTCAATATTTCTTTAAAACAATGATATGTATAACATATACGATGGTAGAACTACAATATTGTAGTGTCAATACTAAAATAATATTGGTGTCAATCACAGAGACAGGTTTTATAACTTGCCAAGAGGGGCAATATTTTTTTAGAAAGACAATAAAAAAAAAAGAATGATAGATTGATGATAACAATATTATTAACGAAATAATATCTACAGATATTTATTAAACAGTATATACAAAAATAAGAAATCCATTTTCAATTACCTAGGAGCATATATTATAAATTTCTATGTTAGGCAAGGATCTAGGGGAGGGGTGATTGCTCTTATTACCTTCTTAAACCTGCCCATGTTCAATCACAATGCATTTTCACATTGCTTCTATGATGCTTTCATTAGGGTATGAATAAAGTACAAACGATTAGTCGTACAATAACGACTGTAATAAACTTTGCAATCTTCTGGCCATATCAGGCATTTTTTATGTTTTTTCTTATCATCGAGAAAATGTGTTAGAATTTTACTATCTAATAACAAGTATTATACAGCTCGATGGTTTTGATGGATGTTTGTAGGCAAACCATAAATAGATATAGCTCGTTAAGAAATGGATTTCACAGGGTATTAGGACTGTATACTTAGATATCAATAGGTAGACAAATTATATATATATATACACGTATTTTAGAAAATTAGTGTTTGAAAGTGGTTCTCGACGTTTCAATTAAATTTACGGGTGTAAACTACCGGCCCTACTATATATATCTTACGATATGTATAATATTATGATGTATGTAGCTGAAGAAAATATATATTTTCGTATGACGTATAAATTATATTTATACGCAGTGAAATTTAAATTTCAATTAACATTTCGTACGCGTATTTTTGATTAAGAACGATGGAATTTTCCTCATTCCTATACTGCTGTAATTCACGCGTGTCGGACGGGAAACCATTTAATGAAATGTTTATACGTTTAGAGCTTATATTATGTCCGTTTCATATATTATATTAGAAAAAATTAAGATACACAGTTGATAATATGATTTGAAATAGTAAAATATTATGTTTATTTAAATTTTTAATTTCTATGTTAAAAACCACAAAATAAAAAAAATCATTTTCTATTATAATGATAGTCTTATAAATGTTTTACCAAATAATTTTCATTTTATTTAATTTGTAATATTTTTTGTTTTAATGATTAATTTACTTAAATGCGTATAAATATATTCCATTAAATTATTCTATTTTATCACTTTTACCATGACTCGTTATGACGTATTTAAGTATAAATTTATTTTATTTTAGATAAAATACCATTTTAATTTTAATTAATAAAATTAAACATTTTTGTCATCAATTGCGTATAGTAGCGGGTAGTTAACGCGTTTCATTTAAGATAAATATTTTAGATTTTTTTATTATAACAACGACTATGCAGTAATATTATTATGTATATTAAAATACAATGCTATATTTTGTTAGCCAGTACGAAATTTGCATATTTATAATAATAATTGTTCATTAATAAACATTTATAATCTACCAAAATCTGAATTTAACTTCTTAATTAACATGACGTTTGTATTTATATAAAAAAATAATAATAATGAATGCGTATTTTCTATTACCTAATGGGAATATTGTAATATTCATTTAAAATTTCTTTGTAACTACTTTAAGAATATTGTTGATTTTTTAGAACGACTAAACCTTAAAGAATATGTTCGTAATTCATTGTATAAGCCTATTCGCTTTCTACTAAAGATATAAAATAATATATATGTTACCACCTCTATCTCATATTTTAAAACCTTTAGGGAATTCTAAAAACAATGAAGATTTACTTCATTGTTTATATACCTTAATCGATAATCTTTAAATATGTATTATAACTGTCTAATAATCTTATTGTAAATTATATATAAATTTATGGAATTTATTCCGAAATAAATGAAATAACTATTGTAACATAATAATATATTTATAAAACCAATAAATAAATTTATAATAATAATAATAAAAAAAAACCTAATAATAATTAATAACGTATCTGTTCTTAACATACGCGTAAAAAAAAATTAAATAATAGATAATTTATGGACATCATATTATAATTCAACTGAAATTATATTATAGTACCAATACATATATTATAAATACTATAGTAGCTATTATTAAAATATTTAGTAAAATAAATCAAACAACTGAACCTGGCAAAATACAGTAGTGTTTATTGTAGATATTATTTAAATCAATAAAATACAATGTGTACGAATCGTACACGTTATATCACATTTGGTGTACATAATAATGACATAATATTTTTATTAATTTACTCGCAAGTATAGTAATAGATAAACGAATAGTAGTTAGGTAGGTACACATTTATCTATATACAGACTGATTATTGGAAATATTTGTAATTCCCACCATTTTTAGAATACAATGTTCTGATTTGTATGTATAGACAAATATGTACTTTTATATGGAATTGGTTATAATAGTTATGTTCGTTTTTAAAAAAAGAGTGCTTACTGCTTACACTATAGTCTGTCAGTATGAATGAAGTGAGCGAAATCATCTGGTATACTATTTTATGACAAAAAATTTCTGGTGAATAGAAAATCAGCTGATGATCATAATTATGTTGATAATGGTCACAATAAAAATAATCAAATATTATGGAAATAGTATAAAATAACAAATTTTTTTTTTAATTAAAACTTTTTAAAAGTTCTTTGTATATTATATTACATTATTATTAAAAAAAAATGTATATGGTTATCGGCGACAAATCTCGATCATCTATTATCCGACTTATTTTTTTATTAAATATCTTCATAGTACAACATTATGCAGAGTCTTAATAATAATAGGTCTTATTAATTAATTAACATAGCCTTAAAATAAATAATGACCGAAATCAAATACGCACGCAGGTTAGCTGCTTAGAACTTTTCAACTTGTAATTTGAATAATATCTATTAATTAACTGAATTTAACTGAATAAATATGATACCTTAGGAATAACATCGATAATTAGAAATGATATCTACATGCTAACATGATTGTTCAGCGTGAATAGGTTTACACCAAAATAATATTGTTTTTAAATGAACACTTTTGTGTATAGTATGTACAATTATCAAAAAAAAAAAAAAAAATGAACACATTTTTCTTACTAGGGCTCATGACTATATTTTAAAAGCTGTAAGTATAAGCACAAAATATGCACTGAAAATGATGAAATATGAAAAAAACATATTTTATGACATACAAAACTTACTTTATTTATTGGAAAATGTATATATATATATATAATTAATATAGTAAAAATTTAAAATATTTTCTTTTAAAAAAATCAATGAAAGTTTTAAAATTGCACCCTATGTATGACACTAAAATAGTAATTTAACACTAAATTTATGACCCTGAAACTTTCTATAAAGCAATTTAATTCTCAAAAATGAAAACAAACCAAAAATTGATGTGATGGTAGATTAATGACAGAACAAAAAAAAAAAAATATTATAATTTAGAGAAAATATCATTATCATTATCAGTGATGCTGTAATATGTGCGGAATTCTTTGACTGCGATTTTGTTATTTTTTGTGTGAATACTTTGTACCTTTTTGACATTTTATTAATATTTGCATTTTATTTTTAATTTTTTCTTGGGTCATTGTAGTACTTTAGTCTTCTCAAAATGTAATCATAATATTAAATTTCAATGAAAAACTGAATTTGTGTATTGAAGTTGGATATAAGAATAAAATTAGCATTTATGGTACATCATATTTAAGTGTAAATACTGGGGTGCACTTTCACCCTTGCATTTGAGTGTTTATGGGGATTTTTATATGCACCTATGTTCAGGGCTGTATTCAGACCGGTTTTTTCAGGTAATATGTCCGGGATCCAAGCCTACATAAAAAAATTAAAAATTTGGACAGTCCCCAGCTGAAGCTTAAGAAACGGGCTCGTATTCGCATATTAATGTAATGCAACTGACTGTTTACATCACATGTGATGTATAGAATAGTAATAGTACAAATTTAAAAGATTTAGTTTTCCCGTTGCCTATTAAAGCATACTGTTATAATATTTAAATTATAATAATATATGTTATATGTATGTTTTAACTTATTATTATAAATATAAGATATATTTAAGATTTAAAATATAAAAATCGAATTGTCTTTCAAGGGGTGAGGAGTGACTTCAGAAACAACTAAATTTGTCATTATGATTTTTAAACCGATGCTATTTTTCACCTTCTAATTTTTTGTGAAATTACGTTCATGTTACTGCTAAGTACATAACTACCTAAAAACCACCATTAAACCACCGATGGTTTTGTCAAATATAATATGTGTAAAGTTAACTATTATATATTATTAGAAAAAAACTTATTTGATAATATCACAGATCAAACAATAATATATTTTATTGGACAATATTGAAAAATGAAAAATGAGTATAAAATAATTTTATTTTATGAATGTTGTCACTATGACGTCAAGTCGATATTTTGTTTACTTATTCAGAAAACTGTTTAGTGCCCTAACTGGTTTAATCTATTATGTGCTAAAACAACAAAATATGTAAAAATATGAAATATAAAATTACGTGTTTTACTAAACACTCTAGTCATGAGCCTTGGTTAATACCAATGCTTAAAAACTATTCATTAGATATTGCTTATCGAATATGACTGGAACAAAATTTCGAACAAATCATATAACCAATAGATGTCACTCCATATCAATGTCCATGTTTGGTACATTTTTGAAATTCATTTTTATTCCAAAAATACTCTGATATGGTTTCTCCACGCTAACAATAAACATTTCTGTATCAAATGCAGGCAGAAATTGTCAATAAAAACAAATATACAATTTCGATACTGCCGTTACAGCAAAAATAATATTTTAAAACTGGGTTCTGTTTCCCTTCTTTCAGACTTGCTTCACGTTTTCTCATCCATTCTTACTTATAAATTTGCTACATTTGCCAGGCTATTTCATCTTCGACGTCCTCTCTTACACTCTAGACTTGACCATTTATATAAACACCGAACTCCACTAAGCTTGTAGTCTCCTACTGATCTTCAGATCTCTGCAAATACTATACGATAGTTCCACAGAAGATGTTATTAATGTCAACAGACACGGGTATTCACTGATTAGAACCTAACCTTACCTGAAGTGATTAATACATTAAGTTATACTGTAATGGAAATCCACAAAAACAATCTTTTAAAATAATAAAATAGGTTATTAGAAAATAATACCTGATAAAATATAAACTTTTGTAATACATCTTTTCTTCCGGTGGTGTATACCTCATGGTGTATATAGGTAATAATAATATATTACATTGTTACCTGCGTGGAAATAAATTTGGAATGGTATAATACCAGACCGGCTTTAATACATAATATGTATAATATACTTAACACTTACCGGAAAAACGTCATAAATAAATGTCACTGGCGTCTATATACGCGGTGTGTAATAAATATCGCACAGCAGTTATAATATTATTATAACAGTGTACGTTCCCCCTTAGCATACAAACGAAGTACGAATAAATAATAAAATCAAGGCGGACGAGAAACATTGCAACAACACGAATATTTATCTGGTTTTCTCAAATATATATTATATAACTCCTTATATTTTATTTATTTTTCCCACGAACGAAAAAAAAAAACTCAGATTATTACCAATCTGATTAGTAAATAAAACTCTTATAAAAACTAACCTTTTTTTTAAAAAAAAAGTCGAAACCATGCATTTTATAATATTCTGTTAAACAATCAATATTCATTAATTATTTAGAAACAACGTAAAATATTAACATTAATTAGGTATTTAGTAATTTTTTTTTTTAGTTATTTTTTTTTACATTTATAATGTAGAGAAATTAAAAGACAATTTTTAAATTGACATACATTCTAAATCAGTTTGACTGTGTGTAAATTAGCTTTTTAACTGCAATCGTAAGTCATTTATACATTTTTGGATATAAGTAAGTTTAATGTATGTATTTTTATTAGTTAATCTAATATTTTAAATGAAATATTAAAAATGATCATTTCAACTTTCAAAACTTAAATATGAAATTATGGATAATTTAGGTATGATTTTTTTTTTTGTTGAATTTTCTTCAAACCACTATAGTTGTACATAGCGCCTCGATATTAGTGAAAGGAAAGTGTTCAGGCACCTGCAGTGCTCGAATCCCATCGAATATCTCCTACTAATCAGTATCGCACACAGGAGAGGTTAAAGGTACGGTTTCCAAGACTTGTCGCCGCGACATGTCGTTAGTAACTGCTTACACGAAAATCATATAGACTGGCTTGCAACGCACGACAAACCACGACGGTCAACGACACTACTGCTCCCTCTGGGAGTACTGCGCGACATTCACAGCGATCGTTGTGAATTTTCAGCATGAACAATGACGTCTATTTTGGTTTTTTCTGCGTCCGAAGACGAAATTCTTATTCAAGAGGTACAAAAGAATTCGGTTCTTTTCAATATTGGAGATAAAAATTTTAAAGATATAATATTAAAAGATAATATTTGGAAAGACATATTTTTGAAACTTGGAAAATCAGGTAATGTAGTCTATATTAGATATATATATATATAAAGTATATTATGATAATAACAATAATTAATATTTTTTTGTGGATGTAACTAAAAAGAGGTGGAAAAATATTCGACTCTTATTAAATTAAATGAAAAAAATGTGCGTACTCGGACAAGTTTGAAAATAAACTAAAAACGTATGTTAACTAC
Source organism: Eriosoma lanigerum (assembly GCA_013282895.1). Taxonomy (NCBI): domain Eukaryota; kingdom Metazoa; phylum Arthropoda; class Insecta; order Hemiptera; family Aphididae; genus Eriosoma; species Eriosoma lanigerum. The sequence goes on from CM023360.1 coordinate 27,733,290, forward strand.
GAACGCTGATTGAAAAGCAGTTCGGCCGCTTCGACATGTTGCGTCTTGGAAACTACTCTATACGAAATGGGTCGCGCCTTGGAAACCGTACCTTAAGGGGTCATAATGTCATAGGTCATAATGCAAATTGCATGACGAATTATATTTAACAATTATATTATCTCACATAATATTTGATGAATCTGTATTTATTAAATTATATTTTTGTAATAATCTCCCACCATAAAAAAACTGCGTGTGTTATTGCTACTAATAATTGTTTGTCAAAATAAATTATTTATTCGCTATGTTTTGTAAAAACCACGTTTCTAGCCGTGGAAACGCGTATTATTTCGTTTGAGATAAAAACATGCGAATCAAACAATTTATTACATTGTTGTAAGTTATAACTGTTAACCAAAATTCTAGTTCTAAAACCATGGATGTCGGAACGTTGATATTAATACATTTATAGTTTATTTTGGGGAAAAAACTAAATATATTTTTACAATATTCCCAGGAAGAAAAAATAATAATAAAAGTACGCAAAAGTACACAACCAGAGGCGTTTAAAAAATAGAAACCAGGTCCACTTTTAGGCATCAACGGTTGGAACGCACATTAAGTCCTCGGTCGTGCAGAATAATGCAAAGATAACACGTTTTATATTCAAGGCGATTTGTATGGAAATATTCATCATTTTTCCCGAAGATTTTCGTAGATAACTCTGCAGAGAAGTAATAGTATATTTTATTTTAATAATATATGAATATTAGAGGGTTTGAAAAAAAATTTAGAAGGAATCATAATAAATTGTATACTATCATTCGTTCATTAAAATTTTTGTTAAACATATACAATTATATATAAATATGAAGCTTACTTATATAACTTTATAAGTTGAAATAAACCTAAACATCAAGAAAAATTTCAATAAACTTCCTGCTATTGTGGGATATGATGTACATTTACATATCACTCTTAGTTATATATTTTGAATGATAATTAACAAATCACAAACTCTTACGATATAAAATTATATAATTTTTATAAACAGCCTGAAACTTAATCCCAAAGAATAAAAAAGCTCTAAACTTCTTCAAGTGAGTATCTCCCTCGCATTATTCAGGAAATTCTACTGCATAGTCGACATTATTAAAAATCAAAAGTCGACGGGTTTAATAACATGGAAGAGGGAATAAAATTATGGCTATATTTGGGGTTAGAAAACTTGAAAGTTGTCAAAAATAAAAACCACTTACAGAATTTCCTGCAGAGATAAATAATAATAATATCACTATTTCCGGAATAGAGTAGGGCGCGGTGGCCGTAAGTGACGGACAGCCGAAAATAAAAACTCGCGGTTTAAAAAGCAGGTCCAAAGAGCACGCGCGAAAAAATAATAAATTATTATTATTTTTTTACTTGCGGGTTCAATTTATATAACAATTTATTACTGATCCCTAGTCACGTCCGCATTTAGTTTTTTTTGATATTATTTTATATAATAAAATATGTATAAATAACAAAACGTCACTTACTACGTCGACACTATTGATAATAATTATTACTGTTTATGGCGACATTAAAAGGAAATGACCGGTAAAAATGTGTACGTTTTGTCTCTATATAGACGATAGGTACGCGATAATAACCAATACTTGTTCTACAGGGATGCAGAATTTATAAACGAGTGTATTAAATTTGAATTACTTTCTTAATAATAACATTTTTTTCAGACGATATTTTACAAAAAATAATTTGCTATTGTCTTTGAAATATGTTTCTTGATAAATTCGCTAATAAATGTCCATACTCTTAAGGTACAGATTCCTAGATGCCACAAGCTACAACGAATCGTATATTTTAAATAATAATAAAACAATTTAAAATGTATTAAATGAGGAAGAAGAGGAACATAATATATTATATTCAATATTAAATATTTAATATTTATTGTTTATTTATTTTGTACTATTTATTTGTTTATTTGTTTATTTTCACCAATAAATCTATAGCCATATGAAAGAAAAAAAATATTAAAAATCAATTACCTTATTTTTCAATATATATATATATATATATATATATATACATATGGGTGATATTATGAGTAACAGTTACGTTAATTTAACTTAGCTAAGCGCTCTTTGGTTACCGACGTTACCGTATAACACTTATACAGTATAATTAGAAATAATCAACAAAACGTCTGTTATATCATTTATAGCTTCACAGCGTTCGTCAAAGTATCTACTCAATACTCAAAGTATAAAAATTACTAAATTTACTGATTAGAAAACGCGCGGTATGAATTTTACGCAAATTGTAAAAGTATGCTTCAAAAGCGCAGATGAAACAAATAAGAATTTAAAATTAGTTTTCTTTAAAGTTTTAAATAAGTAAAACAAGTTCCAGTTATTTATAAGAAATATAAAGAACCGCAAAGTTCAACCAAGTGTTGGTGTACAGCAAAATATTTAATAATTCGGCATGTTTTTGTAATGAAGTATTTCGTTATAAACAGTGTATTATTCATGTACCTACCTACTTCCTCCCTTATATTATAATAATATAGTGTCACTGTGTCACGAATTCACGATACACAGGAATAGTTTCCGATTATAGTGTCAAAATATTTGTTGCCGTTACCGGGAGAATGTGTTATCGAAAAACTCTTGTGTCGTTACCGTTAAAGATATTATTTGTGGTAAAACTATTCGATGATGGAAAATATAATTATCACATACGACAGAAATAATATGATAACATAAGATTTTATATTTTAATAAATTGAATATTTTATATTATTTTTGACTAAATTTGGATCCGAAATAATAAGATATATAGTTTATAATACTTAGAGTATATTATATTTAGCTTACATTATTCACAGTTGTATAGAATACTAGTAGAGTAGACATAATTAATAATATCGTTTCTGAAAGTTTGAAACTAAAATATATAACTAACAATAAACAGCTGGTTATTAATTAAGTGATATGATTAGGTAATTAATTTAATACATCATAAAGTATCATACACACAATATTAAAATCATTCAAAACCTAAATCTATATTCGTAGTAATTTATATTTTAATAATTATATATTTACAATCTATATCAAGATAATACAATGAGTAAATTTAAAAATGTTGAAAGTTGATATTAAATACCTAAATAGAGAAAAAATCCATAGATATTATTCAAAGAAATTTATATTTGATAAACATTTTCAGATTTTTTAATAAAAATGTGACCGAGTATTGGAATGAATAGGAATGAAAATATTCGAAAATATTTTAGTCGAAGGTAATTCATCTGAAAAAATATATACCTACAAAAAATATTGTGCCCAAAAATTTTTTTGACATATTTTATACGAAAATATTTCAACCGAAAATATTATGTCCAAAAATAATTTGATATTAACACGCAAATAATAATATTATATCGTATGTAAGTGATAGAAAAAACAGCGAGTAATAAAAAAATAAAATGTAAAAAAAAATACTATGCCAAAGACCTATAATTCACTATATAAATATATTTAAACTAAAATGGTCAATGAACCCTGCACACCAATATCGCGTTGACGAGAGAAAAATAAATGTTTCTACTCTCGAGAACAGTATTTCCCGGTTGAAATTTCCCTCGAGACCTCAAACCTTTCAAGTATCTTTATCAATTTATAAACAATACATATATAATACAATATACTTGTCGATAATTTTGACAGTGATATCGACAACACGTTTTATCGATCGACATTTTCGAATATTTATAATAAAACAGACGATTTTTCTTTCATAAAAAATATTTTAATTGTGTTTATTTTAAACACGAAAATATTTTAATTTATTGAAGTTTTTATATGTACAGGAATTTATAGAAATTTGTGTTAACGTAAGTATCTATACATAAATTGATTTTACAAATGTTTCAGGTATATAACTTGTATTTGATATAATATTCAAAAATCACAATATAATAGTTATGTCTGAAAATACGATTAATTAATTGAAATTAACAATTAATAATTTTAAAAAATGGTATACGTTTGTAATTATCAATTTAGATGTTAAACAATTAAATATGTAAAATAAGGTATTATTCTTTTCGATAGTAAACAAAGAGTTCTATACAACATTACTATGGTATATGATAAATAATCTTAATTATTATCAATATTCATCAACAAGAAGAGATCAACGAGTAAATATAAAAATAACCACCATTATTGGATTAAGATTATTGCAAGAGTCATACTAATTATGTCCATTGAACAATTTTTTATTATATTATATTATTCAATAGACATTATTACTTATATATTAATATTATATTGTTATTATTCATCAATGATAAAAAGTAAAAACTGAGATAAAATAACAAAAAAAAGATCGATAAAACAGTGAGTTTTTAAGATTCTGAGCTAAGCAGTGATAATGTATTGGTTTTACAATGTTGTGTGACATTTTATGTATTGTAGTAAATTGAAAAAAAAAATTTATATTGTAAAGGGTCTTTAAGATTTAGGTACTTTAATATAATTATTATGTAAAAAGTGTGTACTTAACTTCTTATGAGTGGATGTGGTTTATCAATGCCTGTTAAAACAATTAACTCAAGGAGAAATGTGTGTGTGTATATATATGTATATTTTTTGTACATAATGAATGTAATATAAAATTAAAAAACTTTTTATTGAAAGTTATATGAAAGTTAAATTTTATGATATAATATAAAACAGTATATATGTATGATTGTAGATAATAGTGTTTTACTTTAGTTTTGATACATAAATATTTGAATAACCGAGTAACAGTGTGAAAATTACTAAGTTACTGAGAAAAAAACCCACTGGGAAAATTTACCGTTTTATAAGGCTTATTCTGATTCAATGATTATTTAATTTTTCGTTTTTTTTAATTAAATTTTAATTTTACATTTATTGATTTACATCTTAATTTATAATAGTTAATATGTGACCACAAAATATTAACAATCCACGTCAATACATTATAATTATTACAATTTTTATATAATAATAATCTAGTAATATTTTATATATTATAGTATGAAGACACTTTTTTGAGCAAAAATATTGGTCCTATTATCACAAGTTATATGCTTTATGATATAGGATATGCTTTCGGTAGAGAATTGCATCTAATTGGTACTGTATTTAGGACATCTTTCGAACTTCCCAAAAATTTTTCTTTAGGATAAGTAAAACTACTGAAAAAAAGTAAAATTTGCGGAATCTATATTTTTCATGAATTTTAATTAAATTATTTTATGATAACTAATTTTTCTTTATTGTATATATGACAGAGTTTCGCTCAGAATCGTTTATATATAAGATGTCCCAGATCTATTTACTAATTGCAATATCGCTGTGAAAAATTAAAATTTTCGAATGCAATTTTTGTTTAAAATTGTTATTTAGGAAACGTACTATAATATTACATATATTACTTGTTTAAAGCAAGACGTTTCATAAAAAAATTTAAAAAATTAACTCTTTATTTTTTAAGTTATGAAAAATTTGAAAATATCGATTTTAAAGAATATATTTATATGAGAATTTTGACGTGTCGATCTCTTAATTTAATCAATATTTCAATTTTTAGGAATTCTTTTTATTTATTGGAAAAATCATATTTCTGACGTCATTATTATAGCATATATATTTTATATAGTCTGTGATTATATTGAAAAATGCAAAATTCATATGTTCAATAATAATAATTATTATTATATTTTCGCAGTAAAATAAAAAAAAATAATTTATTGCCGAGATATTCCAATTAGTAAATATATCTAGGACACCTTGTATATATATATTTAAATATGTTATGTATTTATTGAGAATTTGTCATTAGAGCAACTGAATTGAATACGCATGAATGTGATTAGAAAATTATTTATAAGCCGACGAGCACGCGTGTGCATATATAACACTTACACCTATAGTTATACGTTAACCGTAATCAAATTAGCATAATGGACGATTTGAATTTTATATATACAACACCACGAGTAAAGTCTAAAGTGCATATAGATAGAGGTATGAATAAATGCACTCAACGTCTGTAGACTATACTTGTTACGTTTTAATAAAGCGAATTATTAATTAACATAATATAATAGTTACAATCGTGCGGGAATTTCAGGCTATAGAAATAATATATAACTGTATAATAGTATCATTTACAATACCCACACATACCTTAATCTTAAGTATTTCAACGAACAAATCGTTAAAAATATATTATTATAAAATACATACAGCTGCATTAATGTTAAACTTGCGTACAAACGAAATATTTTTTTTTTTTTACTTAAACTTAGTACTATCTTATTGTATGTTGTTTATCGACATTTTAAGCTCAAATACGATTATTATCTTGAAAACCTATCGAAATCTAACCATTAACAATAATATAATATTATATGTCTACGTCCATAAAAACTTTAAAGCTCCATTAAATAATGTATAGGTATATTACACCTATAGCATATTCGTGTTGATTGATCGTCAAAATGTAATAATAGCTAGCGCATTATTATATTTAATTATAGACAAATTATTATTGCTAGGTGCAACAAGACTCGATGCGGTCACGCGAAAAATATGCAAATTCGACATGATTTCCTCCATAAATCGCGATTAAAAGACTATTGCACGAACTATATTTATAAATTTATTAAATGTTTATTTTTTAGCAATTATCAATCGCGAAAAAAAATTAATTTGAGATTTAATTTTTCAACGGTTGTTTAATATAATAAAAAAATCATTTGACTTTATAAAAATAGCAATGCAGATGTACTCGTGTATATACTGGAGAGATGATATTAGTATATTGCTGAATAATAATTTAGACATTTTACACGATCAGCTTTTCGATTTCTGGGATATGAAGTTATCACCAGAAAAAGATATATTGGTTATAGAACATCAGTGAGTATTTGTGACGACGAAAGGTGTCGCTCTTGAATCAATCCGAAGTTGTGCCACATACCAGTTTCGAATTTCAAGGCCCTAGAGTCCCTCAGTCGGGAGAACGATAGAGTGACATTAACCTGGTTGAAATTATTTGTATTACGATATGAACGTGATTAAAATAATTTTAATTTTTGTTATATAATAATATTATTATGTTAAAAAATTTAACAGTCATGAATAGTTCATAGAAAGGTTTCATAATACTGTATGTATTGGTAGATCCACGCTATCTATCGGTTGATTACGAACGATTTCAATGTCGCAATCTCCAGTGATTTATTTAAAATAATACTCTTTAACGTTTATAATATAGTGTATTATTATCGAAATTATCACTGATAATCGACTGATTTTAACCTAACCTAACCTGGGACTGATTCACTGATTTCATAAATTAACACTTATTCGGTAGTTTTATGTATTATAGAAAAATAAGTTTGGCCACCTTTGATCGAAGATAATTGAATTTATTTAAGACACATTTTAGATTTACATAATGAATACAGATTTATAACCACAACATCATTTACGAATCATAACGCGTAACGTGAGTCCTAAGCACATGCATTATCCATATTAAACAAAAATATTTAGTAAAACCTATTATTATATTATAATTTAATAATTAATATAACTGGGTGGCGATATCAGTTAAATTATTTAAAAACAATTTAGTGATGATATATGCATAAACGTTAGAAAACACAAAATTGAAACTAATTCAATACGTAAAAAATAAAATGAATTAAAAAAAAAAAAAAAACACGTAAATATCGTAAATTCGTTATTTTCCGAATAATCAATATCATCATTTTACATTTTTATTAAGCTTATTTATTTTATATCAAAAATAATCAAGGTGATAAAATTATAATAATATTAATATAATGTAATATATTCGTACAATATAATAAAGAATAATTCAGTATTCTAAGTGTAAAGTGTATTAGTATTCATGTATTCTAGTATTAAGGTCTCTAAAATGAACGAATTTTTGGTAAATGTGATATTTTAAAAATCTTTACTAAAATTTTTTTCATTGTAAATGATAATTTATTATTATAACTTCATAAGTAATGTATTCCTTTATAATATTACATGTTATTACATTTTTAAAACTAGGTAAAATTTTCCAAAAAATTTGTGGTTAGGTTAGGTATGTCTTTATAGATATAAATATATATAACTTCAATTTGAATAAGAGGTTACACAAAATTCTTAGCGAGATGAATCTGAAGATTGAATCAGTGGCGGATCCAGTCTAAGGTAATGGGAAGGGGGGTAACTATATTTTTTTTTTAAATTTAAGAACTATACGGAAGATTAAAAATCACTATGTTCATAAGTGAAATTCAATTTCCAAAAAAATTATTTCGTCCTGATCACCCCCCACCCTCTCCTTTGGATCCGCCACTGAATTGAATGATTGATAGTTATATTGTATAGGGATATTCTTCCCAAGTATAACTAACTTTTTTTTCTCCATTTAAACCCACTACGTCAGAGAATGAGAAAATTATAACTAACCTAACTAATCTAATCTAATCAGCTAACCTTTAATAAAATACGATCACATTAATATTTTTCACTTGTTTATGTATACAATAAATAATATGGATCGAGAGGAAGTTGCGCAAAAGCAGTTCTCTTTACTTCCACGATTCGCAAAGAAAGAAAAAAAGGTTAGATATTAAATAACAAAATCGTTTAATCACAATAATTATACATCATAGAGAATTAATTTTACCATATTGGCTTTAAGCACATATCCTCGTTTTCTAAATATATTGCGACTTATTTCATTACATTTATGTATGAGAAAAACCCCATTTACATATTATGTTATTTAATTATATTTTAATGATTTACACAATTAATAATTGACCAATTAATTGAACAATTAATAATAGATTTTATATACTTTAACCATAGGTACTAAAATCATTTTTACCATAACGATTGTTTTAAATGTCCTCGAATTATTATGGTATTACAACTATTTATGCAGATGATACAGAAGTAAGTAATCATTTATTATTATAAAATTTTACTACAAACAATTTTGCAGAAAAACTCGTTTGTCCTTTATTTTTTTTATATGCGTATTATATCACGGTTAAATCTATGAAATGTGACTTTTTAAATAGTGGTGGCGGCAGCAGCGACGATTTTATTTTTAACATTTTCGTTTGGTCCACGATTTGTGCGTATCATGTATGTCACAATGTACAATATATTATGACGTCATTGTTGGTAAAACGTGCGGTGTTCAAAAATGAAAGTACTGATGAGTCCCAATCAATAAAAAACAGACAAATAGGTAAAAATATATTTTAAAATGGCAACCAAATATATATTTTATCATTTAAGGATGATGTAATTTAAAAATAAAAGTTTACTAGCCTAGGAGGGGTTTCACAAAATATATCAAACATTTTTAATACCAATAAGTGCTACATAATATATTTACAATTTCACAAATACCTTTCACAAAGTTTAAACTACAGCTTAGAGAAATATATTTGAAATTAAGGAGTGGTATTATTTGTATGTTAAGCTTATAATATTATCGACACCTAATGCAATAATGATTTATCTCGTATTTTTAAAAAAACTAAAATTTTACAAAAGCTGATATACATTTGATTTTTACAACAGAAATTTACCAGATATATATTTTCAACTATGTGATTATATTACCTGAACTATATAAGCAGAGTTTTAAATTTTTATTTCCAATAAAACTGTCCCCAAAATAGATGAAAAATTTTAGTTCATTGACAAAGTTTAATTATATTGAAGTTTCGAACATTGCCCAATGTCGCGATATATTATTTATACGTGCATATACCTATAAACTCGTATATATATGCTTCGATCGTAGTTATAATAATATTATTTATAACTTTCACACACATACACACACGCACACACACTAGGTATAAAACGTCATAATAATAACGACAGAACGGAACAGTGGCACGCGATTGTAATAATTATTTTAGCATTCGGGCGAGGGCTGTTGGCGTCAGCGGCGACGTTTCGCTCGCGCGATCGAACTTGACACATATAATTATAATTGAATAATACAGTTGCTGCCTACGATGAATCTTCTTCGTGATTGTTAATATTATAATGATATAATATAATATCACCTTAAAATACAAATATATATTGTACAATACAGTTTTTGAATTAGAAAAAAAATATAATAAAAATATGTATTAAGAATTTAGGTTACGAAAACTTCAAAAATGTTGTAGAGTTGAAGGGATGTGATAAAATAATTTATTTTAAAAAAGGAATACTCCATAATATTGGTTTATATTATATATGCTATATATATATGTATAAGAACAGCAACAATAATATCACATAGAATAATACAGAATACGTAATCAGTTTTGATTTTCTGGGTTATGCAGTTGAAACTATCCGAAAAATAAGAATAGGTTCCATAATTCTGGCCAATATGCACTAAACGAATTTTATTAAACTATTCGTAACAACTGATCATATTTTTCGGCATTTTTCTTCTCCACTTTTTTTCCACATGTTTATTCTATTCCAATATTTATACATCTGAATTTTCCTTTTTTTTCTGTTATAGAAAAGGAAATTTACTACTGAATTCTGTGGGACAGGACTTAAATCTAGAACTATAATATTAGTTATCCATAATATTAAATAAATGGCTACTTCAAAAACTTAATTTGTCTTTTAAAAATGGAATATTAATCACAAAAATGATTTATTTAGGTATACGCTTTTTTATTACAATTATTAAAGACTTTGGAAACCAAGTACATTAGCTTATACAGTAGGTTATAAAATACCTAACTATTGTACAGATAATTAAGTTGTATGAGATTCTTTGGCCGAAGGTTTCTTTGGGTAAATTGTGATGATATTTGATGTTGTATGGGCTAATTGAAAAGTGGGTCATTCGAAAAATATGTAATTAACAGATAGTTCACATTAGCATTTATTGCACATGGAATTAGGATCTTTTTCCATTAAAAATAAGTCTTGTATATCCAATAATCTTTTCTCAATAGTAATTTTAAAACAATCCTTTTTCTAAAATATATTTTTATTGGAAACGGGCTAATTACTCTAAAGCCTATTTATTTATCTGCATCTATATTACGAATGAAAATATATTTAATGAATACATATTTAATTAATAAATGAATACATGCGTCAGATTATTTCATATAGGGATAAAATTATTTTATAGAAACAAAAAATTAAACGGTTTGCGTGGTTTAATTGAAACAAAACAATATGTTTTACGATATGTTTGTACGCAGCGGCAAATGTGCGTAATGATATCACTAAATGTACTCGTATAAACGAATTTTGACGTCACTCTATAATATATATACCTAGATACTATTTAAATGTATATACTTTTCAAATTGCTTTATATACAAATATATATTTTATATATAAAAAACAAATGTACTTATAACATAATAAACTATATATATATATCCGAATAAATTAACGCTGTTAATATTCAATGAGAAATGCTTTTTTTTTAAATAAAATTAATATGACTCAGTTAGTTAGTACTAACTTCTATAAAGTATATTTTAAAATACTTATATTGAAGATCAAGAAGGATAAATGTTTCCTTCATCTATATTATAAAATCCAAGTATCGCAAATAATATGGAGATAAAACGTTTTCTTATCATTACATTACATTAACGTAAAATTCTGATCATTCTGCAGTGTACCTATAATACAGATATCGTGAAGATTCGACAATTATTCATATATTATTTATATTACATCTAAAAATATCAAGTATACTTGAGATATGCATGTTGTATGTAAAATATTAATAATAATGAAATATAAATACGATGTTGTATATACATAATATATGTTGCATAATATAATTTGTTGCCTTTTTCGAAAAAAAAAAAAACAAATATTTTCTAATAAATTTCCATATATACTCTGTGATTATAAACGTCAAATACTCTCATATCATTAACTTACACAATAAGCGAAAAAAAAAGGAGGTATTTATAATTTTATATACACACCGTTCGCATACACAGCTGCAGAAAGATTAACAATTTTAATTATACTATGAATGTGAACGTTTAAATTGACATACTTATAATGTAAAAATTATATGTATAATAATATGTATACATTAGGTATATTATTATAGTAACAAACGAGAATGTTATTTTGTCTTATTTGTATATATGACTTTGTAAATTATGCGACCCAAATAAGATAGCATATAAGTCAATACGTATATACAAAAAGCAAAAACAAAAACACATATAGATACAATAAGACACGTTTAAAAAATATAATTTTATAAACTATTGTCAATATAATTTTAAATATATAATATTTTGCTTATTGTTAGATAGATTTGCATTCATAAAAAAGATCAATAATTGAAAAATCAATAGCTATTATAATTAATAAGATGATTTTAAATATTATCAAAATAATTATATTACATAAAATGTCCAAGTCAATAATATATTTAGTCTATTTCAAAATGTTTAACTGCCCACTATTCAATCTGTAACCATAGTTGGTATGCATAACGTTGTTTGTAATCTCCCACCTGTTTTTGTAACACAAATTTCTGATCAGTGATATCACTCTGTATACGCTGTTGCAACAGAAGACACGCAAGTTTGTTTTAAATTTCGTTTTACGTATTTCGACGTAGGTTTAATATAATGTTTATTATATTTCCCTAGGGCCTAGGGTATTGTTTTTTTCTATATGTAAATTTAAACAATTCTGTTATTATTTGCAATGCAATAAATAAAATGGTTTAAATGTCGTTGTTTTTAAACTATTATTATGATGATTATAAACTATACCTATAGGTATATGAAATACGAATAATATGCATATGTTATATGAAACCGAACAAAATACTAAATTAGAAATAATTTTTCATTATTACATAACGTTTTTTTAAGTACGTATAACCTTTGTTTATTTTTATAAAATATACCTTATATACAGAGTGTACTAAGAGGATTTGACATTTATAGATATTATATCGAATATTAGTGATGTTATTATGTTTCATGTTAATGTCAAATTCTCGCGATACATCCTGTACATATATATATATATATATATAATATATATTTTGATACCCATATAACTATATTATATAGTATATTTGCATTACATATTTATCATATTATTGAATAGATGAGATTAATTTGAACCGATAATTTCATTTCATTTTTTTGTCATTATGAAACTTTAACAACAAAAATGTTTTTTCACTAAGAAAATTAACAATATTGTTTAAAATTGTCGAGAATTAAATAATATAATCTAATAAATATAATAATATATTATATAATCAATCAAAATAATAATTTTCACGCATTTTTTTTATATAAGTATTCTTTTATACACATTTCAGCAAAAATATTTAATCAAAAAAATATTTGGAAATAAAGTATAGACCTATAGACATTTTAGAAAGCTGCAAATGATGTTTTGACTAAAGAATTTAAGTTAAACTATTAATATTTATTATTAATTAATATGATTATAATTAATTACTTAATTTTTATATTATTTCAATTGTAATTATATAATAAAATATATAACACAATAAAATCATAGTGTAACTACATCATACTTATATACTAACCCCCATCGGGGCAAATTGTATTTTTACTAAACGAATTAAAACTTTATTTTTAGTATTAAAAATATTGATTTATTTAAATTTTTTTATTTTAAATAATTGAGAACTATTTTTTTAAATGGTATATCCCATTTATTGTTTTATTGATACTAATATCAATGGAAAAATGATTAAAAATAATATCGAAATTATAACAACTAACCCTTATCAAACTCGTGTAGACACTAGACAAAAAATATGATGTATGATTTCCTGGTTAAATTTATAATAATAATTTCTAGTTCAAATCAATCTTCCGTTGACAACTTGGTCGCGGTGACTTATTATTTTCAATGGGTATATATCTACAAACTCATTTAGGTAACGCTTTTCTATTTATTTGAACCTTAATCTTGTTTTTGTATATTATTGAAAATACGGAAAATTTAACATTTCAGGTTTGAATAAAAATAGAAAGTATACGCCAGCGTCGAATTTCAAACGTTTGATGTTCAAATGCAGTACATAAGTATGAAGTGAAAAACAGCATAATATAATATCTGTAAATAGCGTGGTCAGTGGAATTCGTACAGTAAATATAAAACACAAGAAACACGAATCCTGGTAGACTCGTAAATATTATATCTTTATCGCACGAATATGTGTGGTATAAATGACGAAAAAAGCGTCTGATTATTGTTTTTGTTACGAAAATGTGACCGAGAGAGCATTTGAACGTCCGATTTTTTATTTTATAAATGTATTGATTTCATATAATATATAATTGTTTATAATTTCAATTATATTATGATATTACAAACATTGTAAATAATAATTAATATAAAATTAGGACATGTTATATTGTACTTCGTTTCGAGATAATTACCGTTATTATACTACAATAGAGTATATTTCCATAATTAGATTCAAGAGAATCATGCATAAATCATAATATCATAGCGTTGGTTTTAATAAAATGAATTAATATAGTAATACACTAGGTTTAAAAAACACGACAAATCGTTTTTCACATGAATCGAATATGTTCTTTGTATAAAGTGGCATACAAGCAATGTATATATTATTCATAGTGTGTATTAAATAACTTTTTTTTCTAAACTTACTGTTCGTCGTAAGACATTTGATCATCAGTGTAATATAGTATATTGTATTGTAACATGCGAAGCCTCCTATATATAACATATATTTTACATTAGGATCTTATCTTTTATCGGTTAACCCGGTCACGTCGTATCTAGTCGTTATGAAATAAAGACGACGACGTCTACGAACCAATAAGTATATTTTTGTCTACTGTGGTTTGTCAAACTCAAACTCTATAGTCTATACACAGAGTGTTCAGAACTTTATACTACCATTGCTACCGTTAGAAAGTAGAGCGAGGATCCCATTAGATTCCCAAGTGTTTAAAAAGACGTTTTGAAATATTAAACCTCCAAATGGTTTATAAAGTTATGCATTGGATTATTCTTTTTTCATGTTATACAATTTTTCTTTATTGTTGATGTGTTCGAAATAGGATTTTTTTCATTATACGAATAATGAATCATAATATATATTTAAAATATATTTCTGGGATATATATACAGTTCTAAATAAAAGCATCAAATATATAACTACTACCTATTTGTCATGTTTTTATAAATCTGAAATAGCTAATTTTTTGTGCTTGATTTTTCCTAATATTAAAAGTTTTAGTTTTCATCAGGTAAAATATACTTACAATAAAAGAATATTATACAGCCAAAACTTTAAGGAGTCATAAAACATAATTGCATATGAGTAGAATATTCTATATTGTATATTGTATTACATACTACCTACTCAGTGAAAGTTTAAAATTGTAAAAATCAATCAGACTTATCAAATGGATATTTTACACTTTTAAAAAACA
The DNA here is from genome assembly GCA_013282895.1 of Eriosoma lanigerum. Taxonomy (NCBI): domain Eukaryota; kingdom Metazoa; phylum Arthropoda; class Insecta; order Hemiptera; family Aphididae; genus Eriosoma; species Eriosoma lanigerum. The sequence goes on from CM023360.1 coordinate 27,748,843, forward strand.
AGAAAACCTAAATTATAAAATATATATTACAAATATTAGTATTTACAAAAGTTTATGGTTTCCTACACTATAATACAATTACTGATATTGGATTTAAAGAAATATAACACTAATTCGAAAAAAAACATTATTAAGTATTTATTATTGTCGTGGATAATTAAAGTGATGAATACTATCTATCACGAAATACCATATACAATATAATATTAGTACTAAATGTCTGATATTTGGAAGTCAGGATGATCAAAGTTTTATATGTAAATATATATTTTCTCATTTTATTACCCAAGACAGAAAAATATGAATAATTATATGATAAATTATTTAGTTAATTATTTCGAGGTTTAATATTTTTTTTTAAATGCCTTTTTATAAGATGTTAGGAGCGAATAAATAAAAATTGAAGGGAAATGTTTTTGCGCATTTTATATATATGCAGCCAGATACTAATATATTATAATATGCAGGTTAGATTAAAACAGAAATTAATTCATTTTTCATTAAAAACACGAAATATATTTAAACCTAGTAATATACATTGTATTTAATATAAAATGTTTATTCGTGCATTGTATTCACGCGTGCATATTATTATTATAATATGATATTATTATCATTATTATGGCTCTCGCGACAATTAACAATAGTAAAACATAACAATACAATAATAATAATAATATTTACCACTTTTATGTAGTGTCTATTGCCACTAAAAAATAAAGGATTAACTTTCGCGGCGGGAACACAATAATGTGTCACACATAATGCGTAACACGTATTGTCGTATTATAATACGAGTATGTACACAATCGAATGATAACCAATCTCGTTTGTTCTCTGAGAAAACTTGGGTTCACATCATTATTGCAGTAAAATTGACAATTGTGGATAGAATATAGACATAATGGAATTTAGGGATGATGTCCTTCCATGACAGAAAAACCTAGAATATAGCCTCAAAATAATTGTATTAAATTATTCTAATTTTATTTGTGTAACAATTATATCTTTAAAATGATTGCATATATATAAACCAAATTAAAATTATAGTTTATAATTAAATCAAGTTTTTTCTTACTCCCATAATATTATAAATATTTTTAAAAATAACCTAATAACTAATAGTGTCAATAAATTGTTTAGCTACATACATTATAAGTCTCGTCCTAAAATATTCGATCTCCTTCTATATTCAAATAAAAAGTGGCCAAAGTTTAAGATATGATATACGTTTATTATTATGTAATCTATACATTCTATATACGCACGGATTTGAAGTTCTATATTTCAGTCTAATTAATATAAATACTATGTTTTTTAAAATGACAAGGGATACGGAAATAAAATTATTTTTTAGACAATAAATTGACTTTTATTAAATAAGTATCAATAAGTGTTGCTTACCTATAAACTTTTGAAAACATGTTTTTTTCAATATGTAGTTAAATTGAATTTGTAATATAATTATAATTATAATTACCAGAAACAAGTTACAGCGGATGGATAGTATAATATTTATTTTTTTATGAAGTTTTGATAATACGAAAAGTTTAAAATCATGAATTTTATAGTTTTATACTAATATATTTCATATTCGAGACACCAAAGTAGCTCGAGGTTAGTTGCAACATAATTGAAAAAACATCGCGCGACAAAACTTTATTTATTTGATTATAACAAATAATACAAACCCATTGTGTAAATATATAATATATATTTCGATCACGAATAAACAAAATGAGATTTTAAATGTGCGCAATATTATATAAAATTGCAAGTATTTGTGCAACAGGAGAAACGTGTTGACAACGAATATGTGAAAAAGACTGGAGAGTAACTACCTATAGTCTATGTATCGCGAGTGATGATAGAATATATTATAATTGATTTTAAATACTATTAATAATTAATGCCAATTATATATATTCTTAAACATGATAAAAAATACTATAAATGAGTAATCTCATTAGGTACTTCTTAGCCTTATCCGTTTCATCTTTTATTATTATTATTATTATTTTGATATTGTAAATAATGACTAAGTACTAAATAATAATTAATGATAAAAAAAAAAGTGAAGATCGATTCCGTTATTTTCTTTTCGTCCTGTTGGTCCTCGAAGAAATTAGTGATTTATTATAATTAAGATTTGAATGAAATGATATTGCATTAGAAAATACGATTCTGAGTAAATCTGAATATAACATAATATGACTGATAATAGCGGTTCTAAAAGTTTACCACGTGTGTAAACTACCTACGAGTATACTGAAAAAATGTATAAAATGTATAGGTTCAAAATTTCATAAGTTATCATGAAAAATCTAAAAAAAATTGTCATTCACAATTTTCAAAATATTTTCTAAAAGAATTAAGTAGTGTATTATTAGACCTCGATAAAATTTTCTTGAGAAATTAGAAAAGTGAGCTAAATAAAGTACCACCAACTAGATGCAATTTGATATGGAAAGTATATCCAATGTGGTGATCGAACCATTATTTCTCAAAAGTGTCTTCAGACAAATAAAAAATTTAAAAACATCATTGTAAAACCAATACATTCCTTGCTACACTCAAAAACGAAAAAATTATATACCTACTTAGATGATTATACAAATAATAATCGTTTACAATTAAACAAAATTAGTTAAGTCAAAAGTAACACTATGTATACCTATTAAATATACATGCATTTTGTTATAGTTAAAATAATTTGATTGTAGACAGCATAATATGGTTTATTTTTAAAGTTAAAATAGTACATTACCACATCCAATATATAGGTGACAACCTGCAATAATTTATTTTTTTACAGGAACTTATGAAACTTATTAAATTATTTAACTTATTAAACTTACTAATAGTTTAGTAGTATAAAAAAATCATTTATGTTCCTATAATATAATAATGTCTAAAAAAACCATTTTTCTTTTCAAATGAAAATACAAATTTGTTATTGTTTATTTAGACTGTATATATTTTTACATGTTAAGCTTGGAAGGGAACCTTTAGGGAGCTTGGACTTAATATATTATATTAGGAAAAGTAAAGAATCGAAGCCAAAAAAAAAATATATATAATTAATAATTTTACAATTTAAAATGTTTAGAAATGCGATTATAAGTGGATTCCGATAATAATATTATATTCTTGTTTATATAATTACTTATTCACCTCATTGTTATTTTATTTTTTTGGCTTCAATTATTATTACATTCGTACTTATGTGAGCTATACGAATTATTTAATGTAATAAATACGACCGATGATTTTCGAGTCCGACTCGCGACAAACGTGACTGAAATTCGCGATGTGGCACACTTGTCCACACGATCGATGATTGGGTGGGCGATGACGCGACCACCACACACACACATTTGTCGAGTCCAATCACTCCCCTGATCTCCCCTCACAACCACGGTATACTCGTGTATACCTGAAATATGTATATATATATATATTGAGCAAGTATACTGCAAATATCTATCCTCCCCGCGATTATTGACTGACAGCCGAGTACACATATAATAACGTGCGTAAACACGTGCAGTAAACGCGTGTGTGTACACAATGTTACGAGACGGCAAACGTCAGCAAATCGAAGTGTCAAAAAAAAAAATTAACGCCGGTCGTATTTAACCTTATATACGAAGCCTAAAAAAATCATTTTTGATCTTAAAAAATTCAATTCTTTACTCAACCGTATATTGTCTTATTATTTATAATATAATGTTTGTTTCCCTCTACCACTTACCCGACCAAGTGTAATTCGACTCGTTATTATTATAATATGTATCTGCGTGGTATACATAAACTTTTCTGCAATGGCCCATAAAAAAAACGATCAGCGAGTGATGACATTTACGAATTACATTGTTTCGGTCTAACCGAATATTGTCGTTGCAATAATAGCGCATATTACCCTCTATATATACAATTACGATTATGTAGGAATATTAAGCATAACAATAATATGAATGATACGAGCTAAATTTTGTATCATTTCAGAATGACTAATTGCGGTAACGCATATTGTCTAAAAATGTACCGCAAAATTCGGTTATAAAAATTGAACTAATTCCTTTCATTTCATGATATATTATAATACACCTTTCAAAGAACCTTCCTTAAACGTGTACATAATATAGAGAGTACACATGATAATTTAGTAAGCACTAAGCTGTTAATTATAATCAATTCAATAAATATTAAAATATTATCGTATAGAACACGCCGTTCGATCGTTTTTAATATGCGTATTGCTCGTGATCTGACAATGATAAATAAACACCAGTCTATTAGGGTTTGGGGAATATAGTAGGTATTCTAATAACAACTCGCAGAATTCCGACGAAGTTCTCCCGTCATGTTAATCAGCTCCGATGACGTTACTACGTTACCTATATAGTTAAAATTTTTTGTAAATTTAAATTTTGTGTAATTAAAAATATGCTGTTATTATAATATTTACCCGCACACGGGTTGTTGAAAACGGGAAATTAAAATGTAACATGGTAAGCGTTTAGATATATACAAGTGTAATATTATAATACCCTTATAGCGAAACGAAGAAATATGGAAGTCGATCATGCGATATTTAAAATAAAACTACAACTAAATACTAATAGAAAAAGTGATTCCTTGATTATTTTCACATTCTATAAGTTTATTGAATTTTTTTTCACTATACAAAATTAATTAATAATATTATTCTGTATTATATTATTATTATTATATTATTTTCTTAATTATCTGATATTCATCGAAAGGAGACGTGCGTCATAATAGTACGTCATAATACACATAATATAATATCATCGTTCAATAATATAATGAATTTGGAAATAAAAATAATAATAATCTACACTAAAAATGTTCGCTAAAACGTATGATTACATACAGGATGATCAAAATATATCATTAGAAAAACGACCGAGACAATATTTGAATGTAGTATTTTTGTATCATGAAATTCTGTTCGCTCTGTATACACAAACATGTATCTGACATTTGAGGAAATCAGTCATGGACAAAGATAAAAAAAAGAGTCCTTATATAAATCTACAGAAATTAAATCGGACGCTAAATAATTATAACGCCCACGCGAAAAATAAATAACCCGCTATTAAATTTCGCATGTATATTATAATATTATATAGAATAATTTTGAATCTGAGTAATAACGATTTCTATCGCATTTGTTTGCGGTCACGTTCAAACCCTGCCAGGGATATTTTTCATCGTAAATATTTTAATAATATATACGATTATTATTATTATTATTATTACCTACAATAAAGAATAAAACTAGAATCATTATTTTTCGCATATATATTAGGTATAGATATTACATTATTATTATTTTTATTAAAATTCAAAATTATTTTACATAAATATTATTATAATAAATTAATAAAGTATATACGATAATAAATTCGAATAAACTTTAAGTACGAATAATAATAAACGTATAATATACTTTGATTGAATTGTTATTATTGACAAATATCGCAGTAGAATTAATACATATTTATGAAGAATATTATACAATATAAAATATTATGATGAGGTCTCATACGTCGTGCCGTCATTGTCATCGTTAATAACATATACCTTAAAATATATTAAATAGAAATAAAAGCTATACCTAATTAGTATGTATAATATAGACACACGTATATACAGGAAGGTTATTTTTATCATGATAAAGAGAAAATATTTTGTAATTTTGCTTAAATTTTTTGTGAACATTTGTTATAGATTTTATTGAGTATTTTAATATTCCCCTACCTACCTACTTTTAATTTGGTAAAGCCATAAATATCAATCAAATGTGTTGGAAATTATAGCTATTACCGTATGGATTTTAAAGTATTTACATAAGTTCGCCAATTTATTCTCTATTACAGTAAATTATTTTAGATTTTAGATTCCGAGCAAAGCTAGACAACTCTAGTGTCAGTAGACACTTCTTCTAGCAGAAAAACTGGTCCGATTACCAATAATAAGGTAATAGTATAGCAGTATAACAGGTATAGCATAGGTATGCTTTCGATAGAGAGCTGAATCTAGTTGGTAGTTTCTTTAGCTTGTTTTTAGAATTTCTCTTAAGTTTTTCTTTGAAAGAAGAACTACCAAAAAATGACGGAAAAACGTCAACATTTACGGAAATCGTAATTTTGATTTAATTGATTTTAGGTTTTTCATGACAACTAATGCAATTTTGAACGTAGGTACTTTAAATTTTTTTTGAGTATTCTCATACGTAATTTACATACGTGGTAAACTTATGGAATGACCTACCAGTATTATATATTGTATTATATTGAGTTAAATGGAAAATACACGAAAACTGTAATTTTGATAAACTTGAATTCAAATATTTTATATATTTATTTTTTTTTCGGTTTTTGACATAGTATTTAACATATGACACAACATGTTGGAACTATTACATTAGGTATACATCCAAATATAGAACTAAGAAATTTTTAAAAATATATATTTTCTCATCGATGTTTAACATAGTTTGAAATATTGGGTATTATTATCTGAAAATTAAATTGAAACTTAACTATGTGTTATTTAACCATTTTTTTTTTTAAATATATCGTAATTCTATAGCCACAATTTTTTTTAATAAGCTTCTTTAGTTGGAATTTTGAGTGAAATCTAAAAAGTATTTTATATAGATTTTATATATTACAATGCATAAATATTTCGATTTTCAATACACTAAGCTGAAAATTTGATGTGTTTTATACTTTTGTGACATATGTACTACTAAATATGCATATAGACTATTTTAAAAATTGAAAGACCCATTTATTTTTACACACCTTCAAATGTTAAGTCTTCATATTTCACATTAATGTTTGATTTTTGTGTTTTTAAAAATTTAAAGACCTTTTTTGTGTAGTAGATGTGTTCCAATTACCATAAATGGAATATGATTCCAGTAGAGAATTTTATCTAGCTTTGTTTAGGTCATTTTTCGAAATTCTGAAAAGTTCTTCTTTGAGATAAGGAAAACTACCAAAAAATGATTGAAAAATGACTGAAGGAGGACTGTCCGGCTTTTGTTTTAATATTTCCCATACCCTAAAGTTTGTTTAATTTAAAAAATATTTGGGTATAACGAATAACGACCAAAATCTCTTCCATGAGAGGCAATTAACTATTTCCCTCTTCTCAAAAAATTAAAAAAACAGAAACTCCATGACTGTACATAAGGTAGAAGGTTTCTCTCTTATCCCATTTATTCGTTCACTATATTCATATGAGTATTCCTAAAAAATATTTTTATATGGAAATATATGCATGATTTTGAAAATTAATTGAATATTTTCCGACTTATTTATACTTTAAATATTAGACTTTGGTAAAGTTAGGTAGAGGATATTTCAACGAAAACGATAGTCTACTTGTGTTTTATATTGTAGAAAGCTAAATCGTTATAATTTATTAGTATGTTTATAGAAGGCAAACTAAACCTTATATTATATAGTCCACTTTAAATAATTTTGTATTAGTTTATTACTAGAAAGATATTTTGAAATATTTTTTTCCATATAAATATATTTGTTTGTAATATATTATTAAAATGATATTTTACAATTTGAAAATCAAAAGTTGAGACTGTTTTATGAGGAGGAAGAGGGGGTGATAGAAACAATTATTCAATGGACATTGTAATCATGATATAATAATATGTAATATAATAATGATAAATAATGGTTAGATAATGTTTGCTAAAAAATCATTCATAAATGACTTAATAATTCAATTAATATTTTTTCAGAGATATTCGTTGAATCGTTATGTTTTAATTTGTATATTATAATTTTTTTTTTAGCAACAATTTTATATAAAAATATGACCAAAAGATGTATACACTTTAATAGAACAATTGACAGCTAATGTTTTATAAATATTAATGCGTATTTCTATATTATAATGAAAATGTATGCAACAAACTGTCGCCAGGTAAAATTAATTACTTCTCCAATCGGTATTATACATTGTTCGGGAAATAATATTATCATGATAAACTTTAGTTTGTGAATTTAAACTGAAAATATCGGATTCACGACATATTATAAGGTATGTAATAAATATGATGCATTATAATATAGATGAGTATATTTTTCTCGCAACATATTTATGTCAATGTTGATCGTTTTCTTATCAAATGGGGTTTAGCGCAGGATACGTCATTACAAAATTTAAATATTTTATTTTCGTTTATCTGCGCCCAACTAAAATAAGAAATTATAGACATGAATATTATAGTGTATATACAGCGTGTATTGTATTTTATTTTTAACAATAATCTTAGGACTAAAAAATAAGTTAAACATAAATAAATGATAAATTATTTTTAGAATATTTATTATCACTCATATATTGATAAACAGGACAAATACTTTTTAAAAAAAATAAAGGTATATTGGGGTAAGTAGCTAGAGGTAATAATAATAATAATAATAATAAAATGTGAATATTTTATGAACTGAAGCAAAATTTGTTGATTGGAAGAACTGGCTTTTTTTTTATAAATAAACTAAATACATTAAGGTTAAGAATTTTAAAAATTATGAAAACCTAACGACAATGTAAATTAATCGTAGAAATGTTTAAAAATAATGTTTTAAGTTTATCTTTACACTATTATAAAAAGAACCTATTAAAAATTTAAACAGAATAAAATGACTAGGACGAAAATTAATTTACTGTATAACTTATGGATTGACTTAAAATTTTTAATGGAAATAACTAGAGTTATTATATATAAACTACCTATACATTAGATTACTGTAGTTAATATTATTATTTGTATAGTATAGGTATAATGTTAATATCATCAACTTAATAATAGTAAAACGCGTAAACAATTTACAAGTAGAAGTCACTTTGCACGTCAAATAGGTTGTACTTATTGTTCTAAGCGTACACACGATTAGGATATAAAGCATTAAATTAAATTAAAGAATATTATATTATAGCGCCATGATTATTTTGAAAGTTATTATTCGTCATATATTATACAAGTATTTCGAAATTGAACTATAATATGTTTATATAGGTAGATACTTATAATATAATTTAATAAATACGTTAAAACTAAAGTACAAATTAAATTTAAGAATCCATATTTAAAACATTATTATATCTTAATTAAAAACTTAAATACCTATTAATGTGTTCAATAGAGATACATATTTGACTCTTATTTTGAGAAACAAAACAAAAGTTTTTATGGTTTATAGTTTTAACGACATTCGGTAAAGTAATATTATATATGATCATTTTATTGAGTAAATGATAAACACCAGGTAGTTTTAAATATAAGAAAAGTTTTTGAACATTATGCGTATAATTTAATAAGTATACAAAAACACTCATAAGATAATTATTATTAATTTGTACAAAATTAAGAGATAATAATATATTCAACAATTATATTTGTTTTTCCATTAATAGAAAATATAAATAAAGTTAATTTAAATTTTGAACCAAAACCATTAGGTCATGTCATTTAGTAATAGAAAATAGGTACAATATTCCGAAAATTTTAATTAAAAAGAGGGCCAACGTAACAACCTTATTACGTAAATTAATACGTACACTTTTTAATTGGTACCAATTAGAAAAATGCAATAATTTTAATATTATAATTCCGATAAGTAGGTTTAATAAATCTAAGAGAATAAATTTGATTTTTTACAATACAATAGTGAAAACAGAAGGAATGCATTTTATGTAGTATAGTTTAACTTTACATTATAATATAGTAATATATAGTAGTATATCCTGTGTATTTACATAGGTATAGCCAATTATTTTGATTAAAAACAATATACACATCTTAGTTTTAAAAGTAAAAAATCCAACAACTTCGTTTCTACAATAAATTTGTCACGAAAACATAACGAATAAACGATACATCCTCACCTAACGTAAATAATATAATTTTCTAATAAAGGCATAATTAATGAACAATTAATACGTTTTCGTGTACCGGCTAAAAATTGAAACACGGGGGAAGAGTAAACGTAACAAACGTACGTGTAAAATCGTTATGGAGACGACGTATAACATGGCCAAGGGAAGAAAGTGTATTGTACCTGGTGTATCGTAGAACTTCGCGCAACTGTAACCAATTCGGTGCGCGGTACAAGCGTTGCCCCTAGACGCCCATTACACGCGCGTATTTGAAGGGAAAACCGTTCATTACCTCGGTCCGAAACAACTATATAATGTTTATGATAACGAGTCGTCCGCCGCAGCCTTTGAGGTGACGGCGTCGGCGGCGTGCGGGTGGCAGCAGAATCGCGGCGGTGGGTTTTCCCCAGGAAATCGGAGCAGGAATCGATAATCGCGGGCGCAGAGCGAACGTCGCCGTTGTATATATTATACAAAACATAATATTTAAAATAATATACGGTGTATAAATATTTAGTAACTAATATAATATTAGATAGTCTAATTATATTATGCACACGCGAGGTTTACGCCGACATATTTTCGACCAAGCGACAACGATTATTCGGGTGGCGCTAACGTAATAATAATAATAATAATAATAATAATAATAATAATAATTAATAATAATAATAATAATAATAATAATGATAATATTATTATTAACGCGCTCACCTGCAACGGTCACCGGGCGGTTAACGACGATTCTACTGGTCTTTACTGGTATGTCGTTTTCCCCGCGGGGATTCACGTGAAAACCGCAGGTACCGCCAGATACCGTGATTATTGTCCAAGAAATTCACTGTTTCTTTTGGCTACTGTATATCGGCGTGGTTTTATCTTGCTTTTACTTCTGCGTTTGGTTTTTTAATTGGCGACGACAAAAAGTCGTAGTCGGACAGGTTTAGGCGCGCGCGCACGTAGACGGCAAACGGCAAATAATTATCTGTGGTACGGACGGACGGTTGTTGTTGTCGGAGGCTGAACGAGCGGCAACGACGACGGTAACAACGTGCACATCACCGCAACCGCGGTCGATATCCCGCGTGTAACTTCACGGGAAAAATATATAACGCTATTTGTGTGTTCCTCGGTATTATATATTTATACGATAGCGAAAACGCTTTATATAGGGTGGTGATGACACTTGAAATTTTTTTCTAGCTCGATAAAATTTTTAAATTACGCGGGGTAAAAAAATTACCCAATAAAATTAAAGTATTTGTTATTATTTTTTTATCAACAAATATGTTTTATAATTTCACGAGCGGTATAACGGCGACAGGGTCGGACGTCAAAACAGCCTCGAACAACACACTACGGTACACGCGTCGACTACTATGACACAACGTCGGGTGACCGAATGTGGCTCAGCGCCGCGCCGCGGGTGTTGCTGGCGTTCCGCGCGGCGGCGGCGACTCACCCGGGACCTCTCCACCCCCTCCCAGTCTACCATTGGCAGCATCGCAGCCGTAGTTACCGTCGACCAGGTATATGTATATACGCTGCCGCCGCCGTAGTCGCTTTAATATATATCGGAGGCGGCACAGCTAATTCGATTATGTTCTGGTACACACGCACTGCACACGAAGTAAAGGTGTATACTTCCGAAATATCCAGAATATACGCGGTATACAGGGTGATCAAAAGAAATAAATCATCATGTAATTATAATCATATACCATTAATCCAACACGAATTTCCATATGCGAATACGATCGTTTTTCATCGAATTCTGCATGCATTAAACAATTTATGTACAACTATACAAGGGGGGGCAATGAAACGAGAGATTTTAATAAATATAAAATCCAACAGGTATTATTGTATCAAATTTATTTACACCAACTGATATATGATATAAAATAACATTACCTGAAAAGTTTTTTATTTAATTTTTATAAATGATATCCCAAAGTATACATTCTTCGAATTATTTCTCAAAACTGGACATAACATTTAGCAGAATTTTTCAAGAGTTTTGAGTCACCTCGTTTCTTATTCATTCTTAGGTTAGTGTCCTAGACGTTGTTTGGTATACTCTATTTTTTATATACCCAGGTTCGGATTGGCCTGGCGAGTTATCGAGAAAAACCGGTGGGCCGGTAGTAAAATGCATTGGAAAAGTGTTGAAAATAATCGAAAAATAAGATATTAATGTTAAACCCCGAACTCAATTGTACTGTATTTTAAAATACAATTTTCTAAAAAAAACTATAAACAATTTAGTTATATAACCGTTTAAAATATAAAATTATAAAAAATGGACCGATAAAATATTGATATCTCGGTGGGCCAAATTTACCCAATACGGCCCTGAATATACCCCAACAGAAAAATATCAAAAGCCGTTAAACATTAGCGAACAGGAGGCTATGGAATATTCTCATTTCATGAAATAAATTCGGAAACGAATTATTCAAATGCTGTCTAGATAAAATGCTTTTATAGCGAACGCACGTTGTTGCGCGGTCCAATGACTCATGATTACTAAACGCTTACATGTAATATGTAGCATAGACTACATAAACTATATGGTCTGTGCTTACAGAAAAAATAAATCAGACAAGATATAATACGCAAAAATTGGTATTATGGAAGCAAAAATATTGTAAATTGTTTTTCCGTGATTTATTACTAATTATCAGGGCTAAATACTTGAACACATGGTATTAATTCAATAGATAATAAAAAATTATTTTATTATCTATAATTAGATCGTCATATTATCATATTAATATTGATGATATTGACGGCATGGCTAAATAATTAATAAAATTTATAGCATATAAAATAATGTGCATATACATTATTTTTTGAACGATAAAATTTAATTGTATTAAAATATGTGACGATGTTTAATGACCATTTCCTATCCTTGGAATGAACTCTACTAGTTATCAATGCCAAATGTTTAATGCCACAAACTTTTGCATGTTCAAAAAGTCTACGAACTTTATCTATATTAATATTAATTATCATTTAACAATAGCTTTAATACTCAATGTCAATCTTGTCAAACGATTATTGATATATTGAATATTTGTGTTCGATAAATATGTAACCTAGATGATTGTCATTTTAACTTTCCCTACAAAAATGTTTGTGGTCTTATAAAACTGTGAGTTCGTGATAATCATCTCTTCACCATAAAGTTCGCTTGACATTCAAAATGATTTCGCCACAGATTTAATTAATTTAGCTAGAAATTAAATTTTAATAAATTCGATTGTTTTATTCTAACAATGTTTACGACAATATCATTGAAATCACGCGAATAAAATCATAAATAGCTAATAAATGAATGCAATTCAATTCAATTCAATTACAATTGAAATAATTGTACCTTTTTTAGGTTTAAAAATGATATATGTCGCTAATTCCTGTGTTAATGAATGATTTTTAGATATTATGTATTATTGATAAAGTTTCGCAGTTTTTTTTTTCAACTTTTATACATACGTAAAACAAACAATGAATACAGAGAAAACAAAATTAATGATGAGAAGGGAAAAAGGAAACGTGTTTGGCGTTTCCCGCGAAAAAATATATAATATATTGCAAAACACACGCGAAAACGTTGCAACAGGCCGTCGTTGGACTCGAAAAACGCGTCCCGCAAGGTTGGTCGAGGTGGTTGTAGCGACGGTGAAAAATAATAGAGTTGTTAAACTACTAAACTTTTGAAACAACAACTTAACGAAGGTTATATCCACGAATCTCGACCCAGACGTAATAATAATATTTTATCGTACGTCTTACTATGTTTATCAACTGAATTTTACGCATTGTATCATATCGGTAGTGTACAAGTGTATGATGTACAGTCATAATATTTGCATAAATCTGTAGGAATAAACATAAGACGTGATAATGCGATGGGTAGACAAATCCATTTCGTGGAAAAATTCAATTTGAGATCACATAAATTGTTTACTAGGTATATTATACATATTATATTATTCATTTTTATTATATCAAAAATAAATGTAAATGCATAAGCAAATATGTGGCAAAGTAAATCCAATTTTATATTTTTATTGTTTCAGTTTACTATTTTTATCGCACCATTCATTACTGTTATCGTAATTTTCTAACATAATATTATGCAAATATACAAACAATGTTGATGTCTATTCTAATTTTTTTCATCACTAATATTTTCAAACCTCCATTAAAAAGTCGCATTATTCTCCATACCATTGAATCACAGATCACATTATCTCAAGAGATTTGGTATTACATTCAGAAAGTGTATTACAAACCGCATCTCACATAAGGTGGAATTTTAAATTTTTTAAATGAATACTGCTAGTCTCAGAAAACTATTAGTAAAACAAATTTATTTGGACTTTTGATGATATATAAAGAATTTTTAATGTATTTTTAAAATAAATAAAAATAATAGAATAAATAGTAAGCAAAATAACTAGAGTAAGATCTAGAATGATTATCATTCAAAGTCTAGAGCATAATTATGTATCATACGAACTGTACAAAAATCAATCACTAAAATAAGTTTCTACAGATTAGTACATATAACTACTACAATAATACAGGGTATATTATATAAAAATATAATATTAATATTAATATATATTAATTCTATATATATTAAAATAAAAAAAAGATTTAACTATTGGTGTAACTAAAAATGTTGGGCCCGATGCAAACGTTTCAGTAATTTCCCTCATCTTTACGTTGTAGAGAATGGGAATTTTCTTTTCAAAAAAATTGTGCATCTATCATCGTTTTTCCTTTAAGCATAACTTAACCACCAAATGGTCTGGATCGACCTACAGTGTACAGTTTAAAAATATGAGAAACCATCAAATAACCGAATGTTCATCCGTTCACGACGTGTCCGGAAACCCGGGATAGGAATCGTTCAAAACGAGTTTTATTTAATTACGTTTAATTTATATTTTATGTACCATATTTATCCGAGGTACTTAACTTTAAAACCAGATTATATTAATATGTATTTCGAATAAATATTATTAAATTGCGTAAATATATTTATTATAAACATTTTAGATTTTTATACAACTAAAGGACATGAATACTAAATATTTTTACTCTAATATTATATAATTTTATATTTATATAGTTCAAATACTGCATATATATTATGAGAAATAAATATTTTCTATATAGAGAGATAGAAACACAAAAATATTTTTTTTAGGAAATACGAGCTAAGATATTTTAAAATAATCTAAGCGTTAATAAAATTACTTAGTATTTGCTACTGTTTAAAAACGAATTCAACTTAAAAATAGGTTACAAGCAGTATAACAATGTGTAAAAAATTAAATAGTTGGCTCTTTTATAACGAACGAAAATAAAATATATTTTATAATATTATTAAATTTACCCAAAAATTAAAACATTTAAAAAACAAAAAAACAAGGCTTAGTCAATTATTTAAAAATGTAATTATTTTTGGGCTGAGCTATATTAAGAAATAGAGGTTATTAGATTTTATACATATATTATTTATAAAGTTAGAAATGATTTCAATAAGAAAATAATGGCTCGTTTTGAACGTTTAACTTTTACTACCATATTACAAAATTAGATAAACAAAAGCATAACAAAGCATTTATGACATTTAAAATTACTGGCTGATTTCATGATACTCAGTACCTTTATAGTTTTACAACAAATAATTTCAATGCGAGGCCTCGGATTAAGAGAACAACTTAACTAAAAATCAAGATAAACTAAGCATCGATTTGAGCGTGATAAGTGGAAATTATAGTGCACCTGTAAGAAAAGTTTAAAAGAGAATAGATTTTGACATTTTTTTATGTTAAAAAAAAGTTTTGTTCTACAAAAGGCATTAAATATATTTAATATTTAATCAGTCTTTGAGAAAATCAATTCTCCATAAACTTCATATTTTTGCAAAGCAGAGAAGATGATTATTGCACTAGGTAACAAAACATAAATTATTAATAAACAGAGATAATTTAATAGAATCAATTGACCTTGTTGTGGTTAACCAAAATAAGCCGAAATCTTAAGGTCTCAAGTATTTTCTTTAGAACTTTGATCATACTCAGTGTCAAATGTCTAATTATAAGATCTATAAATATTCATAAATCTACTTGTGAATGACTATGGATAACATAAAAAAACTGTGAAGTTTATTAAATTAAAATTTAAAGCACAAATAGTAGGTCAAAATATCCGTGTTGATCTAATGATCCTGCTTATTAAGAATTCTGTTATAATCTACAGTTGAATGTCAGTGAACAATTGTTATTTGAACATTTTGAAAATGTAGGAATAAATGGATATAAGTCTCTAATTGATGACAACGCGTGGGTTATCTTATTTAAAAACTGGTGCGAGTTCAAACTCAGTGGTCTTCAACCGGTGAACTTTCTAGTGACGATAAGTTTTCATTACAATTGATTAAAAATTGGCAAATTATTTGGATCGCAAAAGAAGTATTTCCAGTAAAAAAATTCGATCGCGAGTCAAAAAGGTTGAATACTATTGACAGATAATATAGGATATGACTGAACAGACAACGAAAATTCACATCTGGAGAAAACATTATATTGTTTTGAAGGTCAAAATTAAACATAATTTGAGTAGAGTTGTCTGAGTGTAATTTAGAATGAGTTTAGATAAAATAATAATAGAACAAATTTAGGAGGAAACTAAATTTAAATGGTTAAGAAATGTATGTGGTTGTATTGTCGTATAAGCAATTGTGATTATCATTTTTATCCAACGTACGATAAAAAATGAAAAAAATGAAAAAAATGGACAAATTGTATTTTAATTTAAAATATTATTGTGAAATATAATGATCAAGCATATGAAAATGTATAAAAATGAGTTGTATCTATTTTCTCTAAACTAAATAATAAATATAATTATTATTTTCCGGGGCGTAAAAAATCTGCGTTCTGCAAACTACTGCAATCGGCGGTTGAAGGCTATTTTAACTTTGACCGAAAAAAAACAGGCCCGGGTTATGAGCTTTAACTGTACGCACAATTGGACGATAGCCATGTATTTACCCAGGGCCAACAATACGCGAGCCAGTAAATTAGTGTACACATGTATAACAGTATATATAGGGTGATTATAAATTATTGTTCTATAATATTAATATAACCTTAAAACGTATGTAATTCCTAATATATTTGTAACTAGATATTCTGACCACCCTATATGTTGTACACACTTAGTGTCTGAAATGTCTATTACAACGTGGTCACCTATGTATATATATGAACACCCTTTATTATATAATGCCAGATTTTCACCCTCACACTTCTCTCCAACCACAAAAAAAAAAAATGGTTTGATTAAAGCATTATTCTTTCAAGAAATAAACATTTATAATCAAATATATATACAGAGTGATTCACCAAATGTTCTGGTATAATATTTTAGCCTAAATTATGCATATTTTTGAAGTTTTTTAAAAATTTTGTATGTGACGAGTATATTGTTTATGTATCACATGCAGAGAACCATACATTTTTTATACAAATCATTGTTCAACTAATTTTTAATGTACTAAAATTATAGTTATCAATAGATGAACAGACTCAGGGAATCACTCTGTAAATACGTACCACTTATAATACTGCATATTATATAATATTCGAGGGATTTTTTTTTCTTTTGTCCCATTTATTTAAATACTATACCTATCTAATTGTATCTAAAATAACGATGTCATATACAGAATAAAGAACTATAAATTACTTTTACATATTTTTATATAAGTTCTTTTCGAAAAAAGTTGATAAGCGAAATATTGAATACAACTTGATAATATATTATTGTAAATCAAAGAACGAATTCTAAGAAGAAAAAAGATGTTTAAAATAGAGGATTTAACCTGTTTATATTAATAAGAGTTGAATGACTTTTAAGACTGTATTATTATATTAAATATTTTAAAAATGTACTTAAAGTAGAGGAAATTTGAAACTAATACTAAACTACTAAAGTAAAATAACTCACCCATCCGTAAACTTTCAACATTTGACAATGTGCTGTTATATTAGACTTCAGATAACAACTGTTGTGTTCACAACACCATGCGCTGATGTAGTCCAAACTGTGCGCTAGAAAAAAAAAACGGTTTATTATTAAATTATATTCTGTTCCAATTTGATGGTTGATAAATTAATAATTTTTTAGAAATTAATGAAGCCAACATGATACAGTTGATTGTTTTTTTATGGTTGACGTATTTAAAATTGAATTTTCGGTTCAAATTTTGTAAAACAATTGTTATATTCTCCGGTTATTTATATTGTATGTATATTATAATTAAAAAAATATAGTTTAATTAGGATATGTCTGTACTTTTAAAAGATATTCATATTAGATACTTAAACAAATACACACATCCGAGATCCTATACACATATAATAATATTTATATATAATACTAAACAAATTAATTTAAAGATTGACTGATAATTAAATATATTTTATAAAAAAATAATAATTTCATGTTCATAAAATATAATAATATTGACATGCTGTCACATCGTTTTCTAATTTAATTGTAACAAAATACTTCGAAATTACTTCTCTTGGTAACCTTTGGGATGTAATTTAACTCGAATTGTTATAGTTTATAATCACATATTGATTATGCAATGAATATGTTTTAAAATCTTAAATTGTAAATTCTCAAAATTATGAGGCAGTCAATTCTAACCATCATACGTAAAAATAATATTCTTTTGAAACTTTCATTTTTCAACATAATAGTCAGTTCGTTTGATAATATCTATATTCTATAATTAATAAGATTTTTTAAATACTAATAAATTCGAGAATATTTAACACCTTTGGCTACCTAAGTATAAAGGTTTTAATAATCATGGTGCCACCATTATTGTCAGTTATTGTCTCGTATTATTATGAAAATTCCAAAGATTATAAATTAAAATTTATGTCTGAGTATGTAGGGTACATAATGATAAACATGGTTTCATTACATTATAACTAAGTTAATTTTAGTTTATAATAAAAAAAACTACTTAATTAGCGACTCTCGATAGCAGTTACTATATAAACGAGTTTATATATTGCATACAAATTTTACTTTTACTTTACTTTTGTGGCTTAGAAAAAATGTTGAAAAGTAATTTAAATAAAAATTATATCATAATGAATACGTATAGTGAGTACCTACTGAATATAGAAATATAATTTGATTTATAATTGAATCTATAATGGAATCTATCAATTGTTTAGTAATAGATTTAGCGAAAATAATAGTGTTTATTCAAAGCGTTCGTGCATAATTATATTTATACGCATATTTAGGATAAATAAATACACATTTTAATAACATCATTAGGAGTTTTTGAAATAAGAGATAGGGATATTTATTTCTTATGAAATAATACACAAATAAATAATGTATATATAATTAGATACACACACAAAAAAAGGCAAAAAATGTTAGTACCTATTTACTTGTGAATCTCACTTTTCCATTGTACTCAATTTTAATTTTTAGAATATATACATCAGCAAAAAAGCAACGGACGGGAAATCAATACATTTTAATTAAGTTTTCATATTCTATATAGGACATCACACTAAACATTTTCACATTTGTCATCCTCGCGGTTAATTACAATAGCCAAAATAGGCTACGTTTGTACATAATCACATCGTGTTTTTTACTATTTATAATAAATTAACTTATTTATAATAAAATTGTTAAATAAAGCAGCAAAACAAATAACATAGTTATAAAATTATCACAGAATCATAACATTGTTGCAGTTTCTCCGATTGGATATATTATTATTTTTAACTTTAAGTCTCCAACGAGTGTTGTGGGTAATAAATAAATACATGTATTTCTAAATGCGTATGCGGAGTAATTTAAATTAAAAAATCTTAATAGTAAATTAGTAAGTACAATAGTACAGAAGTTACTGAACAATAGAAAGTCTTAAACTTAAATGCATGTATAATTTTTTTTTCTACTACTGGCAACATCAGAACTGCTCAAAGATTATGTTATAAACGTTTAAGCATATTATCTATGGTCGGTTTTAATTTTTTTTTTTTTTTGTGACCCATTCCAAAGAAAAGAAACCCAAATGTTTAACATCGTTATTCACTTTGAATTTATATATAACTACAAACGTGAATACATAGGCCGTTAAACGAGTGTTATTTTATTAATTTTTGTTGCATTTGAATGTCAAATAAATTATCCATAAGTTTACACACGCAAAGAGTGATGATGTGTATAGTGGTTTTGACAGGTGTAGCATTGTTACACAAGGTGGGTATATTATCATTTATCAATAACAATACGATATTCTCTAAATATTAAGATTATTGTCATAATAATTTAGTAGATATTATAACAATATAATAATGGTATTTATATTACGATCATTATGACCTGTATATTCATCTGAAATGGTGGAGGAAACATACTTCATATTCAGAATACAATGTAATATTAATGCCACAGTATCGTTTCAATAACCATCGTAATATTGCCTATTATTATTGGACACTACGACTGATACTACATAAACCTGCGTGGTCATTGCATAAACCATAAATTTATGTGTTGGGTGAGTTTATAATTACGTTTACACACGTATCAAATGATGGACTAAACTCAATTTTACTGTACAAACGACAATAATTCTAGATACATATTTACACAAAATAATGTACCTTATAACCATCCTCAGCCAACGTTGTTGTTTATATTATATTCAATTTAGTGCAATGGCATGAATATAAAAATAAGGTTTTTGTTTAAAAATTAAACATTAATAATTTATTATTAAATTAAACAAAAAATTTAATAATTTACGTTTTCTAACATTTTTTAGTATTTCAATGGACTTGATGTAGTGCTATAACGAGAAAATAATAAAAAAGGTCATACTGAAGTGTATACAGAGTTACGTGTTATATGTAGTCTTAAGAAAATAATGGGTTCGTTAGGAAATATTTTAGGAAACGATTTGAACAATTCTAGAAGAGGAGAATTGTCTGTCGTCATAAAATTTATGATATTAAAACGAATATCTAATTACGTTTAGTGACGAATATTAGTGTATTTATAAAAACTTCTTATTAGAAATATAGAAAGAGTAAAAAATAAAATAATACGTTTATATTTGTACTATTACATTTTTTTAAAATTTAAAAGAATGGATCTAGGAAGAATACTGATAGAAAATAAAATATTCGTTTTCTGGAATTTAAAACTTTTCTTTGTCAATTTGTCATTGTTTATAAGGATATATATATATATATATAATAAAAAACAAGTACATACAATATATAGAAAAGAGGACTTGTGTTGTCTTTTCGTCGCCCTTTTATGTAATACTGCTGTAGTATAATTATTATGTAAAGCGCTGCATCATGATAAAATAATGTTATATATTCATGTTTTGAGTGTAAAATGTAGGAATAATCGTATGATTCAGATGTCAAACGAAATGTATTATGTTAATTTGCTTTATTGTATTCAGTTAATTGTGTTGTATGGTTGAATACGTATTGTATTAAATTAAAACAAAACCATCGTAAAAATATTTTCAAAAGTTGAGTTTCATATGAATTTATTTTACCTATCAGAAATTCTTGTTCATTTTCGTTGATAAAACCAAAAATGTTAGCGTAAAGTGAACCAATAAAAATCTTTCATAATATCATGTAAATGATAAAACATAAGAAAAATTGATACTCGCTTACACTGACGTTTTTCCAAGTCACAATGCAACCTGTATATTTAAATTATGATAAACATATTGTTTATGAAAAATCCACGACAAGAATTAAATATTTTTGAACCATTCAACATACGACTACGTGTCAGTGAGGGTTGAACAATGTTATTACCATTACCGCGGTTAGGAGTAAAACACGTTCATTCTCAAGTTTTAATTTTGTGCGAATCCACTAGTACACATTATACGGTATATGTTTGCAAGAACAATAAATTAAACTCCTAAGGGTAGACACATGCACTGCAGTCACGTATACGAATTTGTAGTGTATACGTATGCCCCAATTGGCTCGACGTGTGTCGAGGTTGGGTGCAAATAACATAAATATTATGAAAAAAATTATCATTATTGTGACTTACATTGTAAATTCGCGTAAATATAATTTATTATATGCGAGGTGATGAAAATATATTTATTATTTAAGTATTAAGTATATCAATTTTCTCATTTTAACATGCAACATAATATATAATATAATCCAATAAAAAATAAAACTACTATTATTTTACAATCATTTTAACGACGTTGTTATTGAGAGATCGAATGGGAACTTATGATTTTACACTATTAAACAACCGCCATAACATTCTGATAAAATTCTGATCAATCTGTAAATCGTTATCATCGATTATAAAACGAAATCAAATTTAATCATTA
This sequence comes from Eriosoma lanigerum, assembly GCA_013282895.1. Lineage (NCBI taxonomy): Eukaryota > Metazoa > Arthropoda > Insecta > Hemiptera > Aphididae > Eriosoma > Eriosoma lanigerum. The sequence goes on from CM023360.1 coordinate 27,771,260, forward strand.
ACATAATCATTATCTCGTAGTGTGATCAAATATTCATGTAAGGTATTGAAGGTTTAAGGTTCTTTCGCACGAGAGAGCAGTGGAGAACCTTTATAGATTCGCCCTTTATGACGCATAGAATATTTGATTTTTAGTATAAATATATTATGTGATGTACACTTATTTACTTAAATATGTCAATGATTATGGACTTTAAAAATTTATTCGTCCTCCCCCCCATAATAACTGTTTAGGTACGCTCCTGATACGAGACACTTAGTCCAAAAATTATGGTGTCTATGGACCATTGATAATGTATAAACTTCAATTGAAAAACACGACGTGTTTCATCTGAAAGTAACTAATTGAAGTTGAAAATTATCAGTGGCTGGTAAATAAAGTGTCTCGTGTTAAAGAGCCTTTAATTTTACAAATTATTGGAACAATGATTATTTAATATTAATGTTAATATTATTAACTACTAAACCTTTTTGTATTATTATTCAATATATAAATTATTTCTAAAAAAGTCATATAATTCAAGATCGATATCAATATAAACTTGTAAAAATATATCATTGACCAACACTATTAGGTATTAAAAATATATATATATGTATTAAATGTGTAGTCATTTTTATTTAATACAAAAATATAATTCGTTTTAATATATAACTTTTGAAAAAAAAACACGTTAGTAACATTAAAATAGTTACCTATATTATAAGAAATATATATAAAAAAGGAAAACAAACAAATATATTTTAAGAAGGCCTTAGAATTTCTTGTTAGAACAATGATGGAAATAACCTACATAATTTACTTTTTTAATATAATTTCAATTTAACTTAAAATATGAAATGTTAATCGTCCTATATATTATTACATATATTATTATATATATATATGTATGTATGTATTTATATATATATATATATATATATATATAGTTTGTATATGTTTAATTTTTGTTTTCTATGAATAAAGCAAGAAAATATGGTCTTAAAGTTAACCGTCAAATAAATTATTATGTCATTCAAGTTCAGTTCCGTATGTTAATAATATAATTTTTTATACATTTCACATTTATATTAAATATTATCAGCTCGAGAAAATTAGTTCACATATTTACTTAAAAATTAAATAATAATATAGAGACAAATGATATATTATTATAATATTATGACTTGTGCTGTTGTTGTATTGAAGTAGCTGTCATATATATTATACTATAAATTGTTTTTGTATAAATTTATTCACATAGGTTTATATGAATTAGAATAATGTTATTTTATTAAATTATTAAAATATCAAATAATTATTTATATATTATATACTGGTATATTAGGTTATTAAAAACAGTATTTACCAGGGCCTGAGTTTAATAAATGTATAGATATACAATCGAATATGGCTAATACCAATATGGAAAACCGATTTTTATTAAAAAGTAACCGTAGAGTATTTGGTAGGCAGGATACGAATATAACTGAACGTTAGTATTGATTTTTTCCATGATTAAATAAAAATAGAAAGTAATAAGATTTTTTACATTAGCTATTATTTATTGATTAGTAATAATAATATTACATATAAAATTTATAGTATAAGGTAGTAAACATGTTTTAATATTTGATGGATAAATATTATTTTACATGCTATAATTATTTGTCCCTATTAAATATTAGAGGAGGATATTATCGAACAATAAAACAATAGATAAGAAATAAGACGGCGTTAGTACATTTTTTCATGATATTTATATTATTATAAAATATTTATATAAACATAGCAATATTAATATTGTTCATATATTATTGCATTATAGTTGGAAAATTAATATTAAGGGGGAACAAAAAACATAAATATTTATAAATTAAACGAGAAAATCATATTACAACTATATATATGTGTGTATTTAGAAAACGTATTTTAAGTGATACTGATTATTTAAATATAATTTTTATTTTGCATTTTATTGATAAATTTAACTTTCTAAACGTCATTTTTTTATTTAATCATTCGATATTTGATATAATTATTTAAGTTTACTGACCAATAATCATCACAAATATGGCAAATTATAAAACGAAATTGAAACTTACGTCATGATGTTTTAGGTCGGACGAATATTATAATAGATTACATTTGTCAAAGTTTTATAATAAAAATTCGCAATTAGCATATTTTTGGTTCAGTTGATATAAAAAATAACTGACCGTCGACAAATTATAATAAATGACGCATAGGAATATGTAGAAATGTTGATAATACAGAATTTAATTAATTGTCTTTAAACAAATGCATAGGTATAAGGAAATTAAATATAAAAACATTCATAAATATTAACTACTTATTTATTATATAGCAAATAAACATTATATTTTATTTTAATTATTACAAAACTAGAATATCATAATATATTAACCATAGAATATTAAATATATAGGTAGCAAACCTTTTGTGGCATAATTTGTATAAAACAAATTATGTTCATATAATCTGCATTTTGTAATTCATGGTGAATAGAAAAATGTAATATAATATATAAATGAAATTGAATTAAACATCACAGTCATGTCATATTAAATTTTGAATTTACCATTATTGGATTTCTGTTTATTCAGTTTATAAAATGCAAATGTGTTCGTTTTTTTTATTTCCAAACGATTAGGAGAGGCTATTATTGTTAAATTATTACCACATTAACTATGTATTATAGTGCCAAAATGATGCACAAGGGACTAGACGATTTGAATTCTTATAATGTGAAAAATTAATCTACTATATTATTTCATTCTATTTAAAATTAAATTATACAACAGACACACACATATATATATATAATTCAAAAAATAAACACATAACCTAATACATTTTTAAAAAAATATTTGACGATAATGTAATAATGAATAATATACAGTTGGTTAAAACAAAAATTGATTATTTATACTTTGCAGCCATGATAAGAAAAAATATTTTTGTTTTGTTTATAAGACGTGTAAATATGAGAAAACATTTTTTAATCTTGTAAAAAGAAATGTTGGGTAATGTATCCATATTGACATTATTATATTTTGTATTAATATCATGTGTTTTTATTTATTATTACTATATATTCGTAGAAAATATATCTTGTCTACGATTAATAATAACTATCATGCAAATAAATTGATATTTTTTTTTGTATAGATAATTTATTGTATCTTTATAATATCTTTCATTGAAAATCACTAAAAAAAATATTTTAACTACCCACTAAATAAACATATATTGCTAGTGAACAGTATTTATTTATTTTTTTATTAACAAAGATTTATCAATGTCAAGAACATTTTATGAAACACATAAATATTATGAAAACAACGAAAATAAGATGAAGCCTAATACGCGGAGACAGAATTTGTGAGCAATAAATTGTACTTAAAGTAAAGAGGAAACCGTCCTATGCGAGTGATGAATATTGGTGTTTGCTATATATACTCGCGTGAAAAAGGTGTAAATATTTCTAAACCACCATTAATCCGAAAAAGGATCATTTATTACAAAAAAAAAAATTGCGTATATGCTAAGTGCTAAAACTATGTCTTGTATTATTTGGGACACAACAAAAACGTGAATGTATAGGTACGATGTGTATAAAAATAATATATTATATTTAACTTGTATATTATAACGATCCATCGAACATGAGTTATTGCCGTTCGATTAGTTTCTAAAAATTAATTCTCATATTTTATACTACATATTTTACCATATTTTTATCAGCCACGTATTCAGAATTAATTTTAGGGATAAGAGTTAAATATATTTATTAAATAAAAAGTCATATACATATATTTCTCATAGAAAGTCATGTTTAATCTCCAAAAATAAAATTTTCTCAAAAACTTTTCTTGTGGGTTAGGTAAGACAAGGTTTGCTTAGGTTATGTTAGAGTAGATTAGGAATTTATAATTGGAATAGGTATTTAAGTATTCTTTTGTATTTATCATTTGATAAATCTTCAGTAATAAAATTTGATTTTAAACGGCCCAGGATTGGTTAATATATTAATTATTTTAACTATAAATAATAATTATAGAATCGTGACAATTAGAACTGGGAAAATAATAAAAAAAAATCCTGGTTTTCAAAAACGTACATTCGTAATTATAATACATTACCTAAAGTTCTAAAGCATTGGTGATGTTTATTAATTTAATGTAATATTTATTTCGGGTTTTTGACATATTAAACTTTTAATGATATTTTTTTAGCGATTTTCACCGAATTATAATTTTTATATTTATTCATAATTTATTATAATCAAAATTGACCATATTAATTAAACCATTATTATATAGGTACTGCCGATCACAGGATAATTCGTATTTTATATTACAAAAATGGAGGGAATTATTTATCTATAATTTTATTTTATTTATTTATTGATATTCATAGGGCTGTAATTAAAAATAAAACGATTAATCGGTTATTAATCGATTAATTGCTTTCTTCAAATGAATAAGAATAAATCTGTTTATAATACTTAATACCCACTTCCATTTAAATGTGCAGTATGTATTCATATTCAATGTATACTCTGTGCCTTGGTATTTATAGTTTTTACTTTTTTAGATTAACATATACGATATACTGATATACCGATTTACCAGTTTAGATTAACAATAGTTTCTATTATTGGTTTATTGGTCATATTATCCATGTGGATGATTTTATATGGACATTATGATTTATGAGTATATTATTATTATTATTATTATAAAATATATTAAAATGTTACTATATTTATACATAATTCTAATTATTAAAATAAAAGTAGGAGAAACAATATTATAATTTAAAATTTGTTTATGACTTATTTAAACTACATGGTTTATTTACTAATTTAACTACAAATTGATTAAATTATAAACAAATTTTATCAATTAAATAATTAATTTCTTCAATTAATCTAATGATTTATCATTTTTCGATGAATTGATTATTTTGATTAATTATGCGTAATCATAATCGATCACGATAAAAAATAATTGAACAGCCCTAGATATACATCCCTTAGGGGTACATGAGTATAAGACATTGTATTTAAAAAATACGTAAAATATTAATTTTGGATTTCTATTAGTTCCTTTAAATTTTTTATGTATTTATATACATTAGATTTAATCGATTTTAAACGTAATATATATTTAGAATTGTTTTTTACAATTTTCTAAGGTATTAAAGATGTTAAATCTACGTGATACTTAATTATATTGTTAATAGATTGTGTGATAATAAATTTTCTCAAAAAATTGAATTAAAAATTATAATTTCAGAGATATTATAGTTGGATCAAGAAAAAATAAATACTCTGTATATACGTGAATCTAATATAAATCTATGCAAACTCTTTATTATGTACCTGGACAATGAATTTATTCACATCAGTATGACACTGGAAAATAATAAAGAAATATAAGACCCGAGGGAACAATTTAGAATTTCCCAAATTATGAAAACATCATCGTAGAAAACCCTTTTAAAAATAATAATAATAAAATGATAAACTAGCGTACCTTCGGGTCACAGACAGCTATTATCGTTTGTGTTTTACTATTATATTTTTATTTTTATTATTATTATTATACATAACAATATACCGTTTATAATAAAAAGACCAATTTTAAGAGTGATAAATTATGCATATTGCTATCCCTTAAAATCTACAATTCAAAAAATTGTATGGTAATGATAAAACGTATATTTCAAGCATAATCGATTAAACATTAATTTTTTATACGAATTTCATTGCAAAAACATATAATATTACGAGACACGGGTAGGTTCAGTTTAATTTCAGATAATTATTAATGACAAACAGTAGATACGACCGAAATTTTCCAAACAGTTGTAAAATAAAATAATCAAAGAGTTATCGATTTAAGGTTAATTTAATAGGATGTAGATTAGGTTAGGTTAGCTTTGGTTAAAAATATATTATAATTGTGAAAAATATTATTTACCATATTAAATGTATTATATTATTGCATGAATTAATTCGTGATTATTGATTACAAATCATAATTTTATATAATTTATCAATCTTGAAAGAGGTTTATAGTCATAGCTGATAAATAATGGTCATAAATCATGCTTATCATACAGTCATTCTTAATCGTATATTTTGGGGTGGCTAATTTTTTTTGCCATTGTTGAAATATTATATTTTAAACAGACATTACCTAAAAAAAGGATCACATATTAAAGGAAGAAACCGTCTATCGCTCTTCCACAAAATAAAGACCGCCAGACAGAAACGATATAAGCGATAAGCATGTATCCATTTTTTAATTTATTATTTACGATATCGGTAGGAAGCGAAACTATATAAGATAAAACAGTTAATTTTAATATTTAATACATTGAGTGTTAATTATTACAAAAGGTTTTTTTTTATAAATATTTTAATTGGTGCATTATAATGTTTAAATATTTAGAGTGACAAGAATTTTGTGTTACAGAAATAAAAACAAATAATTACATTAATAACATTTAATGTTATCTTCATTATTTATGTAACCTAAAAATCAACTGATCGCCCAGTATAATGTGTTAAGAAGTTAAAATAAAATAAAATTGTATTATTTAATAATAATGTTTTTAAAAAGAGTATTTTCATTATATTTAAATTGTAAACTATAAACATGGCTTATAAAATATATGATACAAACCCACCTTGTTTTATTCATCATTTTAAAATACTTAAAACAGTTCATCAACATTATAAAAAATCATTAAAAGAATAAGAATAAATTATGATAGACAATAACGAATATATTCTTACAAATAAAGAAATATAATATACAGTATTTGAATATTGTACCTATGAAAAAAATAAAAATAACGTATAGTATATTTAATCATCACCATTTTTATAACAAGAAATTTCGGTCACACTGTATATCATGATGTATATATTATAATATATATTTTAAGTTTTCAGTAAAATATTGTCTGATTAAACGTTTAATTAATAAGTAGATAAAAATAAGAAAATCGTATTGTTAGGTTTAACGTTATTTATAAATGTTGTAAGTTATTTAGGTAAATCCACGAACAATTCATACATTATATATATAAATAAGTCCCATAATATTATTACCTACATTTATTATTTATATAATCTTTTAAACGAGATAAATATTAATCCTACAGACGAGATATAAGTATTAATCTTAAAACAGGATTGTTTACACTGTCCCTATTTTAATCGTGTTATTCTTAAAGCTAAATGTGGTCGTAAGAAGGTATATAAACTTAATATTTCACGTATTTCTGGAAGTACCGCGTTTTAATAATAATAAAGCTATAAGTTTATTATATAATATTGTATTTGTAAATAGTTCTTGGTAACCGCACATCCGAAAACGTCAATAAGTAAATATTTAATCATTAACTTGACTGAAACTGTGAATACCAAAACACACACGATACACATACAGTTATATACTTAAATAATGCAGTTTATATACTTAAAAAATATGAATAATGTTTTAACGTAGGCCTTAATTCGATCTCTATACTTCAAATATACGCCTCATCCCCAACACATTTAAAATATAATTTTCTTACGCCAATATGTATAGACTAAAATTGCATGACTAATTTAAAATTTGCATAGTTTTAGTTAAAGAGTTATAATAACTATTCAGTAGGAGAACTGGAGACACGTATCTACAGTACCCCCACCTTATAAATATATATTTATATTAAATATTTTTATAAATGTTTACAAATACAAAACGATCATAAATGAAAGGAACACGTTTTCGATTTTTATTATTTCGATTTTTTGTATTGTTAATATTATTATCTACCTACTATTTGTATTTTTTTTTCTATTTTCTCCTTATAAGTTTGACCAATTTTTAATTTTTTAACCATTATTTGATTTATTTATTATTTTAAATTAATTAAAATACTATATCATTGGATGAGCTATATAAATTTTAATTGCATTCTAACAAATCAAAATCAAGATAAATTGATCATAAGTAAATTATTTTTTTTTTTTTATAGTGAAATGTCATTTTTCTGGATATAAAATAATTTGTTTGTAGGTACCTATATATATATTATGAAAGAATTATGCAACCAGCACATATATTTTGGAATAATAAGTAGATAAAGGTGAAAAATATGAGTTAATAAACTACACAATAAAACACACAAGTGAAGAAAAAAAAGAGACTTTTTTTCTGAAGAGAGCTTTAATTAATACTATTATTTCTTATTTAAATGTTTATAAAGATGATGAGAGAAATATAATAAAGTTGTATCCATCTATTAATCCACGTATTGGAAATATCTCGAAAGGAATAGCAGAAAATAAATAATTGTTAGAATGCGGTAGTCGAGCTTATTCGTGACACTTTATATTAATAAATGTTTAAGAATTTATTTTATGGTTTGAATTGTATAATATTTCTATTATATTATATTTTATTGGAAATACGAAACAGAGACACAGAATTTTCGTACAATGTTTAAATGCATTTTAATTTTATCTAAAAAATTTAATAAAAAACACGATACAATATTATAATTATTCCTGGCCTGTAGAAGAGAAGAGAAGAGTTTTATATTTTGTAACCTAACCTAAACTACACATATTATATAATATGATTTATATTCGCATAGCGATCAATATTTCATGTAACAAGAACGGTTTCACACCCGTTTAAATGTTACTTTTATTACTTTTGAACAAGATATTTAGATCATCCTAAATAAAATAAATTTATATATATGATAATATGTTTATCCATAATTATTAAAAACACGCATACGGTATTTTTAACATACAGAAATTTAGTCTTCTTATAAATATATATTTTTTAGAAAAAATATCGACAACGAATATGAAAATGTGAGTGAACAGTGAACACATTTATAAAGCATTATTCAGCGCATATAATTCGACAGTTTTTAACACCATACATAAACTATTCTCATAGGTATTCAATGAAATATTATAATAACCGTTTTTTATATAATAGATGCTATGTTAAATAAATTATTACAAATATGCGCTGCAGTGTCTACAGATATAGGTACTGTCTACTCAGTTGGCTCGGCCTGAACACGAAACGCTGTGTCCACAGACGTGCACTGGTTATAGGGTGATCAGAATATCACGTCGCGGGTCCGTCGTTATCCATCGTCAAAATACGTTATTTACATCGTCACCCTATAATATACACTATAATAAAATTCTGGTGTTAATTCATTTAAACTACACAAACAATACAATATATGTATAATAATAACATACATGTCGGCCGGCGAAAAATATTAAATAATATAATCGCAGTCAGTATATACCTAGTCATCATCAGTGATAGTATGTTAATGGCTCTAGAAATTCTATAAAAATTACATTTAAAAAAATGCATTATGACCCAAATAATAATAATCTTATATAATGACGTATAAAATTAAAACTATTCAATTTTTTGGATACTTGTGTATCACTTATGATATGATATATTATTATAATTGTGCCTATATTTATATTTACTAAATAATAATTAAGAAAAGTTATAGTTTTATAAATGGAATTACATCGTTTCAATTCCAATTTAGATTTCTGGTATAAAAATTCGTCTTCTAAAAGAATTCATAGGCCATAACATTATTTATAAATTCATAATTCACACTCATAATTCATAACCTAAACATACTTTTAAATTTTATAATATTGACCTAAAATGTACAATTAAGACTTAATAACAATTTAAAATAACATAAGTACAGATACAAAAATATAAAAAAGGCAATATAAAAATTATATAATATTCTTAACCTATGAATAAAGAAACACATTTCAAGTTAGTTTAGAATTATTGTACAGGAGTAATACAGAAATAATCATGACCCTACATAGTCGTATCATCATAATAATTTATAATGATATCTTCAGATGTCACATGGCATAAAACTATAATTATTGTTTTTTCCATCATTTTATACAAATTTCAAACATTTATTTCTTTCGGTATTTATTTTTCTACTTTTTTATAATTTTAAACATGATTGAACATGTATAGTAGTACCTACTCTTTAAAAATGTAATATAAATATAATTTAAGCAATAGTATAGGATATTAAAAAATTATAAATTTAAATTTGTAGTTAATTAACATAAAAATGAAGCATAATTAACGGTAATATACAGGGCTTTAAGTGGGAAAAAATTCCAGGGGGGACTAATGTCTCCATATAGTTATAAGCGTTCCATTTATCATTTTATGTATAATATCTAATGCATATAATATATGTAATGTATAAACAGTGATTGTGTAATATAATCATCAATTTAAAATTTATTTTATGAATAATTACACAAAAATACTATAAAGTAACCACAGAACTATATAACAAAATATTATATTATCACTTATCGGCTAGTCGGATACTTAGTATAGTCGAATACACAGTATAACCGAATACAATAACCAATTTAATCTCAACGGGATTCTGAATTAAATTGACTAATGTTTATTTATAATTGGAGCGTTATCCAAGCGAAATCCAGAGCGTTTTATAACGTGTAATTTCTTAAAGGAGACGCTTTTTAACCATCATTAAAGGTAGGGGAACTAAGTCCCCTTGCGTCCCCCCACTTTAACCCCTGGTAATATATATATTATCTTCTCTGTGTAAAGAAAACATAGTATTTTTATGAGTCAAATTAATCGGCAGTAATAATAAGCGTACTTACCTAACCTACGGTATATCGTTTAAATACAAATCTTCCTGCACAATGAGTAATTTCTTAATATTTTTTTGGTTTTTCGGGACGTGTTACTTTAGAACTTTCTCGTTGCGCGAAGAATATAGAGAAAAATAAATCCAATCATCCAACACTGAATAATTAGGTAACAATTCTCTATTTGTAAAGAGTTTTCCGGATGGTCGACGCTGACCAAATTCAAACCGCGAACGTGTTTATATATTTGTTTGGTACTTTGACATCAAATAGAAGTATTCTAACATATAAAATTCCGATCGCACCCTGTATACATATATACAATAATATATTATGGTTGTCGAGTCGTGCGTGACGTAATAATAAGTGTTCAATGGAAATCCTCGGGGAACTATACATAACGTCAACGATCGATACACACACGACAAAAAGAAACACACACACATATATGTATATGCATTGCGGCATATATATGATTATTATTATGTTTCGGAGCTTTTATCGCGCGTAAAACTCTGAATGTTTTTGTTAAGAGTATATACAGGGCGATCGAAGAATTGTATTACAACAATCGTATAGAATTCCCGATCGCCGTGTAAGTAAATATTATAATAGAAATAACGTATATGCCTATACTATTTTCCGATCACTAGCTATTTTTGCATGATAAAATCGTGCTTTCCTCCGTTTTATTATTATTATTATTATTATTATTAACTATTAAGTACCTACTAACTATTTATGTAGAATTGATTCGAACCGATCCCTAAATATAATTATTAATTTTAACGTAGAATTGCACTTCGTTTCAATACCGAATCGATGTAAAAAAATGTTTTTTAATATTGTTATATTATATTATTTCTTACAAACCGTGGTCACCGTTTCGAATTTTCGACCGCGGTACAAAACGCAACCGCGTTTGCGTCAAACAATCGACGGCTGCGCACATCTTTTTTAAACTTAATATTTTATACAATATAATATTTATATACGGTATATAAAATGTGAAATCAAAAAGAGCGCTGAAAGATGCCATTACTCTTCGGGAATTAGGCGAACAATATATTTTTTTTTCGCCGAAAATATACAAAACGAGGTCAAGCATTTAACATTCTAAAACTGTATAAACTTTTAATAGCGCAGGGAGAAATTTATAAGGGCAATTATATTATGAATAAAGAAAAATGAAAAAGCTAAGCGCATTATACAAAAATTAAATACGAACCGAATAAATCGTAATTAAAACAAATGGCTAGCGGAGTAAAGTTTTTCGCTATAATACAAATCGACCATAACATAGTTTAAAGATAAATATTTCACGACAGGTTTTACATAAAATGTATAATTTTTCCCCAGAAATCTTTTGTACTCCGTACTAATTGAGCAGTTAATAATAATTAATGCGTACGCGTTCGTTTAAAGTTTAAATTATTATTTTTCGACAGTAAAATATCATTATATTACTACATTATTATATCGCGCATTATTAAAATGTAAAAACACAATCAACATTTCGACAATAAAAATATAAAAAATAACAAAACACTTAATGCAACATTATTTCCATTGAAAACAGCATGACCCATCGAAAGGTCATGAAACCAGCTGCTATCGGTATGCCATTTAATTGTTTTTACTTTTCAACTGTTACTTTAATATATTATATTGCTACTATAAATAACAATTAAACAAAAATAAAATACATATAAATGTATTGTTTGATGTATTATGCGATTGATAATCTGACTGTTTTTTTATTATTCAATATACACGTCAATATTATTTTTATCTCCGATGTTGGACAAAAGTAATTTTTTAATTATTATTATCTAGATAAGATTTTATACAGATATTTATAGTTGTAAGTATTATATATAAACGAAATAATATAGAATATGAATCTACCTATCTCCTTATCTAATCTAATCTAATTTAACCTAAAAATGAATAGTAAAAACTGTATTCGTCGGTTATAAAACGAAATCGAATTCAGTCATTAAAATGTATTTTTATGAATGATATAACATCAAATATGTGTAATAAATTAAACATGTTCAATGTACGTAAAAATATACAGTGCGATCAGGATTTAATATTACAAAAGTGTTACCACACAATATTACTTTATAGTAACACGATATCCAGATCACACTGTATAATATGATATATTATAGACCGTCTACCGATAGTGTACATAAAAGGCAATAAAAGCGTGAAAATATTGCCACTTAAATAACCGTAGTATATAATATATTATATATCTATAGGTACTGATAACACTAACCCCGTCGGTCTGGAAGAGAAAAATAGGCGAGCTTTCCCGACAGTTCGGTAATTTTGCGATGGGGATTAAAAAGAAAATCGCAACGTGCCAGCAGTTGATATATACGTATATGCCTAAAATGTAGCCTATTAAAAGCGATTAGCTACAACCACGATCAGTATTAAAAATTATTTATATTTTGTTTAAATACATTTAAATAGGTATCGTCTGATGAAAAGCAAAACTGACAAAATTATTAAATATAGTAATTATAATACAATAGGGTTAGGATATTTTAAAAATTAACGTATGCATTAAAAAATTAAGAAACATGGACATAAAACTTCGGAATAAGTTTATAATAATTATATAAATTATACGAAACTAATTTTTGTTAATGAATACATACGATAAGACAATTTACACAATTACAAAACATGGATATTAATAAACATCCTAATATATTATAAGTATAAACACATTTTTCAATTTTTTTATCAAACGATATTTCATCATATTATATCTGTTAAATTAAAAATAACCACTTATTTATGTGATATTATAGTCGTATTGTTAATTTTTAATAAAAAAGAAGTGGTTATTAAAAAACAATATTTTGATTGTTTGCCTTTTGAAATTTTACACAATGTATAAATAAAAATAATAAAAACCTAGTACAAAATTACTATAATGAAATATGTTTTAATCATACTAAACGAAAAACAGCCTTAATAAAATATACTATGTTGGTTATGTGCGGTTAGATCTAGTTTATATTAGATACCTAGATACAAAAAAAACCGTAAATTTTATTTTAAAATCAAGCTTAAACTTTTCCTCTGCAAGCTGTATTATACTATTATCAATGATGATTTTATATTCTAAACTCTTATAATATTATATAGAATTTTGTAAAATATGAAAAATACACAGATAAAATGGAGTGAACATCTACTATGCCTTAATAGAATACAATTTATTGTCACTACTATCACTACCCACAGTTATATAATTCAAACACATTTGTAACCTGAATGGTAAAAACAAATTGTGTAGTTTATCTTGTTATTATAGCCCATTAAATTATAACAAACGTAATCATATGTGATATATTGCGTATTGACATTACACAGTATGATTTATTTTAACAAAAATAAATTTACATCGAACAAAAAATGTATAGGTTTTTTTTATTTTGATTATATACGACAATAATCTATATCAAATTTTTTCATTTGCACTGGTTTGCTATCTTATAAACACAAGTCTGCCAAATTAAGTTAATTAAATCTTGTCCAGTCATTTATTTCATTTTTCTTTCTTGTAATTTTTACAATAATTACAATTCGTATAACGACACAAACCGTTCATTAAATTATTGTTATTAATAATCAGGGTTTTTATGATTAAAATTTTGTGTTCAAAACACATGTTTTGCATCAATAAAAAAACTTTGCGTTTAAAATAATATTTTGTATAAATATCAATTGAAAAAAAAAAAAAAAATGCTAATAAAAATCTATGAAATTTTTCTACTCTACTGTCACTATTTTTTAATGATAGATAAACGTCATTCTTCGTAAAAAGTACAAAATTGGAATCCGTAATATTGCGAAATATTCGAAACTTATAACTAATCTTAAATAATAAAAAAAGTCCTTATTTAATAGGTAATAATTTATTTATTTACTTAAATACTAAATACTTTGCACCGTTCTATGATAAAAATATGTACTCTTTATTATCAATTTAATCATTAAATTAATTATTTTATTATTCTACAGGTTACCCAGGTTATGGTATCTTAAAATCTAAAAGCTTTATTATTGTCCACTGAGGAGTATAATTTCGGCAAATGTATATTTATCATATTCCATATAGAAAAGTTCTATATAGAGTTCCATTCATTTTATTCAACTGAACTTGGGTTTAATTTTGATCAGGACTATTGCCATACGGATTAGCTACCCTGAAAACTATAAATTAATTTTCCAGACGGTTTTACATAGTACCATTTATTTGTTTTCAAGTATCTTTGGCAAAATTCTAATAATGACCTCTAAAACTATTGATATATATGATATTATCCACAATAATCTAGGTCAATTTCGATTATTCTTATGTGTTCCCCTTATCATCCTACGCATAGAGATTAAGTTAGTTTAGGTAAGGTTAGGTTAGGTTAGGTTAGGTTACGTTTAATCTTATCACTACATTATTTGTTTTCCAGATAATAAGACATATATGTATATATATATATATGTACAAATTTTGGTTAAAATTTATACAAACGTATGCTGAATAGAGTTATATATACTGGTAGTAACATAAATTTGTACATAATAAATATACGATGTATATAATTATATACGTAAGTATATAATGCAATATTTTATTATATAGACCAGATGAATGGCATTACACAATATTGAATTAGAATACTGATATTAAATTTATATCGCAATTTAAATAAACTGAATAAAATCAAATACATATGAAATACATATGAAATACACATGAAATTGATGTATACAATATAGCAGATAGGAGTATATAATGGATTACAGGGCTTGAAACCGTAATTTTTGTTTTCGATTTTGATTTTGGATTACCGGCATTCAATTTGTTTCCCTTTCGATTTAGATTTTGGTTACTAGTTTCCATCTTTGTCAATTTTAATTTCGATTTTGTAATGGCTTTAATCGGTACCGATTTTGAAATGAGTTACGAACCTTAATATATTATATAAATATTTTATAACGAGAAGCTGATATTAAAACTATGTACAATTCGATCTTTAAATTTAAAAAACCACTTGGTGTTGGATGATATAATTGATTACTCTTATTTATATCACTTCGCCTGCAGTGCTTCACGAATGTAATTGGTTTTCCGAAAATGACACTGATAAAAATTATCACTTAACAGTTAACTTTGTTATATCCACGATGCGGTTATTTGTCCAAACGAGATATAGATTTTTTTAGAAACTTTTTAGTATTTTTTTTTTTTATTATATTTTCCTCGTCGCATACTGCTTGTAGCGAGCAACAAGGGATTTGGTCAGGGTCGTTACGCGCGCGTAGGTCACTTCCCGCGGGAATTCAACTAAAGTTATATGTTAGCAATATATATATATATATAAACGAATGATGTACACTTAATTAAAGCGAAACGTCGACTGGTCTCGGATTGAAGTTTGTTTTATCTGTATTTAGGAGCAACAATACAACATTGTTCACCCGTTCTTTCACTCTCCGGGGAAATGTCGTGTGATTCGAAGAATATAATAATATACTTGAGATTCATATTGTAGTTTTGTTTAATTTATTTTTTCTTTATTTTATCTTATCGTGCATGGCTATGGCACCAAACTGTTTTTTAAACACTTTGGTTATACTTCCCTCCTGTGAGCTATGTTTTTTTTATTATTATCATTACTGGCTTAGTTATATTAATCATTAAATAAATATCTAGGTAATGAAAGCTGGTTAAGTTGCGTTATAATAATGTCATCCAGTTGTCAAGAGATTTATTTCGGCGCCACTGATAACACATTATGTACCTATGTAGGATAGTTTAAATATTATTTTTTTAAAGGAAAAATCATGATTTTGCATTCCCCTTATCCATCCAGTACAATAACTGTTTCTGCATCGTTATGTACAAAGTCTTAACAAAATTACTTGAAAACAACATTCACTCTTTAAAGAAGATGGCATTATTTATCCCACTAAAATACTTATATTCAGGAACTTTGTCTATTGCAACCACATTTTTTTTTTTTTTAAGTGTGTTGAGTGATAAAAATTTACTATAATGATAAATTGTTAATGCATTAAAAACATAACACACCATTCAAAAATAATAATTAGTAACTACATTATCACAGATGAAATCTGTTATTATAAAAACTATAAATATGGAATACGAGTAAAATATATAGTCTTAAAAAGATGTGTTAATATAATACAATAATAAGCTATTGAATAAGACGATGCTAGTCTAGAATAACAAATTAATTATGAACTATATGACAACAAAATTTATTAAATGTTACATACTTAATCAAGGTGTTAAACAAGAATGCTTTTGGGGGGATATAAATAATTTTTTTGAATATAAAGTTTATGTGTGTTTAACTAAATATTTTTAAGTACAGATAAGTGATAACGCAGATTATGAAATGTTGTCAACAAACACGAGAGGTTGGGGGAAATGAAACCACCCACTTTATAGAAAACTTAAAAATCGTTAACTTTCAAAGAATCATTTCACCAAATTTATTACCTACCGACAATAACTGTAGCCCGTAATGTTGACTTGGTCTAGACGTGATTTTATATAATAATATTATACTTACGAGTAAATTATTTATATCGATTTTTACTTTATAAAATAATTCGCAAAACATCTTTATTAACCCGAAACGAGTTACAAACCCTAAATTAAATAGCCAAAACGCACCACAACAGTATAATATAATATTACATACGGTTGACTATTTCTCGCATTTTTTCAGAGAACAATATTATTATAAAATATACACGCGTATAACCTAACCAGTACTATCCATTTGTAGCCTGCTATAACGAAAACACTCGTGTTAACGAAACAAAAGGAAAAATGCTTGAAAGTGTCGACACCCACTAATAATGAAAATTGAAACACATGAATAAGTGCTGCAGCAATATAATATAATGACGCGAGTATTTTCACGTCGTTTATACCTATAATTATCTTAAATTAGATATACGTAATTTAAATAATAATGAAAAATATATTTAATAATTATTTCAAAATATTTTATCAAAATTATGAATAAAGGGAATGCGTTTTTAAACGAGTAAAATATTAACAATTTATAATTTCATTATTTCTATACAAACTATTTAAAAAAAATTTTATTCAAAAACGTATTTATAGTCTATAATCAGCATGTATATACATATATATAAATATATATATATATATATACCAGTGGCGTATTTAGAATTTTGTTCAAACCAAGAGAGGCTCTCACCATCGTCAATAACATTTGTTAAAGTGTTACAATTTTGATATTGTTATTCTGCAATATATATATATATATATAAAATAACTTATTTTAAATCAATTTTTGAAAAATATCACTGAAAAGGTCAAGGGAGGGGATCTATACCCCATATTCACCATAAATACACTACGGATATATACACAGTTACGTATTATTATATTATAATATTAAGAAGTATAACTATCAATCTCAGTATCTCAATTGTGAATTTTTTTTTTAAATATAAGTGGCTTTTTATTTTGATTACATTTTTCTAACCTAACCCAATTCTAGTAATAAATATTTACAATGACGTTATAAACGTTAATATTATGTTAAGATTATAACATCGTACATCACTTTCCATGTCAGAATTATATTATATTTTTAGAATAGATGATAACCATTATATCCGTTATGCCTATATGGTGTAAACAAAGTATAAGGTATAAGTAAGAATAAAATGTAAACAAATCGCGCGAATCCGCCAATATTTGTTTATAAAATAGTTGTACAATTTTTTAATTACAAAATTGAACAAATAAGTAACGTTTTCGTTTAATTTTATTTACATTGTAACGTTTCAAAGTTACTGTAAAATGTGGATTAAACCTATAGTGACTTGAGCGAAAGTTTTGGTCAAGTTTTATAGCACTGGATATTAGCCAATAATAATTTGAACGTCAACAAGTGAAATATCCCGTGTTCTTAGCTTATTTAAAAATAATAATTATAATTTATGATATAGTAATAACCGTCAAACTATATAGGTTATATAGGTTAATTTGTATAATTATATATAACTTATACACGTTTTAAATAAATTTGAGATTAATAATCTGTATATATTATAAATGTATTTAAATTATTTTACTCAAATATAAGAGTTACAATTATAGAATTGATATTCTAATTAGTTATTTATCAACCATATTTACTCTGTTTCGTGAGAAACCTGTACTCATGCCAACCACGCGCCAAGCTAACCTACACAGCCAATCTTGACAGATTGTTCTAAAATATGCTCGCCGAATTATCGTATGCGTGAAATCAACGTGGTCACATGCGTAACAATACACGTATTGAATTTTATAAATTAGTCTTTCATTGTACGCACAGATATATAAAATAAACTAGATTTCTGTCATCTAATACTTTTCAACGTTAACAATGATGCTGCATTTGTCGCAAATTTAATTGTGAGTTATGGTATATTAATAATTTATATATTTTTTGTGATAATTATTAAAATCAAAATATATGTTAAACACAAGGTTAAACGTCAAAATGAGGTCAACAATTAAATGCAAATTATGTATTATAATTAATAACACATAAATACTATATTATATTAAACATGATAATATAATTTATGTACCAGTGATTTGGTATCATAATAGTTTGCACTTTTGTAGACAACATAAGAACAGATGCCACATGTGGCAGTTTTCAATCTCATATTTTATCACTATAGTTAACAATTTAGTTTATTTTATATATCTGTGGTTACGTGTTAAATGTTGTCAATCGAAATTAATGTTATCTAATCAATCGAAATTAGTAGATATATAATCGCGCACGTCCACGAATACAAAGGTTAACATTTCAAAAACGATTCCAGTTAAAAGCTTTCGTTATTGTTGTGCGTTCGTAGAGAAAGAATTATTTTATTGTTTAGCGGTTATACGGAATGCAATGATTGTTCAACGCAGAAATAAAATACACACTATACGTGTATTGTGTATTGTAATAGTTGTACTAGTCTTTTTGCACTATTTATATATATGAGACAAATAATACTATATAGCTTTTCTTCCGCCGTTCACCACAATACTACAGATTATAATCCTCTTTTGTCGGTCAATAAATCCTTTGCGCTTCTCAAACGATCTCTTGAGTTGCATCCATTGTCATTTATTTCCAAATACACGAGATTTAAGAAAAGTATATTCCATATGATAATAATAAAAGCTTTAATAAGCGTATACAAATATTTACGTGCGTTGTATACGTATAACTACATTAATTATTATTTTCTTATTATTGTAATATATATCTATTAATCATATTATCATTATGCGCGTTAATAAAACAATTATTATTATAATTTATTAGTCCATATTTTTAATCATCACTACCTTTATTTTTATCACTAGCTATTTTTAAAATATTGGTTAAAAATTAAATTATGAAAAGCTAAAACATAGATAATAATTTATGGTCTTAATTTTATATTTACATATAAAGTATATACCATAGAAAATTCATCGTTTCGACATTTTTTTTTAAACGCTTCGTTCTATAATTATATTGGCTTTAAGATTTGAACATGTGACTCCATACATTGTAAATTATCTAAGGATCAGAGCGTAATAAAAATAAAATAATGCATTCTATGAAAAAAATTGTAATAAAATTGTTTCTAACTTCCTGTTTAATCGCCGTGTTTACAACTTTAATTTTACCCATAGAATCGAGTACAATGTAGATTTTATATTATTCTCACCACGTGTTTTTTTTTTTTTTTGACTTAGCAACAGCAAGATTAAAGTTATGAACACAGCTATACATTATGAAGTAATGAACAATTTTATCACCAAGTTAAGTTGTTTAAAAGAAACATTGTTCTTTAATTTTATGTTACAAACAAAACATAAGGTAACGATTTTAAGTCAAAAAATTAATATGTGATATTCCTACACAATCGCATATCAATGATACGCATATCAGTTGTAATGAAAATTAATAACGCATGTAGTTTCTAAAAAAGTAACTCAGTTATACGCTGTAATACTAATTAAACAATATGTATTATTAACACTAGTAGAATATAGGTTAATTCGTAGTTTAACACTTTATGCATTTGAATATTTAAAACAACCTCGTGTTTTGTGACATTGTTATTTTTCCGTAACGATTTTATGATTATACCAAAGTATTTGAGGAATTATTATTATTATGCAAAACAGCAAAGTTTAATTATATCAAAAACAGAAGAAACCTACAACACGGTTAAAATAAACTAGGTAATCACTAATCACTCATTCAAAATCTATGTTTAAGACTGCTCAATTATTATATATATAATGGGTAAACTCGAACAATAGTAGAAAAAAAATGCTGTATAGTGAAAAAAAAATAGAATACATAATCGATAAAGATTCGAACCACTTTTTTTATTTTTATTTTCTCTTATAAATTATTTCCTATATTAAAAGTAGGTATCTCGTTTCTCGTCGCTAATACTTTAATCTAAATAACGGCACAAAAAGCAAAAAAAAATCATAATAAAATGTTAATAACTTGTTTTTATAATATCCTTCTTATAGCATCATATTAAATGAATGGATTTCTACGATTTGTATTTTCTTATTATTATTTTAATCTTGTTGGAAGTATTTATACAGGAATGATTTCCGTTATTTTTTTATATACCTTTATAATATTATTAAACAACCAAAAGGGATTATCTACAAAATAAACATAACAAAATATTAAACACTAAAATAAATAATATTGCAAACACGCATTTCTTAATGGTATACTTAGATAATGTTAACACTAGTTGGATAATATTTTTCTGCAATAACTAATGTTAGAACTAAAATTAAAAACTACGGTGTCCATTAACACGATTTTTTGGTACAATAAAAATAGTAATACACAAGTAGTACACATATAGTCTAATATTATTTTTACCAATAGTTGACCTAACAACTACATCACTACTGGGTAGAAATCTTAAGGAGAAAATGTGACTAAAGCAATGAGTAATAACTATTATATTATAATAAATTATTAATTATAGTTGTACAAAATATAAAATTATGTCAACATTTTCATTAAATTAAGATTATATTTATACCCTAACAATTGACCCATTTATCATTAAACCGCAATAAGATAAAACTTATTATTATTTGATATTATCATAACATAATTCGATTATTAGTTAGTATAATGACTATTATAATAATAATGTAGTAAATAAATAGGTAGAAAAAAAATTACGTATATAATTGAAAAAATTAACATTACCGTATATAATATATTAATATTACTATAACCAAACACGGTTTGTGCAGCAACATTTTGCAGAAAAAATATTTTTATGAACGGTTTTTTTTAATATTCTTAATTTGTTCTATTTAACTATATTTCATAACATAATTTACAGAGAAATTTTTTTCCAATCTTCGAAATCGCAAACTGAATACGGAAACGGTCGAATGCCAAGTTCTCCCGCACTAAATATTACAATAAGTCGAAATATTTCAGTCGTTCTAGTTATATATAGTCGTTGTCAGGTTGCCATTAGGGGACATCGGGGTTGATATATAACGATTTCTCCAGTCTCTTCTCTAAGGGCTTGTGCAAACCGACCTATTTCTTTGTTAAATGAAATGCTGAAATAGCTTATGCTTTTCGCTATTGTTCGCTAAGACTTATGGAAGGGAAAAGTTTTGGCAGCATTCTAACCAGTGCCATTCAGGTTGGATTTACCAGCACAATCATATTAGATTCCACAAGTTCCGATGCCTATCTGTGCAAGAAACGTTTGTTTTAGTTCGTTAACTCCAATTTTCGTCTATAGTTACCCGTTGAAATGTAACCGGTACATTTACTTGAATTATTATTATTTATCAGATTGATGTTCTTTCGAACATGATTTCTGTCTCCAAAATCAATTATTCAGTCTTTATTCAGTAATTATATTATGCTTACTAATATAATTATTATATTATTATTGCTGATTTCTTTGTCAAAGATATATTGATAATATACTACCTATATATTATATATACATTACATTATATATATATATATATATATATATATTATAAGCGATTAATTGTTAACTTTATTTGTGCATGTAAATTTGATTAATTTAAACATATATAGTTTAAACATGAATACTTTGGATTATGATTTCGAATGCGAAATAAGTAATAAACATCATAAATATGGTTACTATAATATAATATATATAGCCATATAATATTACTATAATATAATTTATCGTAGAGACTTGAAAAAATGTTTAAGTAATAAAAGAAAAACACGTGATAAAATTTTGGAATGGATATAATATAATATATATTCTGAGTTTCACTCAAAATTGTATTTTCAAATACAAGGTTAGATTCAAATCTTAGTTATAATAAATCATTAATTTCTCCAAGGACTGGAGGCATGAAGGAGGAACGTCCAAAATCGACCTTCCCGCTTTTTAAAGTTGAAATTTTGATTGAAATTCATAATTTTAACAACTTTTTATCATATTAAAATTGACACAATTTTCAACATGCTGAACTGAAAATGTAAATAAAATATTATAAATATTCAGTGAATTGTACCTGATATATTAAGATAAAATATCTCAAAAATTCAGACTTAAATAATAAAATTGTCCAAGCTATTATAATATATATTAAACCTATAGTTTTTAATGTAGAAGAAATATTATTTTTCGTGCACACTTAATTGAAACCATTTTCCGTGGCGTAATAGAAAATAAAACGGTTGGAAGTTGCAAATATATAGGTACCTATAAATTATAACATACGTGTCCCCATGGAAACGTAAGTTTGAATAATTTAATAGAAAAACAGCGCGATACATAACCCGTTGTTTTTCTGTATTATTGTTATAAAAATAAAAGAATGTAGGGTAAAATATATGTAGAATATATATATAAAAAAACCTTAGAAGAGATGAACAAAAACACACGACTAATATCTAGGTAATATATATATAATATGTATATCGGCTACGTATATTATACAGTTAGGAAAATAATAGAAGAGCGTCGAGTATAAAAATAACAATTTTTAGTCTTGGTGCAAATATGTATTTTGTTTGCAATATAATTGACTTTTCGCGTTATACAGGTCGATCAGAATATCGTTTTACAAAAACAATGGAAATTGCCATATGAATATTATTTTGTTATCCTTATTCAATTTTTGTAAGAATATTTTCTGTATCATAATCCTATATATAACAATAGGGTTTTGTTTATCATAGCAAAATAATACTTGACAACCGCATCTTTTACAATTTGGAGTTAAAATTGCTCTGTGTCAAACCGTTTGCTTAGACAATTTAAAAGAAAACGAATGACTATTGAATCGTAAAAATATCATGTAATGATATATAAGTTTATCACACCGACTTTTATTATTAGTTTAACAACTCCATAAGTAGCAACTATCGTTCATATAGTTCTTATAACACATTAGTTCTTTTTTTTATCTGAAAATGTGAGGTAGAGGTACTACTCATGTCATTAATTATTTAGCTTATTATAAAGCTTAAGGGAGCTGCAAATCAACCATTTTTCCCACTCACGGTGTCCTTTCGATTATTTTTATAAGACGATTGAATGTGATTATTTAAACGGATTCTGCTTAACACACATTCATAATATTTAGAAGATTCTTTTTTAATATTTAAAGTGATGTGATGAGGATACCGAAAATATATTTGCCAAAGGATCAATTTTTTATCGAATTTTCCACTTTTTATTGTAAAAATAAATTAACGATTTATGCTGAATAAAATATGGAAAAATCAATCTTAATTAGACTTCACGGCTAATTTAAATCTGTCTTCAGATTCCTAATCATGTTACTGGATAAAATAAGTACGTTGGAATTAGAAGACATTTAAATCTAATAATAGTAGGTACTGTTGTGTTAGATAAGTAACACAAAATTCTCCGAAATGGATAAACTTTAAGACCTAGTTTAAGACATACTATGTAAATTTTGTTTTCGAACAATTCAATAAATTTTATCTAAATATTTACTAATCGAAAGATAAAATACAACAATACTAAGTACACTACTAATATGTAATATTATGATTATAATCATTAATTACTATAAAATACTGAGTTATATTTAATCAATGTTATAATACTTTAATTTTTAATTATATTTCATTATTATTAAAATGTTTACGTGTTTTTATAATTAAAAGGGTTAATATACCTACTAGATGATTTCAGATATATGTTGATACGAGGTTATAGGTTGTAAGTTATTTCAAGAGTTATTTACTACATTTGTGAAGTTTTAAATTAAAATATAGCTACCACCGTCATCGACCTAGTTGGGACTTGACCTCGTTTATATATTATTATTATTATTATTATTATTATTATTACTATAACGAGCATATAAATACACAGTTTACGTGTTTTATTAGTATTTTCGAGTCTTTATTTTAGCATTTTGAAATCATATCGTACTGGGGCTCTCGTATATATACAGGGTGTAAGGTGTAAAAGTAAGATTTTTCAGTATAATATCAATGAATAAATGTTAAATCCTTGTAATAAACTCTGTATATATATATTGTGTTTTCATAAAATTGCACACTCCAGTGAATTGAAAACATAAAACGTTGTTGTAAAAACGCAATTACATTAAAGGAAAATAATTTTGTTTAATAAAAAACATAACCATCACTGCAATTATATTATAAAATTATTATTACTTTTTCTACTCGTTATAATATTATGTACATGACGTCGTGTGTTTTCTCAACGAATAATTCTAATATAGAAAAAAAAAAACCAATCTAATAGGAATTAAAAAGTATGTTAATTTCCCCTTCAACCACGCATTGAATCTCCGTATGAATAACAATGTGTTTTTGTATCAATTAAAGTCCGTCCAGTGTCAGCGTAATAATGTAAGGCAGCTTTTCTTAATTTGAGGGTCGCGAACCCTAAGATAAGGGGTCGCATCAGTGAGAAATAATATAAACATATTAATTATTTGCTTCATTAATAATTATAATAATACGTATAACTATAATATATTATGTAAATAATGTGAAACGATGATGCATGGTATAATATTAATATCTTACTATTGTATTCATAATATATATTATTATAATAATTCGTTTATAAATATCAAACGCAATAGTTAAGAGTACATTATTATATACGAATTGTTTATATTAATTCTACATTTATCTAACGATAATATGGCAACGAAACGCAAAACCTAAATTTTATTATTTAGGTTGAATTTATATATATATAAACATCTAATAGCAAATTTAAATAGAAGTATATTTTAGAGATAATATCATATTCACTTTGTAAAATATCGTCTGATAAAAGAGTTAATTATTATTATAAACTAATAATTAATTATAAATAGTTATTAAATTGTATAACTTATTTGCCTTGTTTTTCTTTAAATGTAATAATGGATTGTTATATTCTAAGAGCAGCCTAAATAACAAAAATCAAGTTTCTACAATGTGTTATATTTCCCGTTAGATATACAGTGAAAATTAAATTATGTAAATTAAATCAAAATTATCTATACGTAAGAGTCATTATAGCTTTTGTATTACCATCGCAGGGAAAATAATAATGCCCTCAGTCATTAATATATACATATATTACATATTAATAATAAATCAATAACAATAACAATTATTCCTCGAACGAGTTGGATATATTTTATATTATTTATTATACCCAGCGGACACTATATTTTATTTTATTTGTCCATAATAACATAGGTATTAAAAGGGCGATACTAAACGGTAACGAATATTAGGATTTAAAATGATCTGATTAAACATTGTTGACATTAATGACAATATCGAAAATTTTAAATTAATAGGCGAGTATTCAAATTAAAGATTATAATTTATTATTTTTCGCAACAACAACAGATTATACAAATTAATTATTTAAAAATTTAATTATTTATTTATTAAAAAATATGTATACATCTAAATGGCTTGTTTAAAGTTCACTATGAACATATTATATATTTAATAAACTAAAATACGTTAAGTAACTGTAAGTGAAACTAAAGAGAAACGAAATTATATTTATAATTATTTAAATGGGTTTTTATATTATAGGTTACATATAGTTCTAGGTGAAACTTTATATTTGATCTCCTAGATAGGAGATAAACATACTCTAAAAATAATATTTGTATTAACTTCACTTTAAATTCTAAAAATTAAAATATTTACTTATATTGGTACCTAGTTAAATAAATATATACTATCCGAAAGGTTTAGAAATAAAAATTATATAGTGAATACAACCGTGTTCAGACAAAAGCAATATTATGGGCAAATGTGTTCGTTAATGTTACTTACTTTAGCAATATGTTTAACAATTATGTTTTTCTGGTGATTAAAATAATTCGTCGATGGTTAGTTAGTAATAGTAATATAATATATAAATATGAAATAAGTAAAAGAAACGTATGAAATTAAAAATATTATCATTATCCAATATTCACTTCTAATGTTAAAGGTAGATGTAGCATTAATCACAATTATAGCCTAAATGCATATCTAATTACTGACAATGCTACTAGTATACATATTATACCTGCATATAGTATACGTAAGGTATATGTATGATTATGTTACCTACACTTACACAAAATTATTTTTCAGTTGTTTAGTTTTTTATTATAACGTCGACAAACGAATATTTCAAAATACGGACGCGACGTCCATCCTTGTACTGGCTATTAGAGTGGTAAAAGGATAGAGACGAGCGTGTCGAAAAGAAACGATTTTAAAAAAATGCAAATCCTCAGGTTCACGAGCATCTTGTCCGCGGTAACGGCGTTTGAAGGTGGGAAGTGGTCGGTTGTATGACCGGTACGATGAGGTACGTAGGGTGGCCGCAGATCGAATCTGAGCGCGGCGGCATGGTCGGTACACGCGTGCGGAAAACGGGCCGAACGAGGGTATATATTATGCACGTGGTGTTGCGCATATATACAAAAGGTGTGTCCGAAAATACCATACACCGGTAACGGCCACATCACGTTCGCTAGCCAGCCATTGCCTCCCACAGTATAATATCATATAACTACACTACGCGTATTATAATACACCACCGCCGTACCATTCTGGCCGATATCGTTACCGTTACCGGTGCGACGGCCAAGGTAACGGTTATTTTTTCCTCTAGCGCTGTTTTTTTTTTTTTTTTTTTTTTATACTCCACTTCTGTGTCGTCGTATTATACACACGGCCGATATTCGCGCGCGCGCACTACCAGTGGTGGTGGTGGTGGTGGCGTGGCCCGGCCGGGATCCGCGAGAACCGCCGGGCCCGTTCGCCACAGCGCTCCGGGCGCCAGTGGCTAACACAGGTTCCACTATGACCGGGTGTGGGGCGTGTCGCCGCGTAGCTTCGCCGGCATCGGAGACCCGGGCCGGAGCGCCGGCGCTCGCGCAAAGTCCGCGGATGAGCGTCGATCGATACGGCGCTACTACCCGTCGCCGTTGTATGTGCCCCGACATTCGCGTGACCCGACCACCGCCGCCGAAACATAGCCATAATTTTTCTTCCTCTCTTGCGTGGTGCCCTCATATTTTTTTATTCCTCTCCTCTGATCTCCGTGCGTGGCTATCCTCCTACGCGTGCTGTTCCCGTCGACACTGCACCAATATCCATCGGAACCACCACCACTATATATATATACTATACAGGGTGATTGTTTATCGCAAGTTAAGAGTCACATTGTTTCCAAATGCCAAACTCGGATTTATGATGGATAAGGATAACGCGGTTTAATATTATTAAGAAAAATATACAAGATATGAAATCGTTTATTACCAAATAACAATCAAATTTATTACGCGAAAATCCATCGTTAAATGTTACAGGAAATATATAAAAAAATCACCCTGTATATTATTATTATGTATGTGTTTAAACGATTCGACCACCGCAAAAACACGCGTGTTGCAGTTTAACAGGTGTCGCTTACAATGTCGCCATCGAAAAAATAAATAATAATGTGCCTAAAGACGGTGGCGACGACAAAAGAGTAAACTTAAACGCTGACGCTGCACGCGCTCAACATAAACTGTGACGTATATATCAGATCATTAATAAAAAGTTACGCTCGCGTTCACCCTCGATCCGATCAAGTTACGAATAATTAGTCTTCGCTGTTTAAAATTACAGGAACACAAATAAGTTTATACAAGATTCATAATTATATATTTAAACAGTTTAAAATATGAAAAATCCAACAGACCGTTAATAATACCATGCTATAGTTGTTATAATAATCGATAATATTATTATATTTTTTGTAAATAACTACAAATGAACAATTGAACGAATAATTAAATCACTACAATTTTATATTCTGACCCCTAGTTAAACAATTTAATTTTATGTATCACACAGCGTAACTGAGCTTGGTAAAATAAATTTATATTTATTATTTTGTTTGTTTTATTAAATCTGTATTTAATTTTAGACTGGGTATTGTAATTTAAAACGTTCGCGTGTTTCCCCGTGTAGCATTAGTGTATATATATATTGTAATAATTTACAATTGCACGGCGCGTTTCACGTTACGTCAGAAATTTCAATAATCTTTTTGTGCCATCCCCGCAGCCGCTGTTGTACCACCAACCACCCTGAAACGTTTTCTCACTGGCATTACGAGTCCCGAATGCTTCGATCAATGTGCAACTTTCCAGCATTAAGAGACATTTGTAACCGAACCGAGCGCTCGTCCCCGGGGCATGACATTTTGATCAATGCATCCTACCATGGTTATGGTATATATAAGAGTATATAAGCCGTATCGTACTCACAAAACAAAGGTACATACTAACACGCTTAGGTATATATATCAAACATTTTAAATACAAATTTATACAGGTTTAAAAACAAACCGCCTCTTTTCCTTACAAAAATAAATAAACAACGAATGAGTTTTAGAAGTAACGTGTTAAAATCACAGTGAATCTTCGTATGCACACGTATTATATTATTATATAATTATATATAAATCTAACAACGGATATGTGAAAATTTAAATAATTCCAAAGAATGAAAAAGAGAATACAATTTCTAAAATCTCCGTGTATATCATAATATACATAATATATATGTAATTATATGTATCTAATAAACAGATGAAGTCTCTTCATCAAAGGATCTTCTTGTCATAAATTAGTATAAAATGTATATTAAATACATTATAATTATTTCTTGTATAAACAATTTACCATGGCAGTGCAATAAACTGTAAGGATCTATATGTTATTATCTATGTGTTCGTAATAATCTATAAATAATTTAATACTCGTTTAATATTAAATATATGTGTTAAATTTTACGGTTATCGATTCAGTTTTAACTTCGAAGTAAAATTTTACTTCATATGATTATTTAATTAAATGATTATATGAATAATGAATAAAATTCAGTAAAGCTCGAAATAAACAAAAATCAATCTTATTTAATCGTATACTCATATGATTAGGTATTTAAAATTAATAATATAGTATTATTATTATTATTATTATTATTAATGTAATGCATACGGATATACGATAAAATATTATTAAATTTTAAAACGATTAAAGGGATTATGAATTCAATTTTAGATTTAAATACAATTATTAATAACATATTATCATATTATTGATAATAATATCATTGATTATAGAATAGACTATTCTATAATCAATGATAATATCAATAAATAGATAAAATAGAATAGGACATTGATTTTATGATACTGAATGCTTTTATGTTATTAAATTGCCTATACAAAGTGCCGTTTTACAATAAACAAAATAATAACTTTTTAATAGTGCATATATACAATATATAATAACACTAACATAATAAATTTACACAATTATAAATAATACAATACGTTTACAATTTTAAATTTTAGATTGACTTGAAAAAAAAATTAACATTGTTTTAAAAATACAATCTCGCAAATTCAGAAATATTTAATGGTATTTTATTCGATAAAACGTAATAATGTAATGTAATAAATGTCTATTTAAAATATTAAATACGAGTCATATCCTTGAAATGGTATAGTCGTAATATAGCATTCTCTGAGAAATATATTTCCTAGACCCTCGTTATACATTTGCCACATATTTTTCTTTTTACGAACTTAATCAAATTATTCCATTTACATCAAATATAGATTTCAATGAAGCGTAATTATAAGGAATTTACAAGTCTTTTATTTCAGTACCTATCTATTTAAAAAAACCCCATTCTCGATTATTAATATTATCATGATATTTTAAATATTTTGTTTATTCGTTTGTTACAAAATAATTAAAAATTCTCAAATAAAGTAATAACTGCATTCGTACTAAGGGTTAGATTTTCAAATGCCAACCAGGTAGTGACAACGAATGAGTTGTAGTCATCTAACAATTATAAGTCTGAATGTTCGCTTTACGTTTTTTAATTAAAATACTACACAAAAATGTAAAATTAGGTAGGCACTGCACTTTGTCTTCTTGTATAACAGTTTATTATAAGTTTGTATTACACACATTAAATTTTACGCATAAATTATTTCAAAATAATAATTTATAAACATAATATTTTACAACAAATAAACAATATGACCCAGAATATGCTATTATTTAAATACCTACGTATATAAATAAACTTATAACTAATATTATTAATTTATAACGTGCTATAAACTTATGATGACAAAATTATCATTACTGACATATAAAGCTAGTTTACTGTCTATATTTTATTTGATTATGAATCGCGTGGTTAAGAAAATATAATTTCAATTTAATTGTAATAATGATATTAAATAACGATTTAACAAATATTTATAAGATTAAAATAAATGTCCAAGCATTAATTTATCGTTTAAGAAAAATTATTTATTACTTTTATATTAAATAGGTATTTTTTTTTTTTCTGTAATAACTTTTCATCTACACAAATTATAAATTATTTTATATATATTTAAAATGTGTATAGGTATACCTATTTGTTTTGTTATAATATTAATTATTAACTGAAGTCCTCAATTAGACGAGAACCTAACAATAATAATCGTGTATATATTCTAAGACCTAAGAGCACCCTGGTAAAAAGTGAATTTAAATACAAATACTAAGAAAAGGTTATTAATTAAATAATATTAATTATCAAATATAAATATATTTATGTGTAATAATCACAAAGTTGGTCTGTATATAGACTATCAATCTATGTACACTATTAATATTGTATAATTATTTGTGTTTATAATGACTATATTAAACGCATTAAAATAATAATTGTATAAAATGTTGTGAAATAATTTTATAACTTATAGGTATTATGAATTATCTACAACCAAGTGCTTCCTTAAATTAGATGTTAATTTGCTGTTATCGTTTTTGACCAGACTCAAAATTTCCTTTTTATATAAAATTGTTCGATTAACTTTAAACAGTTTAAATATTTGTTATAAACTTCTCAAGGAAACTTTAACGGGATCAAATCATTTCACAACTAAATAAGTACTAATATAAGCACAACTATTAAGAGTTTAATAGAAATATTATAAAAATATGGTATACTTAATATATAATTTGAATAATCACAGATCACAGTTAAATATAAATTATATTACAATAAAATAATAAAATATAAAGTTAAAAACTTTATAAAAAAATTAAGTATAAAACAGACAAAGAATATTAATGTCTAAACTTTCGAACGTCGTTCAAAATTCAATGTACAATCATATTTTATAATTTTGGGATTTCCTAGAATGTTTGATAATCAATTTATATAATAGGCATTAAAATTAAGGAATCTATATACTTAATGGTTAATGTTGTATTAATTTACGTCAATTTTACTTAATTTGTACGTTGGAAAACGTATCTATTTTTTGCCATGCAAGTTCGTACAGAAAAAATAGATAATAAATAAAATATATGTTTTCACCTATAAAGTGTTTAAATAAAAATACTTTTTTAAAAAAACATTTTAAATTCTTATTATAATTAGCATTTTTACCATGCCTAATATTTTAAACATATTCTACATAACTGAAAAAATATCTAAATACATTTACTAAAATATTTAACAAGTCTACCAAAGAACATTGATAATAGATAATAAAAGACAAAACAGCCAATTTACCTCATAAAAAAATAATAATAGGGAAGCAAATAACATACAACAAGCTATAGGCTACAAGTATTATTTTAAACTTATTTAATATTTAATTAATCGTCGTGAATTTTGAATCCAGAACAGGATCAACTATACGTATAGTTCAACCCAAATTTATATATTTGTACATTATTTCGCTTTCAAACTTCATTATAATTTGTTGTAATTTTTTCCCCTTGGAAAATACACCTAATACCTATGGGTATAATTAAGCAATATGCTAGTCGGTAATTACACATTTATACCAGTATTTTGGTAGTAGAGAAACTTTGATTATTGAAAACTGTTGGAAATTATTAATTACCTATTAATAAATTCGGCCTACTCGAAATATACCTACTTTCGGTAGAATTATTCTTGAATTATAAATTATATGCAGATTTACTAACTATTTTTATTACTTCTTTATTGTCGTCGATAAATATATAGTTACGACCGATTTTATCAAAACTATTTTAACCGAGATTTTAACAGACAAGAGTACAATGATAAGTAATTGCTTTTGAACTTAATAATACACCTATATTATAGGTATAGTAAACCATCCTAAGTGCAAACCCTCCGACGTCCCAATCTAATATATAGAACATAGTAATTTACTCAACATACATACTAAAACCAAGTCCTTACACGTTAGCGTTGGTATGTAGTATACAATATTAACCTGACATCGTATCCTGTAAGAAATTTCGATTTATTGTGATAGTTATATACTGTTAAAGTACTACTCTGTTCTTTGCCTGACTTAAAGGGATCACATTCATGATTTGTTGACTTGGTTGGCAAAATAACGATTTCATTTTCAGTGTATTGTGGTTCAATAAGTCACACAACTACGTTGGAAAAAATTATGCTCCCGTAAAATTGTGTAAATTACACACTGTAATAAACTACCTTGATGTACTTCTTAATTCTAATATGTTAGATACCTTTTTTATTCTAACAAATAGTAGCCTGTCTGTAAACAGAGTAGACTTATACATAGTAGGATCATAAAGTTCCGTAATTCATTTATAAAAAATAACTATTTTACTTATCACATATATGATTATTACAATTAACATGTAAATCCTTGGTTTTGATAGCTTGCGCCTACAACGACGCACCTTTTTTCAACGCTGTGGCGTTGCTCAAGAGGCGACGAGGTTTATGAGCGACTATCGCGAACGACTGTCGGTCAAGTGTCGTCTATGGACCACCAGCACCGGACCGGAGTCCGTACCCTTCTGAAGACCAGCGCGCAATGGATGCCCGTCGGGTCCGATCTCCCATCTGGGTGTTGAGGTTTGTTTACTATCTAGCGCCGTTCCACAACCACCACGTTGCATCCGAGGTAGGATCCTCAACCTCGTGGGGCATAACTTCCTGAGCGGCAAGCCGGTCAGGCGTGTTATGGGGCTCCCCACTCCTGTGACACCGACTGGGTTTTTAGTTGACGTCGGTTGGTCAACCCGAGGAATTAGCTCCTCTCCCACTATTTTGGCTCCCGAGCCGGCTATTGGTGGGCCTGTATTACAATTAACAGTATGCTTTTATCTATAGATTTTATAATCATTAAAACTACATTAGTTTACGTTAATTGCTATCGTGTACGTCTACTTAACACAGTTTACTCTTTTTGACGCAATTCAAACAACGGGCCAACATTAAATTTTGTTTTAAACTTAAAAAAACTGCTGTAGAAACGCTTGAATAACCATAAACAATATTTAAACTATGGTGATGAAGCATTAAAGAAAGCAGCTGTTTATGATTGGTTTAAACATTTCTAAAAATATGTTCCACGCATTTTGCACGAACACAATGCATTTTTAAATCATCTTTCAAAATGCTTTGTACTGAACCATACGATATTCCTATTAAATATTCCATATATTGAATATGTATACGACGATCTGATGTCGTTAAATTTTAAATTTTTTCAACTAATTCGTCATTTTTCGAGGTTTACGGTCGATCATTCCACTCTTCGTCTTCAAGTAACACTTGACCATTTTTTAAAGTATAAACCAATAGAATAACTAGCTGTTTTCTTTTATGCTACACTGCCATAAACAATACTTAAACATTCAAGCGTTTCTGCAGCAGAAACTATTTTCTAAGTTTAAAACAAAATTTAATGTTGGCCCGTTGTTCAATTGCGACATTTTAACAAAAAGATCAAAGAAACTGTGTTTAACTATAACGTTTAATGTGAGACTATCACTAATATAGTTTAAATAAGTATTCCAACAGATAGTAAATTGCGCGTACCTACTGTTAATTAATGCTTTAAATAAATACTGTTAATTAAATAATCATATATGTGATAATTAAAATCATTTTTTTTTTCTATAAATAAATTCCAGGAACTTATGGATCTTACTAGGAATTAGAATATACTTACGTATAATTAAAAATATTTTTATTTGTATTTATATAGTGTTCAAAACAAATTGGTAACGTACCTTAAAAATAGATATGTGTGCGTTGCATTGAACGATTATTTATTTATTTTTGTTTGTGCTTTTAGAAAAAAACATTCTCTATACTTCTATAAGATAGAATCGATTTTTAAATTTTGTAAAGAAAAACAAATTTCTTAAAGTGAAACTTTATAAAATTTAATTTTGTCATCGTAAGTACAGTATTGCATTGTTAGGTTATTTTATTTTATTTATTATTCCCTGTTATCATTATATTATCAGTTATCACGTAAAAATATAACTTTGTAAGTAAATTTATACTTATTTTTATGCGCTGAATTTTTGTTAAAAGATGATTTAATAAAACACTACATCAAATATAAAAATTGGGCTACTAGTCAATCAGGTTACTCTAAAGAATATTCTACTTTTTCTATAAAAACATTTTTTAATTCATAATTTCGGAAAATTCTACAAAATCACTAATCCAGAATGATTTTTTAATTGTTTTTACAGATCGCTGAAATATACGTTTAATATTTAAACTCACATATTCTGGTCTCCGTCTATATAACGGGGAATATAGTAAAATCACAGCAACGCTGAACTTAAATTTTGATGTTTAGGTTGAACTTAGAGTAAAAATACCTATTAAATAATTTAAAGAGAAGTATATTTTAGAAGAAATGTCATATCCGTTTTATAAAATATCTGGCAAAAAAGTTAGTGCACTAAGGTTTATAATTTTTTAACACGATGTAACTTCTTTACCAGATATTTTACATAACGGATATACCTTACAAAATAAGCTTCTCTTTAAATTTTTATAAGTATTTATACTCTAAGATCAACCTAAACATCAAAATTTAAGTTCTATGTTGCTGTGATTTTACTATATTCCCCGTTATGTAGACGGAGACAGAACATACCGGTATGACGTCCTCTTAACTGAAATCGACAAAACCATTTATAATTTCCAAGGTAATTTCATAAAACCAAAGTATATTTTTACCCAAATATTTCTTCAATTTCACAAATTAAGTCGATACAAGTTTTCAACACAAGATGTGCGAGAATATCTACGTTCTACAGTTAAATAATATATAGGTACTTAGTATAAAAATGTAGTACGTTTATTTTATTACTATATGGAAACATGCGCGCTATCTGGTAATCAACTGTGCAGATTAAAAGTGTTTCCTAAATATAATACTTTTAGACTGCATTCCAGTTTAACAGAGATAGAACAAAGTTTTATTGCTTATTACAGACTGTAGGTGCAAAACAATCTTATCTAGAAAAAAAAAAACATAAAACACTCACCATTTTTTTTTCTTCTCATCGTCTAACTGACTGATGATGCACGTCATTCTTTATTTAGATACAAATATAAAAAAAAAAAAACATTATTAATTAGATATAAATATTGATTATACATATACATATTATATATATATATAAATATATATAATATAATATAATAGGGATTTATTATAAACTTCAAAAATAATAGGTAATATATATTAAATTAATGATATTAAGATGAATTGTTATTATGGCACATATAAGTCATAATGCCAATATTAAAAAAATATATGACTAATAAATAATTTATAGTGTTAAAGCTTTTTATGTAGATAAAAATAATACAGTGTAGCTTATTATTCACTAACATTAACAATGCAATTAACAGTAATGCATCAATTTATTATTTTATAGATACTTTCTAAGAAAATGGCAATTAAAAACTACATATTATATACAATGGCGTCATTTAGAAGGGGTCAGGGTGTTTCCTTGCACCTCTTACTTTTAAAATAGTCCCAATTGGACTGTTGAAATAATATACTTTATTTGTATAATACAATTTAATTGTAATTGTATATTATGTGTAATGGCCTGAAAAATGTTTAAAACCTCGCCACCCAAAAAACTAAAATGACACCCTTTGCATACACATATAAATTAATAAATTATATTATATTGACTACAGCTACTTCTATAATAATAACTAAAATAATACATTTAGTTACATCCTCTTATAATTAATGTTTTGGATTTCAAATGATAATTAAATTTGAACATAAATATTATGTACATTATGTATATTATTAATGCAAGCCATTTTCAGTATATTTTAGTGTACGAAAGGATACCTAATTAAAAACATGCTAGCGAACGATTTTATTTCACTACCTGTCTAATGTACAGTTTAACAAATACACAAAACTAAAATTATAGCTTTTAGGGTAAAATTAGAAGTTAAATGCTTATTATTAAAATTAAAAAGAGGAATATTTTTGAGTCTGACATATTGATCATATTGTAAAATATTTTATAAAATTGAAATAACAGCAATATGACTTTTTATTTTTTAAATAGTTGTAACTTTTTTTAAAATAAATATTTTATTTAAACAGATAAGGATCTCAAAATACTTCTTCTCTTTAAAATTGACAATAAGAAATAATATTGAAATTCAAACTTAATAGTAAGAGTTTAGCTCAAAATATACCATAAACGCCACATTTTTCGTTCTACGTATGGTTATATTTCTATATAGGTACTGCATATTAGACAGATAGAAACATCTGTTAATCTTGTTGTACAGTCAGTCTAAAAGAAAATTATTTCACTGGATAATATTCATCTAAAGAAAAATATTTATAATAACAAAAAAAGAGATTGATTAAAAATGTACATCCAGTAAATATTCACAAAAAAGAAATGGCATATTATATTGTTAGATAGCTATTGATAATTGCTATAATAGCTCATATACCTACATAGTTATTATGTACCCATACTTAGGTACATCAATATATTGCACATTTTTATATTAAAAACCATATAACCTAATAATCAATCAGTTAAAACTTAAAATTTTACATTAGATTAAACAAATGTTTAATGTTTTTTTTTAAAACTATAGTAATTTTAAAAACCCAGTGTAGTGTTAAATAATTATTATAAATTATATTATTATTATTATATTATTTTCAATACTACTTTTTTATACTAATGGGTAATTTGTATACTAACATTACTAAATATTGCTATTTATTAAAACTATTAGTACACAACACCAGTTGTCCTGTAAATGTGTAAATCGGTCTAGTCACACTGTAACGCCAACTGAATAAACAAACAATTTGTGGGAGCTTGGGTGTTTACATTTGGGAAAATTCTCGAGTCTTTTTATACAGCGAAAAATATAAGTGCTAAACAAAAGGAATGTGAAAATTTGTTTTTAATATTTTTTTTTTAAAAAAAAAGGGTAAAAATAATTTTTTATAAAAAATAACTTGTTCTGCCATTGATATCTGAATGTTGGTATTTTGTAGATCATGACAACAGTGGCTGTTGATAGGTAAAGCTTAAAATAAAAAGATTGTCTTAATATGTTGTTGGCAAGTGCATTACTGTATACCTATTAGAATATATTACGAGTATAATTAGCAATATAATATATATTTATCGATAGGTGCCAATATTTTAAGCTCGTGCAAACATCTACTTCTTATATATTATTGTTTAAGACCAATACTGATGTAAACATAAATTAGATACATATTTCTTGTTGCCGTTTTAATATACTATTAGACACAGATATGTTATTTACATTAAGCACAAAAAGCTGATGGAATAATGTTATCAAAACAAATATAGGTACTTACATGATGTTTATGTTTGGTGATTGCCTTCAGTTTAGATGAAAATAGTAGAGAAAACCATAGAAAATATATATTGATTGTGAAGTCAAAACTTAACAAACAAGGTACCAATTAACAATAATAGTTCTATATCTAATTAGTTAACATATTTTACTTAATATTTAAATTGTACATTTTTGATAAAACACAAATTTCTTAGTTTTAATTTATTGACAACAAATAGTTACATAACCTACTTATAACAAATTAATTTAATTCTAGAGTCCTGATTGTCAAATGTGTATATTATATTAAATACATATATTAAATGTCTCAACTGCTCTGATGCTCTTGATTTTAATAAGTTAACCTATTACACTTATATGAAAACCATTCCAATTGGACTTTTCACATTGTGTACCTACTCTTTGTGCTAAATTTGATTGTCTTTATCAGATTTCATATACATTTGCTTAAAATTTTGTAGGAATAGTAAAAATT
The DNA here is from genome assembly GCA_013282895.1 of Eriosoma lanigerum. Classification (NCBI taxonomy): domain Eukaryota; kingdom Metazoa; phylum Arthropoda; class Insecta; order Hemiptera; family Aphididae; genus Eriosoma; species Eriosoma lanigerum. The sequence continues at coordinate 27,810,849 of CM023360.1, forward strand.
TTGGGTACTAATAAAGAAAACCTAGTTCAGACCAATGAGTATCAATAAACCGATTGTGGCTCAAACAAAGGTGGTAGTGCCAATGGTTAACCAAAACGACTCACAGATTAGAACGGCCATGAATAATATGAAAGGAAAGACTTTATAAGGCAATTGAAGCCAGAAGGGGATTACCGTGGAAAACTCGTTGCAGAGAAGTGGACTTTAAGGAATTCAAGCTTGTAGATGAGATATTCACGGGCCGTGCGGACGACGTACGGAAATACGAAATAAAACGACGACAGAATACACGACGAATGCGAGTTCAACGAAATTATATACTTTTATTCCGACTACTCGGAACCGATATAATAAAATACTAAAATGTACACCAAGTGAAACGAGACGCGTACGGTACGTTATCACAATACGCGCACTAAACGGGCGGCGGGACGTGATTAAAACGTTGAACCAAAACAAATGCGTACGGTGTCGTCCCCTCCTATCATTACTGCGGTCGCGGTGTTAGCTAGGAAAGGAGGCGACTACGGTAACAGACGTTTTTTGCGCAGTGGCGGATGATGGGCGACATAGCGCGGGGCCGCAATTGTAACCGATCACGGTGAGGGATAATCGCGGGGCGACGGGATGAGAGACAGGAGTATAGCCAAGCGGTTATTGTATCGTCCGGGTTTAAAAATAAATTGCCCGTGGCTAACGATATTTTCGTCGCTTACAGTTTCGTCTTTCTGTACTGAATAATTTTTATATATTTATAATAATAATTATTTTTCGTCGTTCATCTCTCATGCGTCGTTACACCACTCTGCCAGACCAAAATTCCGGTCCCGTCATCGTTTGCACTGCGGAATTTCATAATTTCGGTCTTCTCGAGCGTGTTTAACGACCACGGTTACACTCACAGGATTATAGTAGATAACCGCGGTAACGACAAATGACGTCCGGCCGTCATTTCGTTTATCTCTGTAATTGCCCACTGCCTACATGTTATTTTATAATATAATATGATTATAGTCTGCCCACTCTGTCAGTAAAACACAAAACAAATTCATTTTTTGTGACGTAGATTGAGGTAGTTAGTAATAACTGGTAAATAGTGAATATTTCAATCTAATATTGTAATAATTTTATTTTACCACTATTTATTATTATCGTCAAATAATAACAGTTGCACGAGGACGAACAGCTGTTCGTCGTGATAACTGATAACTTTTAATCAAATTCACTGCAGTGAATTTTGTTTTTTGTTAACTTTGTTAGTTTGTTCTTTGTTTACGTATTCGGTGTTCGTTGTTTGTTAACTTTCCACCCGATCGAAGAAGTTATTTTTCGTTCATCTTTCGCATAAAATATTCATATTTGATAGTCTGATACAAATCTGTAATAGCTGTTTGAACACGCATGTTGTGTAATGTCCGAGCTCGGTGGCAGCGTTGGTCACAGTTTGTCCATTGACGAGGGTAATTCGATTGCACATACAACCGGCGGGACAACGTTGAAACAACAACCGACCACTTTGGGTTAGTTTATCTCTCGAGAGATGTTTATAAAACTTGTTTTTCTAATAGTTGCATGATTTTATAAACCAACAATAAGTTTGCCATACTATGTAATACTCTTTATTGTATAATTTAAATTTTAACATTTTTGCAGGATCAACTATATCAGCAGACAAGAACTTTAACGATCTGTTATATGAATACATATACTTGGAGCTGGGAAAGAGTAAGAAGGATCTTTTCAACTTGTTGCATTTAAACCAATCAATGAGAGTTGATAACAGCAATAGTAAGTTATTGATTTAAACATTAATCAATCATTGCTTTATAATGGATTCAATTATTGGTTGCGAACATTTGGCCAGTTGTAAAAATGAGGAATTTCTGCATAATTATCGTATTGTTCATTCCAACTTTGTGTCCTGTCAATATGATAATTCGAAAAATGCTAAAAAGAAACTTGCAATCTGTCACGATTGTAAATTTGATGGTGCAAGATTGTTATCTTGTTTATATTGTGTATATTTTGCATGTCCTGCACACTTCGGTCTGCATTTTAAAAGCTTTCAACACAGTTTTGGTATTAACCTTAATACAGGTCATCTGTTCTGTGCTCACTGCGATGACTACACATATGATGCTGAAATTTTATCTATATCAAACTCTATGCAAAAAGATGACTATAGTTTTGGAATTAAACCATTATTAGCATTAAAACACATTGACTTGCTTCGATTGAATAATGATATTGCATATGAAAATGACACACCAGTTCCTGGATTTGTCAACTTGGGTAATACATGTTTTTTAAACACAGTACTACAAGTACTCATGCATACACCAATGTTACGAAACTATATTCTTTCTGACCAACATGTATGTCCATTTGTAAAAGATCTTAGTCAATGTATTATTTGTGAAATCAGCAGAATTTATCAACAAGCATATGCATTAAAAGTCAATGTGATAAGTTTGCAAAATTTGTTAAAGATATTTTGGGATAATACATGGTACATGGCATCAGCATTACAACATGATGCACATGAATGTTTTATTGCCATATTGGATATCATACACAAACAGGCAATAATACAAAATGAACATGACAAGGATATAAAACATCTGGAAAACTGTCAGTGTATCATTCATAAAATGTTTAAAGGCGTTTTGCAGAGTGACATTGTTTGCCAGAGTTGTAGCAATGTATCATCTAAAATCGACATTATCAACGATGTTCCTATATACTTTTCGATGGATGAAAAAGGAAAATATCCAACAAATATAACATTAATGGAATGCTTAGAACAATTTGGCCAAATCGAATTATTGAATGATTTAGATTGCACAAATTGTCAAACTAAACAATTATCTACCAAACAGCTTACATTAAAACATTTGCCAATGGTTTTATGTTTCATTTTGAAAAGATTTGGACAGCCATCAGACAATGTTTCAAATAAAATTACTACAGTTGTTGAATTTCCAGAAACACTAAATATGGGAAAATTCATTGAGAAAAAATCTGTAACTGGCAATGCCTTCATGGATGAGTGTTTGGCTACATATGAGACTGTTTATAAATTGTACGGAGTTATTTGCCATGAAGGTTTACTGAATGGAGGACATTATTTGTCTTATATACGGCACATGGGCTATTGGTACCAATGTAATGACAATTTTGTTAAAATAGTACAATTTGAAGACGTGTTGAAAAGTCCTGCATATCTGCTGTTCTACCATAAAGAATTCATGAATTTCTATTAAAATACAAATACTAAAATATTTATTAAGTATTATAAATAATTTGTGTTATCAAAAAAATATTCATTTTTATAATTAAAATCAGCTATTTTAAAATATAAAATAATATAATTTGTTTTTGGATCAACAACTTTAAATTCAATTAACCTATAATATAATTAACCTATTCAATGGTCATGTTTTGAAGATTTAAATTTTTTATGTTTCATACATTATATTATTATTTTTCCTCTATTGAACCATGTGATATTTTTTAATTTGTGATAATTTATCAGTTCTATTGTCTCTATTTTCCTACTAAAGAACAAATTCTATTTTTAGAGTAAAATATTTATAATTTTAAAATATAGAGTATACCATGTGTCTATGACTGTTTACTTACTTAATAAGAGTGGTTAATGAAATTTCTATTACCCAACTACTTAAAATTAATGAATCTTAAATGTATGTATCTGTGTATGTTTATATAATTTTAATGAACTACTCATGACAATGGTTTATTGTTCCATAGAATACTTTGAATTATTGTGTGTGTGTAAAATTATTAATAGTATTATTTATTTTAAAAAAATGTCAGTGAATATTTATCAATGTATTATTATGTAATTTAAAAACATATGTGAACATCAATGTAATATATATTTAATTCTTTGCAATGTCTAAATAAATCTTAAACTTTTTGAATAAAGCATTTAAAAAATTCGTTCAAATAAAATTTATTGCTCTTTTTAACTAGAAATGATATTCTGTATTTTTATTAATGTAAAACAATAAAAAAAATTGATAACTCCTTTATGTCATTTTCATTTCTTGATTCGTGAGAATACTATACCCACATACTCGTATTTTGCTGTAAAGCTGTCTGAGAAGTGTAACTTAAATTATACTGTTTAAGTTAAACTTACAGTTTAAAAACTTGTTAAAATTAAAGAGAAGATAATTTACCATGTTTTTGTAAGATTTTTTATTGTGTAACTAATTATTTAACCAATTAAATACATTTTATTTATTTTAATATTTTAAAATAACTATAAACATAGCAAATGTTCCTCTTTTTAAATTGTATGATAAGTGTTTAAACTGTAAATTTAATGTAAATACTATAATTTAAATTCTATGTAGCTATCTTTAGCTATATTTCCTGTTGGATTGATGAAGAATATAAATTTTAATGTAGTGTCGCATTAATTATTTTAGAACTTTTGATATTATTTTTAGTATACATTTAAATTGAATAGTTTATTTCAATGTTAATTTTTAAATTAATTATGTATGCCAATATGAGTAATCTTGGTTTACTTTAAACATAAATAACAATTTAATTAATATTATATAATAATAATAAAAATATATACCTAATCTAATTTAAATAATGATTATTTATATTATTTCTTTGAAATTTTTCATAAAAAAGACAAAATTGGGATTATTTATTAATGAAATATAATAAAATATTTGCTTGAAACTGAACAGTTAATTTCTATAGTATTATTATTTTTAATTGTGTTTTTGTTTAGCTTGTACTTAAGATTTTATGTAATATTATAGATACTTTTAATATAACATTTTATAATCTTACTGGTCTCTATCATTGCAAACAAATAAGTCAATAATTGTGGAATTTGATGAACATTCCTCTACTTGATTGAACTCCGCAATATCTATATCATTGTGTTTAAATCATGTTAAAACAAATAACATACTAAATAATATTAAAACTTTATTTTTAGATACTATAAAACTTTTGAACACAATCTTACACGCCAAGAGGAGAAATACACAGTTGGAAGATTTTAAGTTAACATGTTTAGACATCAAACACAACTATGATTGTGATCATCAGCCACCAATACAATGCAACAGGTATCCGCAGGTAAATAACACAGACATAGCCATCGACGAACCATTGCTTTCACCATATTCTACGCTGGAAGAATCAAATTTCAAAAGCCAATTCTTCGTAACTAGAAGTTCATTTCATGTAAATTATCATTATATTTAAAATATATAATAATATACTTTATATTAGGCTTCAATAAACCAAATAATTTGGTTTTGTTCTATTGGATATAAGAGTTCTGTTCCAAAAGTATCCGACCTTCGTTCGTTATTCCACGCTAGCTTTATTTATCATCATCTGGTTGGTGAAATCCTTCAAAGTAGTCAATATTCTACTAGAGAATATGCTTCCATGCCCTGAAGTCTAGAAGTCTCTGGAAGTCAGTTTTTGCAATAGCCTTCAGCGCACTCGTTACATTTGTTTGAATTTTCTCAAGCCGATGCTCTTTGAACAAAATTTTTATTCTTGGGAACAACAAAATCATACACCATGAATATGCTCCAAGAGATCAGACAATGAACAACAAATTTTACATTAAAGTTTTGAAAAGATTGTGTTATGCAGTTAGAGGAAACGGCTACATCTTTGGGCAAATGGAGATTGGCTTCTTCACCACAATCATTGAACCTTGTGCAACAGATTTTGGCAAAACCTAAGATGATCCAACTTCATCAACATCATGCGACTTTTAATTGTTCCCAAGATTATAAATTCCACTCAGAGGGCGTTAATTTGATGACACAGAAATAGTTCAAACAAATTGACGAATGCACTGAAAACTATTACAAAAACTGACTTCCAAAACTGCTTCAGGGTATGGAAGCACTGGTGGGAGCATGTTCTCCAGTTCAATGGCTACTTTGAAGGATTCCATGAATCTGATGATGATTAATAAGACTAGTGCAGAATAACGGGCAAAAATTGGAGATTTTTGGGACAGACCTCATATATTATTATTTTATTTCCAGATTATATGCACTCACTTGATGCAAGAATATGGGAGCATAGCGTACAAAAGGTCTGAAATGGATGTTGAAAAGCAATTGTTAGTCACTCTGACGTATTTAGGAACAGTTCAGAGTTACAGGTGAATACATTAAGTTGCAGCAATAATGGTTAATTGACTGATCATTAGTATTATATTCATAAAACTTAATATTAATTGTATAATGTTTAACCGAAAAAAAACAAATTACATATAATTCGAATTACTGTTACAGAACTACAATAAATATAACTTCATATTTATTATTAATACCTTTGTTTATTTTATGTATAGGGATATCGGAACCAAGTTTAATATTGCAGTTAGTACAGCTCATAAGTGTGTTAATGAGGTAACAAACACATTATTTAAACGTATGGGTGAACTAATTTATTGGCCTATCGACCAACAAGCTGATTCTGAAATAAAAGCGTTCAATGAAATGACAGGAAATAGATTTCCTGGCATACTAGGTGTCATTGGAACGGTAGATTTGAAAAAATCTTGCACTGCTAATCCTTCCAAACATACCAAAGATGGCTCATCGATAGCAATTCAGGTAAGCTAGCTTTTCATAAAATATTAGCCATATATATAACCATTTTTTTGTTATTTGTGACATTTGTTTAGTGTGTGTGCAACAATAGGTATCAATTCTATAATGTTTCCACCAGTTATTTGCTTAAATCATCAGTGACTACATCAACATTCTTAGAGAGTCCGTTGGGAGAAATGATGCTCAATGATCCAGAAACCTTATTTCCGAACAACAACACTCATATTGTCGGACTTTGCTGTTACCCTCTGTTAACCAATCTAATGACTCCTTTTTCTGATAATACTTCAAACACTGAAATGGAAAACACCTACAATGATGCCATCAAAATACCATTGAATATAATAAATTTGGCATTTGGTAAACTCTTAGGAAGGTTCAATAGACTAATGTAGGTTTAAATTTGAAAACTTTACAAAATTGTATAGTTAAATGTTGAATTTTATTAAATGGATTTTGTATTAATTATATATAGATGCTTGGATTTATGGGGGCAAGAAAAATTTGCCATACTGATATTCGCTGCTTGTTGCTTGCACAACTTATGTTTGGGAAACAATGATGACATTAACTGTGAACCATACGAATGCTGCACATTTAAGTGTGATTACTATGATGAATATAGTTTTGAAAAACGTCGAAAAATATGTAACATGTTGTAATTTAGATCTGAACATAAGACTGTTTAAGTTTAAATTAAGGTAATTTAATATGTAATTCAATTAGAAATACAAATAATTCTATTAATGGGAATTAAATTAAAACATGTAATTAAAGATAGATATTTATATACAATAATATTTATAATAACATCAATATTAAAATTTAGTTTTTTATAAAGTATGGGGTAATCTTGATAATAATTGTTCCAATAGTTTAATCTTATGAACTTCCAGTTCATTAGATCTATTTATAGCTTCTAAAGTTTGCTGATGAAGTTCCTCAAACTTTTTTTCTCGATTTTCCAACATCTCTTCCATTTTTCTTATCCTAAAAACAAAACAAAAATCTAATTTAATGTTAACCTGATGTATCTGAACACTGTCAGATTTTGAATATTTTTTTAAGAGATCTTTTAATATTGCTCACATAATTCAAATACTAACTTGATATAACCTATGTATTATGTATAGTTAATCAGTATACCAGATTCTGGCAGTATTCAAATGAAAGTGCCTCCTCCCTGGTAAACTACTTATCTGAGTAATATGGAATAAAATATTTTAGATTTAAAATATAAATAATAATTAATTTTTTTTTTTTTTTTTAATGGTCGAAATCTCTGGAAATCTTATGATATCATTATAAATTATAGGAATCGTATATAATAAAATCATTGGATATGATTAAAAATATTTAAATATATATATATAACTCGTGTTACAACTAAGTGACTGATGAGTATACGTAAAATAAATGCATGTAAAAACCTACAAAATACTGAGGGCCTATTCTCAAACATATCGAAACTAATGGTCGAATAGAATGGTTCGATTGATAGTATTTGATCATAAATATTGATTCGATCAATCGTATTCTCAAACGTCTATCGAATATTGATTGTCGAAAGTGATATTCGATATGTTTTTCGATTATCAAATAAAATCATGGCTTATTCCATGACATTTTCTTCTATTATTACAAATGATTGATAATTTCTTTACAAAATCTATAATATCTAAAAGTATTTATTTTATTTTTATAATTTTATATAACTACTGAACTACCTATAACTTATTTTATATTTAATAATTTTTTATAATTCTTATATTTAATGTTTTATAAGTCTTCAACATATGATTTTGCTATATTTGTGTAAATTACAATGCAAAATAATTGTATTAATGAAGAAAGATGCTATTATTACTATTAATGTTATATTATTATGAATAATACATTATAATATTATATATTTTAATTTTTAATTTTATTAATTCATATTATATATTTCCATATTAAAGTGATTTAAATGTCAAAATCCTTATTAAATGCCATAATTTAAATATAATTAAACCACAAAAATATTATAATACATATAAAATTAACAGATGTTTAACGTTTGTTCGTATTTTGTTAAGTTAAATAACTATTAAAAAAAAAAAAAAAAATTAAAAGAACTGATATATTAGTTAATTAAAGATAAAATAATGTATCGAAAAACGTTTTCGACACCTAATTCACTGTCTTTGCATACTGTTGAATTGTACTATCGAATGAGAAATCAAAAATGATTTGAAAATAGTATTTTTGTTATCAATCGAAAACAAGGATCTTTTCGATCGATTTTTGATCAAAAGCCGGTTTTGATTTGTTTAAAAATATGGTATGTTGTCACATACCGAATACTGGTGAATAAATTTCATATACCATTAACCAAGAAATTAATTATTAATAAACAAAACAAATTCTCATTAAATTATTAGTTTCTCCTACTCTTCAAAAATAAATATGTATACCCATATTATAATGTGTTACTCACTAAATTAATCAATTAATATGTATTGGAACATTACCTTTGATCATATTCTGCATCTTTAAATTGGAACCTATCTTTTAATTCAGTAATGGCATTTGTTTTAGAAGAACAATCTGGTTTGGGAGTCCTAATGTAGTTGTGTTCGTCTAACTCATCACACATTTGACTATTTATATCATAGTTATTGGTTCCATTGACTTTAAAATTCTTTTCCTTATCAATTTCTGGATTTTTAAAAATAAAAATGTTAATATTGAAATAATTATCTATAATTATTTGCATTACCTCTTATTACTGAATCAATTTTATTGTAATATACCCATACTACTTTTTTATTGCGATTGGCACGCATTCTGTTTTTGTTATAACGGTTTTTCAGTGTGCGCCATTTATTATCACATGCTCTGGGAGAGTAATTAAAACCATTTTGTGCCATTTCTTCTGATATATTTTTCCATATCAAAAGTTTCCCACCAGTAGCAGCTTTCATGAACTTTTCTTTATGGTGATCAAAGCATTCAATCAAGCTCATAGTAGAGTCCATACTCCAAGAAACTACGAGCATTAAATTTATATTAAAAAGAAACCAATGAGATATTATAATATAACAAAATCTTACTATTTTCGACAGGTGTACCAAGTAACCTGTCTAAATCATAATAGTATTGCCATGTAATATTATGAACTCCAGTTTTTTTATATTTTTCTTTTCTTTTCATATAATTTGCCTTTAATAGACGCCATTTACGATCACACAGCACACCAGAATAGTTGTGACCATTTAAACGCAACTGTTCACTAATTTCATTCCACAACAAACGTTTTTTTCCTTGGGCAGACATCATAAAACGTGATCGGTAATGTCCCCATAAATCTATCAAACATTTAGTAGCTTTTTCTGTCCAAATTTCTTGTGTACCTAATTAAAAAAAGATTATTTTTAGTAAAACAAGTCATGTAAAACAATTTATTTTCATAAATTACCTAAAGTACTTTCACCTTCATAGTTATTATCGTTATTATCTATATCATCAGTATGTTCTTTGTCTTTAATATCGTTAATGTTTGATTTTGAAAATTCTATTAAATCATCAGAGTTTTCTTTTTTTACTCCAAGTTCATTAATAGATACTGTGATTACATTGTCAATAGGCTCCGGAGCTATGATACAATATAATAATGTATAATACTAAAATATAAAGTACACTCAATTTAAAAGAAAGTTTAATTACATTCTCGAGAAGAAATTGTAAAAATATCATCCATATCTTTATAGTAAATCCATTTGACATACTCTACTCCATATTTTAAAGCCTTTGCCCTATTTTTTTTATAAGTCATTTTTAAATTACGCCACTTATCATTACACAAAGTTGCTGAGTATTGATGTCCTAACTGTGACAATTGTTGGGCTATTTTTTCCCACAACAAATGTTTACTGCCTTGATTGACAGCCGAAAACAATTTTATATTCTTACTATATAATTGAATCAATTCTCTAGTGGAATCAGTTGTCCATAAAATTTTATCAACATTTTTCCCTCCTAAAATATACAAAAAAAAAAAAACAAATTTTACATTATAATTTTATTTTGAAATAAAAATTACTTTTTTTTTTTTTTTTTTTTACTTATTGAATTTTCATTTTCATTTTTCTTGACAGTAATTATATAGTTATCAGACGTACAATCTCTTAATTCATTATCTTCAATATCTGTAAACATATAATATAATACATACAATTCTAAGAAAAAAATCGTTTATTTTTATTTGTTTACCAGAAATTTCGTAGGGGATGCCTTTTATAGCCTTGTCCATATCGTTATAATGATCCCAAACAATTATATGTTGTTTAGAGCCATCTTTTTTAGCTGAACGAGTTTTATTATACATATACATCTTTTTAAGACTGCGCCATTTAGATTCACATGCAATAACATCAAAATAAAAACCATGTTCTACCATACGTCTTGATATGAGTTGCCATAGTGTTTTCTTCTTTTGATCTGGACAATTTGAAAACTGTTCTCTCAATTGATTCCAACAGTAAATTAAATAACGAACTGCATTGTAATGCCAAATGTCTAATAAATGTAAAAAATAAATATTTAAATTGTTTTTCTTTAATTTATATCATAAATTTAACTTAACTTACCATCAGATTGATCAATATCAGTATCAAAAATTTCCTGCACTACATCATCATTTCCGTAGAAATTGTATTTACTTTCATCGTGTTCACTTACTACAACTAAAATTAAATATTAAATAACATTAACAAAACTTGTTTTAATTTCAGTGATGTATATTTTGGTAAATATAAATAAATACCAGATTCATAATTATCATCCAAAATAGTCTCTTCGGTGATATCTACTTGCTGGTAATTTGTATCACGGTTGCCCATAGCTACATCGGAATATTGATGAAATTTAATGATTTATTTTCCAACCTAATATATTAAACAAAGCAAAATTATATTATAATGCGTTATTATGTTCTAATCAAATTTTAATAGAGCAGTTAGTGTCAGTAATATGTCACCATTACATTTTTGAGTTTCATAATAAGTTATTAAAAGTATTCGGAACCATTTATGTTCCATAATTAAGTTTTTTTTCTTCTTTTAAACATATTTTATGAAAAAAACTTGATTTTGTGCACTTAGTAATACTACTAATAAAATATTTAAATAATGCAGTGATGGTTTTAAATAAGTAGTCTTTGGATGTTTACTATAACTATACTACTCCTAACTATATAAGTATTACATATTATTTTTAAGTAATGAACTAATGACAACTAATCAACAAATTAAACTCATGATAAATATTTAATGCTATAGATATAGTAAACTGTGAGGTATAAAATACCTATTTTATGCTACAAAATGTTTGACTAAACTATGAAATAAAAAATTTTAGGGAAAACAATTGTTGCACAATAAGTTTCAAAGTAAAATTCAGAACAGAACTTATTAACTAGTTGTTACATTAAAAGTTTAGAATTACAAATATTTAAATAATTGTATTGTTGCTGTCACTTTTATTTCACATTTTACCAAATAGCAGTTTATGCTTACATCATATTATCCCTGATGTTTTGGCCAGTGTAATTGGGAGAAAAATTTCAAGGGGCAAAAAAAAATAGTAATTATGTAATATAATTTATTACAGTAGAAATAAATTTATTAAATTAATAATAATTTTCTATTGTTTATACTAGAAACATAATTTAAAGGGGGGAGGGGCAAAATGACAACTTTTTCCTCCAGTAAAATCACAGAGGAGGTATTTCCTACCCCAATTACACCTCTAGTGAATCGAAGTTACCTCATATGATCATTTCAACTTCAAAGTGAAATTGTATTGCAATACACATCTTTAGGAAGATACCTATAATTATTTATCATAAACACCCAAAAATTAGCCAAAAGTTTATCATATGAAACAATTGTCCAGCTGAATTGGTTGGCAGAAAATAATCCCAAAAAAAATATTTACTAACTTATACAGTTACCTATACAATAATATACCTAAAACTATTACCTAAATCACGTGATAAGAATCTCGAATAATCATGCAATTTAACAATTGCAAGATCTAAACTTAAGGCTCATCGCTGAAGTGTAGGGTTTCTATCAGTTCCTATATATTTAGCTCTGTCCCGACAAGAGGCTAAAATATCCAAATTGAAACTGCGCATTTCAAATTTCGCAAATTTTGCTTTATTGCATACGAATATGAGATCGAAAATAAAAAATTATGTTTTTAAACTTGTACGACTAAACGTGTAATTAAAATCCAATTAAATTGGTCATATCAATCATTAGATATAATTGTTTACGTCGGACACTTATTTGTTCTCAATAGTTTGATTATTTTAGAATCGTATTGGTCGAGTTTTACTGCGATCATCGAATTCATCATAATTTGTATTTACATAGAATACGGGCACAAAGCATAAGCTGATTTTTATTACAAAATTGTGTATTTTTATAATATACTCCGTCCTCAAGTAATTTCTATTAAGAATTCCTATTTTTCCTATATATTTATAATGCTTTGTACACAGATTTACCGTAGCGAATTACCTTTTTTTTATATTAATTCTGGGAAGGAAAATTTGAACTTTAATAATATTTCTAACTTTTTAAGGCGCCAAATTTTTCAATTTTATAACCTGTTGGTGTAGTGGTTATAGTCTACGATGATAGCACACACAGATTATGCATTTGGAAACTATTTGGATTTTGTGTTTCTAATTACGTTATCTGACAAATTATAACAAATTGACATTATTAAATTGACAATACAGGAACGTCAAAAATAATAAAATAATTAATTACTATTAGGATTTAGGAGATAATAGACATAAATTATTAAAAGTATGGGCGGTAAAAACGTGATACTGTTATATTGATATTAAAGTTTACCATTGGCTAAGTGGTGGAATATGTCGATGCACAACGGGACGTTCCTGGCGCGACGGCCACCTCGAACGGGACGCGTCGGTGGCGGCAGAATCCTTTAACTGGTCGAACGTCGATCTTGTTTTATCACACGCAATTACACAAACAGAACAAAACTACACACTGTTGAGAACGAAATGACGAATATTTCTATGAAAACTCATGAACAATGTTTGTTTAACTAATACCCCGTGATTCGTGAACACAACGCATCGTACCGTTTCGTTTTATCCTCAATCGTTTCTTCCAAGAGAAGAGACCAAGATTATTTTATATCAAGGTTAAGGGGTAAAAGGTTAATGACAACTTGATGTGCGTGCGACAAAATTTGCAACCACAAATATTACTATAGTAGTTCGTGATTGCAACCATGGTTAAAAAAATAAAAAGGTTCGGAGAGATTAGACAATTATCACACCATATGGACCATGGACCTTAGAAGATAGTACTATCATTGATTATAGAAATGTTTATTAGAATTTTGTTAATCTTTTTCTTATACGTATAATATACAATATTTAATTGATGATTATACCACAGTTTATTTGATTATACTATTAATTTGTAGTCATAGATATTATAATGTCGGACTGTAGGTACTTGTGATTTCGTATTTCGTCTGCAAATTCAATAGTTTTAACAATTTTAAACTTTGTCATTTAAGATATATTAAACTCGAATTGCTATCTATACTAGTATGTCCAACGAAACGGTTGATTTGCACGAATGTTTAAGATTAATTACGGATCTAACACAACAAGCGGGAAAAGTAAGTGAATTCGTGACGAATCTGTTTCGAAGAATTTATAGAATTGTGCTCATAGAGTATACTCTAGCTTTTATTAAAATATCATAGTTATACTATTTATACTCCCAAAGTCTCGAGCAAATCGCTTAGCGAAAATAAATATTTATATATTTGTTAGATTTTTTGTAATTACTCATTGAATTCTACAAAGGCGTCATTTCAGTATTTTCATAGGGGGAGCAAAAATTGAAGCAGGCCAAGTTTTACACTGATAAGGCCAAACTTGTTTGATATTAAAATTATATTAATAACCGACAATTTCATTTGCAATGCATTTTAGACGAATGTACAAAGTTTTTTAGTAATATTTTTATTAAATACATCATTATTCGCAAATAAACAATATGAATACATGATACAAATGACATAAATAGTACAGATTTACAATAAGTCTATACAATTGTAGATTATAAAGGTGGCGGGGAGCTGTGGCCCACCCTGCTCCCTCCCATGGAAGTTTACACTGTTATATTTATAGTGCTTGGTGACCTGTATGGTAGGGTGGGTCACTTTTATAGTATGAAACAATTTATTTTATTATTTTGACACAACCATTAAAAGGTGCTAAATTGCATCCTAAAATTACATACTAATTTTGGTATCGATATGATATCAACTTTTGCTTCTGGATTAATCTTGAAAATGAACTAATTGTTAAAACATAATGTTTTTAGTTAATAATGATATACATTTTAAAAACCGTTTAGAAAGCAATATCTGTGCAATAAAATGCAATTTCCTTAATTACATTTGTTTATAAATGAAAACAAAATACACAGAATAGTATATTCTGTATTATATATTATATTATTATGTTATTATGTATTTTATATTAATAGAATATTAATAGTTTAAGTTTAAATAATAACAAAATCTTTCTTACTGTCAAATTTTGGCATAACTCTTCGTGACTCTATCTGTGCTTTAATGAAGCCTTCTCTATCTGTTTTACTGCACAAAGTGTTTGAAGCTTCTGTTACAGTCTTGACAGCTCTTTCCACTGCTTTTGTATGACATGGTAAACATAGTGAAAATATTTCTCCTTCTCCTTTTTGTTCGACAAACAATTGAATATCTTCATCAGGGATTGTCTTTAAAATTGGTGGTTCAGTAACATTTTCTTTCCAATAAATAAGATTAGTGTAAGATAATGATTTTAAGTTTATGTCTAGAATTATTAATATTCTGACTCTATTTGTTTTTATGTTACGGGCTTTCAAAATACAACGGGCAGCTAATTCTCTAATATGTTTTTGGGGGGTCGACATTGCAAGAACCAAATTCTCGGGATGAGTGAAGTAACTGTTTCTTTGTATAACAGGATCTATTATAGCTTTAAGTTCAGTTGTCAGGTATCTTGATGCAGAAATTATTTTCCATAGATGACGAGCTCCATCTTTATAAGTAGGATGCGATTTAATATATAACCAAGTTGATGCGTAAATTTTGACAATATAGGTTACTAGAATTGTTAGGTTTTCGGAAGGTTCTTCTATCGAGACATAAAAACAAAGAATGCGGTTAACGCGGGTGAGACATTTTGCCAGGTGATTGCTTTTTAAATCTTCAGGAAATACGCCTGTTATTACCACAGAGACTATTCTGTATAATTATTTTGATCTGAACTCATATTTTGAGTTGATAGGACCTAACTTATAGAAATTAATGGGAATATTTCTGGAATTAATAAACTAAATAATCGGAAAATGTTTACCAAATATTATTTCTATACAAATGATAGGTATACAAGTTTAATCTTAAATTTATCTACAATTATAGGTAGGTATAATTTAAATTTATTATAGCTTTATATTATACCATTTATAATGACTATATTCACAAAGAGAAATGAGGGATAAGCTACAATATATATATAAGTATTTGGTTGAGTTCTTAGAGAGGTTAGTTAACAAAAAAACACTAAAAGCTTTATATTTCTTATTCTACAAATTGTGATCTACGATACAATTTATAATTTATTATACACATCTTGTACTTAGCTAATTCTGTAATTGTATTTAATAGTACTTAACAACTGTACATTTATATTAAACAATTTTAGATCATTAAATCTAGAATCAAACTAAAAAAGACAATAGAAACTAAAGCCAATAGTATTGACTTTGTTACTGAAACAGATCAAGAAGTAGAAAAGTTGCTTATTGAAGGAATCAAACAAAAATATCCAAATCATAAGTATGCAAATGAACTTATTATTATTTATGAATGGTTTATAACTGGACAATAAATAATATTTTTATCAAGGTTCATTGGAGAGGAATCGTTTGCTGCTGGTATTAAAGAAAAATTAACAAGTGACCCAACTTGGATCATTGATCCTGTGGATGGTACAACCAATTTTGTGCATGGCTACCCAAATGTTTGCATATCTATTGGTTTAGTTATTGATTGCGATGTCAAGTTAGGTGTTATTTTCAATCCAGTGTTGGACATGTTTTTTAGAGCAATCAAAAATGAAGGTGCATTTTTAAACGAAGAACCCATCAAAGTCAGCAACGCTAAAAGTAAATTTATATATTTAAAAATACAACTAAAATAGAAATGTCACATTTTTGTTTATTTATATGTTTAAGAATTAAATGATGCTCTGGTTGCTGCAGAATTTGGTTCAAATAGAACTGAAGAGTTCAAAAAAATTGTAAATCACAATATTAGTTATCTGGCGACTAATGCCCATGGGTACAATTTTATCATATAAAAGTTTGTTCAAACACAGTTTCATTGCTTAACATAATCAACTTTTTATAGTATTCGTGCTAGTGGATCAGCTGCATGGAATTTAGCTCAAGTTGCAAGAGGAGCTATTGATTTGTATGTAGAAATGGGTATTCATGCTTGGGACATGGCTGCGGGCAACATTATAGTCAAAGAAGCTGGTGGAACTATAATAGATCCAGCTGGTAATTAATATTATATTATAATAAATTAATACAAACAAATTATTATTTACAAATTGATACTAATAAGGAGCTCAGATTTTGTAGCATATGCTTTTTAGAAGAGAGTGTGATAAAAAAATAATTATTATATAAAAATGTGTTTTGAATCATTTTGATTGCAATGAAATAAAATTTATTTTGCTTTTTTCCTTAAAAGTACTATTTTCAATCATTTTCACAAAAATATCATATATTTTTATAATACAATATTACATTGGCCAATAAGTTATTATATTTTTAATAGAAATAGGTGAAATTTTGGTATTTTGTCGTCAAAATTGTTTTGTTTGTTATTTTCGTTATTAAGGTAATACAATAGTTAAGTCTAAATTAGATTCATTTAACTGTAGATCATTTTTGAAATACTGATTATGGTGGTATTATTAAAGTAATATTCCTTAATAGTTTTATGATTTTTGTTTAAACGGATTGATAATTTATTATAGTTTATATTTTATAATATATAATTTATAGGACGTTGTAGACTATAGTATATTAGTTGATTACCGAAATTGATAAACGTAAAGTGTGTTTTTATTGTTGTATTACCATTTTTATATAAAAATACCGAAAGTTAAAATAAAAAACTTGTAAAGGAATATGATGGAGATGTGTTAATGATTAATGAAACTATTCTATTTTTTAAAATATGTGAAGTCAAAATAAATGCTGAAAAAAAATTTAATGGCACTGCATCAAATATTAATGTAGAGAATTATAGTTAAAATGGTTTAGTTCACATGAAATATGCTCCAATAACCTTATATCCTCATATACCCATAATCTCAGTCAACGACGAAAGATCATTTTCAATGTATACAAATATAATAGCACTCAATAGACTAAGTTTTAATGAAAGTACATTATCTAAATATATTGTAGTAAATTTATTTTTTAATCTTATGTAATAATATTTAAATTTGTTATATTTTTCACACTTAAATAAAATAAATACTTTTATTCGCTTTTTTTGGTTGATATATATGGTTTATTAACAATTTTTATTATTACAAAAGCCGAGCCCTACTAATAAATAATAATTAATATGCTGTTTTCAGGAAAAAACTTTGAATTGATGCATCGCAGAATATTAGCTGCATCATCCACAGAACTTGCCAATGAAGTTTATTCCAACCTCCAGCAATATTATGCGGAACATGATTAACTATTCAGCTCTTTAAAATATTAAAATCTTTTAAAAAGTACTAGTAAATATACAATACTTGTGTTATTACTTATTATTTCTTTATGTTGTTGTATAATATACATAAATTAGAAAAAAGTCAGTCTGGTAAAATTAACATTTTACTTATTCTTGATTAAAAATAGAAACAAAATATTGAATATTGCTGAAATATTTAATTGGACTAATTCTATTATATCTGAATATTAAATTTAATTACATTTTTATTATATTTATATTTTCAAGAAAATTGTAGATGATTTAGTATTAGTGGGAGAGACCTACCCCCGGTATAAGTAAATAAAAAGGTTGAACAATGGTAAGCCGCATGTGATGGGAAAGAACTGAAGTTCATTAAAAATAAAAATAAGAATTATGTACGATATTTGAAGAAAGTGATTAAGAAATTAATCGGGTAAAGGCATACAATGAAAAATTATAGTGTAAATCATATAGGTTCTTATACTTATTCATAAATCAATATGAATATAGTTTATATAATTATTTATATAAGGTATATTAAGAGTATCAATGTTGTAAGGATCAGAGTGTTGGTTAGTGAATAAGCTATAACTAAGGATGAAGTTTATAGGATGGATGTTTAGTGCTTCTTTTATCGATTAAGATAATTAAAAAGAAAACACTAATTTTTATGTAGAAGAAAAAAATGTAGATCGTTTATTTTTTAGACACTAAGAAAATTTACAAACACAATTAAATACATGCACTATGTGTACGGACCAACTAACTGACTGACTGACTAATTACTAATACTTGACGTTTTTGTTACGTCGTGCCTTTTTATAGTGTGTAGTGTTCTAGAAAATTCTTATATGGAGCGTTCGAGAACATTCGCGCGCATATGCATTTGTGTTGCCAATGTGTCGCGAAGATTCCCGATCGTTCCATAGTCACTACAGATGTATGGTGTGACTAAAGAGGATACTTGTGAAATAAGAAATAAATATATAATAGAAATGTAAGAAAATTATAGGGATGATTCAGAGATAGTGAGAGTTGTTATATAAATTAATATATAAGGTAAAATGGGAAAAGGTAGACTTAACAAGAGGTGAATTGATAGAATAGAGAATAATATATAGATAGCTGGTGTAAATGAATAAAATGTAAGAAATTGAAATCTATAATATGCAAGTCTAGTAGTTTAGTCTCAAGATCTAGATTGGCAATAACCTCATTAAATTTGGAGTATAATGCAAGGCAAAACATTTAATTTTGAAATACATGTTATATATTATAAAATAGCATTATATTATTTTAATACTTACATAAATTTAATATTTTATATAATTATTATTAAAACACAATATTCTCTATATAACAAAAAAACATAAAATAAATTTTTATATTATATATATAGGTACTTAATGATAGTTTGAAAAAATATTTGTGTGATGTATTAAAAAAAAAGATTTATCAGTTTGATAAAAATTACATAAAGCTATAACCATGGCTAAATACTGTATAATTATTTTTATTTTATATTTGACCAATAAACATCAATTTGTATTCAAATTAATTTGTTTTTGTTAAATTCTATAGGTGTTAACCTCTGATGAATTTAGACCTGTATCTATATCAATGTAGTACTACAACATTTCATTGTCAATTACTTATGAATGTTTTTTACACAATAAATTATTAAGACAACAATTAAGAGTAAATAAATTGTTAAATATGTATTTATCTATTTAATATTATATATCAAAAAGTGATCATAAGCAAAAATATAACAGTCATTATATTCACTATAAAAATAATATAGGCAAGTAATAAATATGTTATTTTAGATTTACACATAACAAATCGAATACATAATATAAAAAAATAGTCCAAGTGAAATAAAATATCACTATTATTTCACCAGAAGATCAGTGTGTTTATAGATTTTTTTTGTAAACTAAATCATATGACACCACATTCTGGATCTTTTATGGAAACGTTGACAGGTTTATTTCTCCTATAAAATGTTTAAATTTATAATAAATACTTACATCATATGAAAATATATAATACTGTTACGGTCACATTATGCGACTCGAACGGCGAATACTAGACGAACAGTACCGTTACAATACGTATTAGTTGAATTCTAGTACCTGTTGTAAAGAGCAATAACAACAGCTCCATCAGGCCTTTTAAAACCTACAGACTTGATTACTGACGTCTGAGTCAACTTTATTCGTACAGAACCCCTAGATATAAATTTTGAAAAATGTCCAATTGCGTAGAACATTAGATGCTTGTAAAATTTGTCCTAAGTTTTATTGACAATAATTGGCGAATCAATGAAATTTGACACCCATGTTCTCAGTGATTAAGAGAAGAACTTGATTAAAATTAAAAATAAATTATTCTTTCAATTTTTGTTCACTGACTGCAATTAAATGATAATTTCTTATAGACATACACCCTTGACCATCTGTCATCATTTAAATTCCCTTATTTAGATATGCCCACATGAAAATAAAGTTACTTTAAGATATAGCACATGTAATACATTAGCGAGATAACCGTTTTCTCACTTATTTTCAACATAAGTATGAATATTTATGTTACCTTTTCGAACCATAATATATTTACTATCAATAATACGTAATACGCACTGGTAATTTTACATCATAAATTTCATAACCACTCTCTTCTGTTTGTTAAGTGGTTGTTTGATCCAAAATCCACATAAAATTTGTCAGAAATTTATGTCTTCAATTTTTCCTTGTACACCAGGGAGTACTAAACTGGAATTTTAATTATTTTCAATTTCTTTATTTTTAAATATTTTGCAGTCTTTTTCAGTTTCCTGGTTTCTTACAATAATTATATTTACCAGGCTTAGGTTCATGACTCATTTACTGTACACTAACTGCACATTTATAAAAATAATACAAAACAATTGACGCACTTAGTCTATATTAAAAGTTGTTAATATATTTATTAAAACAACCTTAAACCTCGTTATATGGTTAATTAGGTGATAGATGGGTAAGTTTAGCTGTCATATCAGCTTGCTCATTACCAGATATATTACAATGGCCGGGTATCCACATGTAGATGTTTTTTTACCAGAGAGCAGTGCTTTGAAATGAGCATTTTGTATTTTTCTGGTAATCTCAAAGGGGTTGTGGAAATTTTGGATGCTGGTTAAGCAAGACAAGAAATGCTGAGGATTGTACTGTTTGTGGATTCGATTTTGTTGGTGATAAATTCAATGGCTTTAAGTATGGCAAAAGATTCTGCTGTAAAGATAGAGCATTTATTAGAGAGTTTCCATTGGATCTTCATGTCTCCGCATATGATGGCCATTCCAGACTGTTCTTTTGTTACTGATTCGTCAGTGAAAATAAGGACTTGTGGATAATTTTGGGTTATTATGGCATTAAATAATTTTCTATAGATAGTGGGGCATGTTGATTTCTAGGGCAGTTGATGAAGTTCAAAGTTTATATTTATGTGAGCGAGTCATGGTGGGAAGTGACTAGTTTCAGTTGTTATTAAATTTCCTAGGTCGTATTTTTCAAATGTAAGATTGAATATAGATTCAGGGTGAAAGAGAGACCTTAAGGAGATCTTATCATTCTTGCAACGATTTTATGAATTTTCTCGGACCACCTGATTAGTAAGGGGGGATGCCTGAGATGCTTGAGATACTATTGATTGGGCTTGAACGAAATGCGCCAATAGAAAGTCGGTTCCTACATTGTAGATTGGTTCAAGTATCTTCAAATGTGGTTTCTTTACATTAAAAAATATGGAAGCTCCGTAGTTAATTTTAGAGAGTATAATAATTTTGTGAATTTTTAAAAGTGTATTTGTTTGGGATCTCCAGGTGGTGTGAGAATTTTTTAATGATGTTGATTCTGAGAATACATGAATTTTTTATGTATTTAATATACGCGAGCCATGCGACCTTTGAGTCAAAAAGCACACTCAATATTTTGACGCACATTTTATTTCTGATAGAGAAATTTTCAATGGTAATTGATATATTATTTTTCTTCTTTTTTGGATTAAATAGTATAAGGTTAGTTTCTTCGGCGGAAAAACGGAATCTAGACTTTTTTGACCATGAAATGAGTTTATTTGTTGAGTCTTCGATTATCTGTTGGATGGTTTGACTGTTTGAACTGCGGCAAATGATTGTGAAAAAGTCAACGTATAATAGAGGGATATTAGAGTATAAGATGCCTTATTCTATTATTCTATGTTTACATGCTGTGTCATATGCTTTGGTTATCATCCCGAGATTTTGTTTATTTTGTGAGGATTTGTCAATTTAGTTTTTTATGCTTATGAGATTGTGCTTCTGTTTTGGCGAAAACCGTTTTGTTCAGGAATGAGGTATTTAGTGGTTTCTAAAAACCAAATTAAGTGAAAGTTGTTGATTTTTTCAAGTGGCTTACAGAGAGTGTTGAGAAGACAGATGGGGCGGTAGCTTTCTGCTTGAAATTTGTTTTTGTTGGGTTTGAGAATTGGGATAATGTGTCCGTGTTTCCATGAATTTGGAAACATATTGTTTTCCCAAATGATGTTGTATATTGCGAGAAGGTGGTCATGTGTTTTTAGGGAAGTTCTGAATGAATAAATACGGGGTTCCATCTGGACCGGGGCTTTTGCTTTTGCAGTTTCAGAGCGCAGATTCTAGTTCCTTCATTGAGAGAAAGGAGTTAAGTTGAGATTGTGTTACATTTAGGGGGTAATACAATATTGATCTAACATAATATATAAAATTTTTTTTTTTTTAATCATATGACAAACAGAGCAATTTATATTTCCCCTTACAATTAAGAACAAAAGATAAATATGATTGATCTAACATGAATATAGTTTAAGTTTAATTTTTTTTTATAATTAACATAGATATAATTTTAGTAAACACTATCTATATTCAGCCCACTAAAAAAAAATACTGATGTGAAAATTATAATCATAATCATTCTTAGCAAACTTTATATATAAAAGGATTATGAATATTTTTAAACATGATCTTTTCGCCAGGTGGGTGTCTTTAATTCTCTGGGATTGTTTGGCATTGGAATTTTTCTATTGAATATTGTTGGAATTGGAATGTGTATTAACACTGGTTTTATACTCCTTGTCATATGTCACTGTATCATTCTCAAGTAGTAGTGATGTATTTGGTTCATCTAGGTTTGGACATTCGTAAAATGGTTTGAGACATTGAATATGAACAATTTTTTCATCCTTTGTATTTAATGTATTGTTTTCTACTAGATAACGCGAGAGATGATCTACTATTTTATTCTTTCGCCCTGATCAAAAAATAGGTTCCATCTCAAATGCAGCAAGATCTACTACATAACGTGCAAATTTTCTGTTCAACTTGACTTTATTAATAATGTATGCCGTGGAATAGTTATCAGTTATCAATTTAAATGGTTTACCAATGAGATAAAATCTAAATTTTTCTGTTATGGCACAATATACTGCTGTTACCTCTAACTCGTTACTACGATATCTTTTTTCAGAGTCTTTTAAAGAACGGCTAGCATATTCAATAATTTACAATTCATCACCTTGTATTTGAGTTAACTTGTATTAAGCTTTTGAATGTATACAAGTTGAGCGAGTAGTTTGATTGAGATTCGATTGTTAACTTTGTATTTATGCTTTTAATAGGATTCAATTTGTTGTTACATTTCTATAATTAGTTTTGATTCTTCCTTTTGTTTGTCTTGAAATAATCATTGCATCTTGTACATTGTCAGTAACACGTTCATCTTCGGCTAATAAAAAATCTACAAGTTCCCTTTATTACCTTTGTCAGGAAGGAGTCGGAATCTTAATCCTTTATGTAAATCATCTACTTTAATGATTTTGAGTTGGTTGATATCACTTGAATTGGAGTATTCATGACGAAAATATTATTAAAAATGGGAAAAAAATTCAATAGTGTTTACGATTCTTGTAACGTTCATCATATTCGATACTTATAAACGTAAACTCTCTTCGAAAAAAGAACAGGCTACGGCGGCGACCAATTTACGTCGGGCGGCATTCAGGCACCGCTTATTTGTATCCCCCACTTAATCAGCCACATGTTCGTATGATATGTAAATAATTATGTGGCGCTTGAGTGACGGTACGGAAAAATACAACACGACGTACCGTTCTGCACCACATATATTTCAGCGTATACAATGCAATTTAAGTTATCTGTTCAGGTCGGTGGTTTATGATTGACTAATTACGTCGCTCTTGCTTCGTTTTTGTTTGAGGTCTGTGCGCATAGTGAAGCCACGCCCATGCGCACAAATCGGCCGCCTTAGCCTGTTCTTATTTGGAATAGAGTATAAATAATGGTTATCGAAACGATGTGCTTTAAGATTAATATTGTAGTCACTGAACACCACGAAGTCGATTTGCTGGGTTCTAACTTTTGACAGTTGAAATTTCGCTAAAACCGGAAACCGGGTGACAACGAATAAGATTCAATGCTTTAGGTTAGGTTAATCTAACAAAATTTAACAACTTAACGAGAATACGATATGAATAAGTAATTATTATTACACTATTTTTATTTTACACACAATAAAAAAAAAATGAATTTACAATAGCGCCATGTAAATAATAAATAAATCGTAATGATATTATATCAAGTTATTTATAAACTATATATTAATTATATTCGCGAACAACGTATTTATTGTATGATGGTTGAACAGTAATTGATTACATTGTTATCTTACACTACATACCTCTTTCAAATAGTTTATTCTCAAAGATTTGAAGACATTTCATATTAGATATAGATATTTATTATTCACAAATAACATAAAGAAGACACAACGCATCATAATTGACGCACCATATAAGTTATGCGGAAATTGCAAGAAAGTGAAATCAGAACCAGTGCATCATTGCAAAAAAGCATGTGACAATTATATGTCAAAAATAAACGACCAATTGTGTTGACGCAAGAAGAAGAACGAGTGTGACTGTCTAAGCAAAGAAGAGAAAGAAATATTATGTGATAAAATAGCATCAAAAGTAAAATCAGAAAAAAATGTTATGGTGGCCGCTTGCCAAAAGAACATGAAAATGTGTAAGGATAATGATGAAGTTATTTACGACCGCATACAAGATACATCAAATACGCAAATGAACGAAGAGATTCTCGATTCAGCACTAAATGATTTGAAAAGGCTGAACAATACAGTATGCAAAAAAGTTACTATTTTTTTTATTTCGTTAGATAGATGTCCAAAAATGTATCCATCTACCTTCTCCCATGTTACTTTCTACATTCATTTCTGTAACAATTCTTATTGCATCCGAATCATCTCTCCTCAAAACATTTTCAAACAATATCAGAACCTCGGCGTAATCTCTCAAAGACATAACTAAAACACCTGCAATAATATCTAAAAATATAAAATATACAATTTAAAATATCACTAATCAGTTAATTAATACATTTTAAATTAATCAATATTCATTATATATATATATATATATATATATATACAACTTAAAAATTGCAAAACTATGATTTAAAGTATATACTTTTCCTGACTTCTTATTCCTAAATAAACATTTAATTATTCCTACAATATTTGTAACTTGAAAATTCAGATCGCCCAACAGTCAGAGGTGGCCTTTTGGGTATGACATTTGTCCTAGGCCTCGCAATATTAATTTTTGAAATCTAGTTTTAGTTAATATAAAAATATTATATCTTAAAGTGTTAAATTTAAAATATGTTTATTATAATTTATAAGATAATTAATATATTTTATTTTGTACAAATACATACTACATTTCTATGTATCTAATAGCATTTATAAAAATAATATTACCAAAAATAGCGGTCAACAAATAATAATAATCGTAACCGAGTAAATGATGGTGCGTACAATCAGTGAATTATTTAATTTTATTTTTGTTCGTTATACAAGATATTTTAATACAATACTACATGACAATAGTCAATAATGATCACACTCATTATACTTTTAATTTTTATTGAAAATCTGCTATTGTTGCTTTAATGAAAAGTATGAGTATTTACAACTTAAAAAACAATTTATTAAGACTTAATATTAATTAATCATTATTAAATTTATTGTACATTAAATTACTTTCTTCTATTCTACACAATTTATATTAATCTATGTTTTACTCGTACCTCGTTTTTTCAATAAAAATTCAATATGAGCTACTTTTAACGTTTTGACTATTTCCAGTAGTTGAATTTTGATTTGTTGCAGTTACGATTGTCAATTTTTTCCATTTAAAAATAATATACATTTTCAGAAAACTCAGTTTGTAAATTTTTTATAATAGGTACCTACCTAATTAATAATTACGTTGATATTAGATTTTAAATTGTCATTTAATAATTAAATTAAATTTTATGAATTGATTTTGTTTTAGAATTTGTATTATCAAGTCATGTAATAAGCAGAATGTACCATTGCACTGCGCTGCTGCCTGTTTTTTAATTGCTTATTAAGATTAATTGCCCTTATTTACAATCAATTCGACAATGATATCTAATTATTTATATGATCATATTCATAAAATATAAAACTTTGATATAGATAATTATATTATTTTGTTTTATAATATTAAAAAATTAATAAAATATGAAAATCATTGAACACTATTTTATACATACTACTAAAATCAGTCAAATAATATAATAATGTTTCACACTGTATATTTGTTTATACAACAATTTGATACATTTAATTTAATTTATTAACAAAAAAAAAATAAATAAAAATAGTAGTATTGTACAAGCAAATAACTATTATTAACAGCCAAATTTTGAGAATGATCTCATTTTAATAAAGAAAATCAAAAACTTCTTTTGATTTAAACTTGGGTTACTTTCATTTAATATTGAATTTATTGCGAAATAAATTATATTAAACGACAAATTTTGTTTAAAAACACCATTCTCAAATTTTGGATGCTAATAAGGAAACAACCTGTAGAATGTTGCTTAACTAATAATTTTTAAAAAAACCATATTCAACGATTTTGATTTTTTCTGCAATTAATAAATATATCTGGAATACCCCATTAATTTTTTTAATATATAATTTGTTAATTCACTATAATAATCACAACCCCACATGCTGAGAATCACTGATGATAAAAAGACATATTAAATAATTTTACCAATGCTTAGTTATACTTTTTTTGCTTTTTCCAAATCGACTCTTCATGTTATGAATGTTTTTATATTTTAATATAATAAGTAATAAATAATAACTTTTATTTATGTATAATATTGTATTTTATACATTTTATAAATTATTTGAAAATATTAAAAATTGTACTGCGATCATATCTTATTTGATACATGATTAATGCTTCAATAAATAATTTTCTAAAAATAAGTCTACTTTGACCGGAATTACATCATTTAATATGGTATATAGTTTAAATCAATCAAGATAATTATTTTTTTTTAATTATCAAATTTAATTTTCTGGTATGTAAACAAATTAAATAACAAATACAAAATTTATCTTTGATTATACGTTGACCTCAACGTATACGTGTTGGTATTATGATATCCATATTTACCAGAATTGGTGTGATGTTTTATATTTTCATTAATTTATAAAAAAAAGTCTTTATTAAATTTATATTGATCATACGATGTTGATAAGTATATATTTGGATGTTTTACGTTCTTTTCTAAATTTTAATATTGGAAGTATAGTGTTTTGATAGTTTTACTAAAATATTGTTAGATATTAATGATGAATTAGGATAGAATTTATTCTTGAAAATGTAAATAATTTTAATTACCAATTTATGTTTGGTGAAACTGTACTTCCTTAAAGTATATAAATAATAATATACAACGTTTAATAGCAAAGTATCTAGATATTATTTTTTTAGATGCAAAAAACGTTAAAAATAATATAAGCAAGTAATAAGTCATTTTAACTCGACAAAAATGTCACTAACGAAGAACTGCCTAAGATGGATGTATTAAGTGACTAGAAAAGTAGAGAGGACAACATAAGGGAAAGTGTAGGAATTGCATCAATTGTGGGGAAAATGAGATAGATTAGGCCGAGTTGCTGAGATGGTTTGAGAAGAGATGATTCGGAGGTCGTGAAAGTTGTTATAGAAGATAAAATGAGAAGAGGTAGACCAAATGAATGGTATATTGATACATTTTTGTACTTACTTCTTATTAAATACGAAAAATAATAACTTTTTTGCATACGGTGTTGTTCAGCTTTTCCTCCTCACTCATTGTTGAATCAGAAATGTCGTTATTTTGGGAATTTGATATTTATTGTATACTGCTATAAATAACTTGGTCGCTACAGTTTTTTATGTTGTTTTAAGCGTCCGAGGTTACATTTTTTCTGAAGTCCCTTTGGCTGCAATCAGACAAGTATATCTACTTATCAAATACGACTGTTTGAGTAAAGAAGGAAAAAAGATTATGATTCAACAAAAATTAAAAAAAATCGTTACCACAGCCGTTTGCAAAAATAATTTATTTTTATTCTATACAGAAACATAATATAGTTCTGTGAATGGCGATAGACTGCGAAAGTGCGAATTTACCACCACCCCCCGGCCAATCGTTATTATTGGTCTAACATAACGGCCAAAGAGGATATGAAAATATTATTTTATAAATACTAAGGTAGTCTCGTACTTCGATCATATACTATAGATAGACTCATGACAAAATAGATAGGTATGTCAGCAATATTTTGATACGCACAAAATGGCTGCCGGCTTGCACCTCTTATCAATTTTATTGTATCCGTTTAATCATGACAAACTAAATCTATTTTGTCATGAATAAACGCACTTAGTTTATCATGATAGTATGATTATGATAGTACGAATTCATAATTTAAGTGATAAAAGATAATATTTTATAGCCAATGAGAAGTGGAGCA
Organism: Eriosoma lanigerum; assembly: GCA_013282895.1. NCBI lineage: Eukaryota > Metazoa > Arthropoda > Insecta > Hemiptera > Aphididae > Eriosoma > Eriosoma lanigerum. The sequence goes on from CM023360.1 coordinate 27,840,316, forward strand.
TGCCTGACGCCATGTTTGCGCAGAATATGGTCCAAATCAAAATGTTGCTGCTATACCTATTTAGTTTGTCATGGATAGACCTATAACAGAAAATCGTGTGGACAACATAAACCGGGATACCTATACATCTTTTAATTACGGATGCGTTAAACGTTCTCATTCTGACAACAACGCGATCTAGTTTATAGTATAATTTGTTTCCTTTTCCTAGTACCATCATTGATTATAGAATAGACTAATCTATAACCAATACTATACTCCGTCCAGCGAGAGAACGCACCTCTTTCGCGCATCCAAATAACAGAGCTCCGCAGTCTCGAGGCGAATTTCTCTCACCACCACTGCATTGTTTATACAACAACTATCACAGTGACAGCGGCTCAATGTGAAATTCTCCCATTACGTGATGATCGGTGGTGAGCACCGCCACGCCAAATCGTAGTCGGCGTAGTCCGAGTTGATGACGGACGAGCCAGTGGTGGGAATGCGCGAAATCGGACGAGTTTTGGTCGCCGCCGAGGTGCGTTCTCTTGCTGGACGGAGTATAGTATCTTCATTGATTAATAATAAAACATAGAAAGTCCAAGTAACTAGAAAAAATGGAAATACTAAAATGTTTAGCTTTATGTGTAAAGCAATAGATAGCGTTATCGGTTGTAATATTCATTAATTAAGGATATTAAATAATTAAATATTTATTATTGAAAACAGATAGACAGTGAAAACGAGTGAAAACTGATAATACAAATTTAAATCCTAATCACTTATTAAAATATTTATTTTATTTCACGACATTACGAGTATACAATACTATGTATTTTGTATTATCATTTTTATAATTTGAGGTAACAGAAATATAAATCTGTTGGTGAAGGTGTTTAGTGATAAGAGCAAACATTTTAGTAAACAGTTTACTGTTTTAATCAAAAACAATCGTCAAAATGATTATTAGATCATTTCGGTACCTTCCTGAAAACACGCTAATTAAATTGATAAATGATAAGAATTATCACTTAGTGATCTGTGGAAAAATACAAAAGACATCTGCGCTACCTATTGGCGTGGCTCCCACACTACTAGAATTCTGGCTCCCATTTCACTATATAAAGCGTTAACACATTGTGCAATAACTTGGACCATCTATGTAAAATTAATCAATGGTATCTTATAATCTTATCTATTATAAACACAGTTATAGAGTTTATATTATATATCTGTGATTATAAATTATAATATTACAGGAGTTTAATAAGTTTAGCATATTTAACAATTTTATTTAATCTTAATTGTTGTGTTAATAATTTATATTATATATAATAAATAATATATTTTTGTTAATTATGAAAGTTAGTTTGTTAACTGAAGCTCCCTCAGCCCCCCCCCCTAAATACGCCCTTGGATCTAAGGTCTCGTGTAATGGTAAAGCGTAGTTAAAAAATCATGGAATTATAAACATAACTCTTTTTCCATATACCCTGAATATTTTTAAAATAGTTAACAAAAATATATTATTTATTATATATATATATTATAAATTATTAACACAAAAATTAAGATTAAATAAAATTGTTAAATATGTATTTATCTATTTAATATTATATATCAAAAAGTGATCATACGCAAAAATATAACAGTCATTATATTCACATTAAAAATAATATAGATAAAAAATAAATATGTCATTTTAGATATGCACATAACAAATCTAATACATAATATAAGAAAATAGTCGAAGTGAAATAAAATATCATTATTATTTCACCAGAAGATCAATGTGTTTATAGATTCCTTTTGTAAACTGAGACCTATGACACCACGTTCTGGATCTTTTATGGAAACGTTGACTGGTTTATTTCTCCTATAAAATGTTTAAATTTATAATAAAAACCTACATCATATGAAAATATATAATACGTATTAGTTGAACTCTAATACCTGTTGTAAAGAACAATGACAACAGCTCCATCAGGCCTTTTAAAACCTACAGACTTGATTACTGACGTCTGAGTCAACTTTATTCGCACAGAACCCCTAGATATAAATTTTGAAAAATGTCCAATTGCGTAGAACATTGGCTGCTTGTAAAATTCGTCCTTAGTTTTATCGACAATAATTGGCGAATCGACGAAATTTGACACCCATGTCGGACCTCCTGTCATGTCCAAGGCCAAATTCCACTCCAACCAACCTTGTACCCAATGGTTTAAGTCCTGAAGAACATAATATTTATATAAAATACCGTCAAATCTCTATACAATTTAAAATAATCCCTTTTATTAAGATTATCATAAACTAATAAAATAAAATAAAAAACATAATATAGTCGGCGTTTAACAGAAAACCGTAAAATCAACACGTTTGACTTTCAACACGTATTAAATTCCTTTTTATCGAAGAATCATAGAGTCCCAAATAGTCGCCATACACTGTTAGTTTTTTATTCATGCTGCATGGTCCTGCCGACTATAGTGTCGCCGAATCTCATTCACTAATTTTAACCAGGTAGACATATTTCAATCGATTCCTCTGGATCACATTTTTCATAGAAATCCTTTAGGCAGTCCATCCAGATCGGACACTTCTCTTACACCAGTCTCTCCGTACATATCATTAGATCGGTAAAATCGTGTGTGCAGTGACTAGCTTATACACTTAACAACAAACGAGTTATATTCAGAATCCAAACGATATTCCGACGATAGCCAGAGCATTATGAACAAAGTTACATTCAAGGTGTTTTTGATTTCAATCCTTATTGTAGTATATATAACGGTGGCATTCCATAAGGTAAGAATCACTTTTTATGCTTTGTTCAGGGTCTTTTTCTAATTTCAGAAGTCCGTATTTTAATACTTTTTCAATAAACCCATAGCCAATAAAATTATATTTAAGTTACAAGTGGAACTCGAAGTCCACGTTTTGTATAATTTTAGTGGGTTAAATTGGCGAAGATAAAATTAAATAATTAAAATAAAGGAACGGAATAATAAGTCCGTATTTTTATAAAATTTAAATAAATAAATCTATAAAAAATATTTTAAATTTCAAGCGGAATACGAAGTCCGTACAGAGGTGTAGATTCTGGATACTCTCGAACCTATTACCCCGAAACCCTTCTTATATAAGGAGGAAAATTAAAACACGATCCTACAAACTACTCCCTTCCTAGTTCCTACAATTAAACCTCTCCCCAATCCTTTTATTTTCATTTTATTTTTGTTTGTAATTTTCGTGTTATTACAATATATTCTGTTCTTTGTGTAATATTTTAAATATGAACTTTGTATATTTGTACAAGGATATTTTATTACTCTACTATAACCAGGCCACCCAGAGAATGCAACCGGGCGGAAATCAAAACTCGTCATTTTTCGCAATTTTTAAATCATTTTTAAGATAAAAATTAAATAGTTCTTACAATAATCCTAAAATATAAATATTTATATAATTTTGCACTATCTATAATAATATTAGGTAATCTTGATTGTCATAAAAAAGAATTTAAAATTTATTATTTAAACCGATAAATCAATTGTTTACAATTTTATCTGCAGATGGATATTTCCTTATTGTAAGATTAAATTGTTTAGAAGGTATAGAACATAGGTGTCCATAGTAGTATATAATATTAAAATTATAGTTACATCGATGATGTTATTCGCATAATTTTCAGCTCTGGCCCAACTACCCAATTGCACTTTGATGAAATCCCACGGCTTGTCTCCTGATGGTGAAAATACGAATTAAAAATATTTTCTTTACACAAAGTTAGGTTGCTTTACCTAACCTAACCTTTACTATAATAATTAATTATATACAAATTAAGTTAAAATTAAATTAAAAATAATAAAGTTAATTTTATAAAAGTAAAAAAAAATACTTAACTCAAACAAGTATATGTTGTATAAATTATTTATCTCTATATCAACTATCCAACGAGAAACATTGTAATACTTGATTTTTGCAGGACAACTTTACTGAATTTGTAATCGTGGTAGAAACACCAAATTTTTACAAATAATAGAGGAGTACTTTATCTATAACGTATTGTTTTTATTTTTTTTAATTATATAAGTACATGGAAATATTCATTTTCTTTTTTAAATTTGTTTATTTTAACTAAACAAATCGTGGTATCAAAAAAAAAAAAAAAAAGCTACAACACAGATATTGTTCTTCTCTATTAATTGTTTAAATTTGGTGATTCTACCACAAATAAGATTGAATAATGTTGTCCCACGCAAATCGTGTAAGTATCGTATTACTATATGGTTCCCGTCGGTTAACTCAAATTAATATATCTTATAAAGTTATAACTTCATTCATAGATATTTTGCCCTTTAATAGTGAATTATTATTTTATTTTATTAAATACATTAATAATTTATATTAATTTTCTAATACTACCTTGTGACGCTTCGGTGTTTATTATGATTTTGTCGCCAAAGTTTTTGTGCACTTCGTTTAACACTTTAACCGGAACAATAAAATCTAAATACCAATGTACAGCAACACCGTCAATGTATTTGGCACATTGTTTGTCACTCATGAGCTACAAAAGGAGTAAGGTAATATTAATTTCATATTTTTAATTTAAATATGAAGAATAGGTACATCTTATTATATTGATTATTGTTACATAATATTAAATTAGGTTTAAACTTTTACAACTTTTTTTTTGTAACTTAATTAAAACCTATTAAAATATATATTTATCTTCAACTCCCAACAATTAATATGATTGAATTTGTTAAATAATTTTAATTTTAATAGATCTTGTAATAAATTTGTGGCAGTTGAAGGTTTTTAAAGAGAAACTAAGCTGTCCACCGTAATTTCGCGTACCATTTTCATCCACCAAGGCAGTACAATTCTCTGATCGTCTATGGCAAACAACAGAGTGTTGTTGTGTTCGGAAGCCCTCAGACGGGGACCCATGTGTTTGCCAATCCATTCGCGGTGCGACATGGGCGTCCAGCCCATCGAGTTGAACCGATTGATCGGCACAATGCCGTTGAGCGGTTCGTTGCCCGTGGTTAGAGCCCAAAACGTCAGATTCTGTTTGCGGTATTCGTCCAAAAACCTACAGCAAAATATAGCAATAGGACAGAGTCTGTAAAACTCGAAATGTTTCATTTATAATATAGGTAATGAAGTATTGAAATCGGATGGTCTGAGATCAGTTAGAGTTTTGCCAATAATAGGCTATATAGATATTTAGAATAATCATCTAGATCAGTGTTGGTGTATCTATTATAATTATAATATTATAATATATAATAATATTATAACGTTGAGTTGTTCTCAGAACAAAAATTTATATTATTTGATTAAAACATTTAAAAATCATACTAAAAAATAATCTAATTTTAGATACTGAGCTAAGCCAAAATGTATTAGTTTTATAATATGATGTGTGTTTATTCTTTTTTTTTTATGTATGGAGACACTTTTTCGGATAGAAATAATGGTCAAGGATAAAGGTATACTTTAGGTGGAGAATTGTATCTACTTAATATTTTTATTTTTATTTTATTTTTCGAAAACTACTAAAAAGTTGAAAAACTGCGAAATTTACAGAAACTGTAAAAATTACAAATTGATTTTAAATACTTTATTATGTTAACTAGTGAAATTTTGAATGTAAGGATTTGAAATTTATTCTGAATATTCACATAGGTAATTTACACTACGTGGTAAAATTTTAAAATGATTAGGTAGACTTTCTGTTTAAATATAGAGCTTTGAAATTTTTCCAAAAGCATAATTTTTTATTAATAATGTTTAATATTATTTGTAGTTTTGGGTTTTACAGTTTCAAATTTTTCGAAAAGCGTATATATTACGTAACCTATTAACAAAATTTTTGTAAATCGAAAATATTTTCAATATTAGTTTCAATATTTTGTAATAAGCATTTGAAATTGGCATTAAATTAACTCAATTTTTTAAACTTATGCCTAATCTTGAAGAATGATATTCATCAATGTTTAAATTTAATCGAATAAGAGAAGAAATATTTCCGAAGAGTATAAATACATACTTATTTAGTTTTAAAAAATTATTGGTGTAATAACACTTCCTCGGAAGTTGATTATTGGGGATTAAAGATTATATTATTATGTAATTTTTTAATTTTAGATTTACTTTAAATGGTATTCCGCCCATGTTTCCATATACGTCGGTTTCAGGAATCCTATGCCGGAATAGTCGTTGTTGGTCTTCATCCATGGCGGAGCTGACCATGCAGAACCGATTAACTTGAGTTCGTCCGACGCAATCGTTATGGCGACCTTAATCAAAGGTATCTGTGCAAACGTGAATCAAATCAAATTATATTAGTTAATTTTGATTACCGGCAGTGGCGTATTTATGGTGGGGGGAGGTGTTGAACGGGTTTAAATCTCCCCCCATGACCAAAAATAAAAAACAAAATTACTATTAATAATATTATTTGCAGAACATATTTATTTTCATTATTTTGCAATTAATTTTTTTATATTATATATTATATTATAAAAGGGGTGGTTCGGCTTCATGAAAGCTTCTAAAAAATAATCCGAACCCCCTTCCTTTATAAATTGCTAAATACGCCTCTGGTTACTAGTAAGGCAGTAATTTTATAGTATATTCTAATCTAATTAAAGCTAGAATCTCCGCGAGGGGGACTACCAAACATGGTTTTCACGGATTTACAGTAAAAATCCAGTCAAAATTTAAAATAATATTCAATAGAATTGTTTAAACACTATTATAATTGTACATGATGTCGCCATCGGTAATATAATTATGATATTTTTGCTATTTTGGCATAAACTGCACGGTATATTGTCAGGTTTTTTAATCGTTTGATGTCCTAAATGCATGACTATGATGCAGATATGTTTAGAATTATTATATTTTTGATAATAGATGCAATGCATGTAATATACCTTGTATTTAACGTCTTCTTCGGCCAGATCAAAATTATTAAGATCTGGAACGCCTTTATCGTCCGCGTACGTGTATTTATGTGTCGAGAAATCTGTTCCTCCTATTGGCACTCGTCCAATGTTGTATTTGATTCCATAATTGGCAAAATACGACCTGCGAAATTAATGTTATTTTCTATTTTGACATTAAATTTTACGAAACTTCTCAACACTTATATTCAACTTAACTAACTGGATCTTTGTTTATATCCTTATATAACATTGTTTTTCTAGCTAATAGTATTTAAAAAAAAAAAAAAAATGAAGTGCCTTAAAAAGCATTATAAAATAAAGATTTGGTTTGCTTATACCCAAGAAATTTTTTACCAACACACTACTGATTATATAGGTACATAAAGTATACCACATTTACTAACCTTGTATATAATATATACAATGTATTAACCTAAACTACCTACTTAAGTATAATGATTTGAGAAACTACGGTATATCCAAGAATCCAATTTTCGTTTACCTAACCTTTTAGTTTTAATAATTCAAATCAATATGCTTTTTCTCATCACAATATGAGACATCTCACTGATACATTAGCAACCTCAATTATTTACATTCTATCTAGGGATTCCTTCAATTTTTCTGAAATGTTGATTCATCAACAATTTTGATATTCTTCACTAGCTTTACTCTAGCTAACCATTGTTGTTGCGACTTACCACGTTGTAGTTTCCTGATTTGTGTTGATTGTACATTTTTTTATCTGTCTTTCATCAGATTTCCACTCATATTCGGCCCACCCCAATCATTTGTTATAAGTACAATATATTTTAAACATTTGGTTAATAATTAGCCATATATAATGTATAATTATTATACAAATGATCCAGATCTATAATAATCATTTCTTCATCGTTTCATAATCTCTTGTATAGTTCTATAGTATCTATAATTTTTTCTTAACACTTTCCTTCCAAAATTAATAATTTTTCATCATCATTCGCCCTTTGTATAGTTAGACCACGTATCACAATAAGGACAAGCGTATAAAAAAATTGGTCTGAGTTAACAAGTAAACAGTTTTTCTTTTAGATTTTTTATGATAACATTTTGGAGCTATGCATTTAATTAATAATATCAGCTGCGTTATTTTTTGTCTATCTTATAGAAATATGTATTAATTTTATACAGTTTGTAAAAATAATATTTTTCTAATAGAATAAAGAAGAAAATATTGTAATAATAATAATAATAATAATAAATAATAATATTAATGGGCAACTTACTTGAGAAGATTGAGTTGGGTGTTCGGACTCAGAGACTTGATGTTGATCCCAGCTGAGTCGGTAAACGCACCGCCGAAACCGTAGATCGTTTGGTAAGTTATCGTCTCGTCCACGTTGATCTCGTCTCCAGACCACTGCGAATCTAGCGACGAAACGAATGATCCGTTGCTTCGGTGAAGTCTGCTGCCCGCGTTTGATGACGTGTAAAGCGCATACTTTCCGGACGGAAGAGCTTCCGGTTCCGGTGTCCAGTCGCAGTACGTCGAGTTGCACACGCACACCGTACCGTACGAAAACTTCTTCGGGAAACAGTTGTCTGCTGTAATATTATGAGCATGCGCACAACTATACAAACTATATAATTTTACTGTTTTATAAGATTGATTTTGTTCCGTAAAATTGCGACATCATAAAGATTAATGAGGAAATATTTTAATAATCAAAAACTTAAAATATAATATTATCAAGAGAACATAACCAGGATTTATAATAGATTAAATTACGAATGAATATTAAAATATTGTTTTAATATGGTAAACAATAGATGAAAAACGCTAAATAAAAATAATATGACTGAAGACTAAGAAAACCGAAAGACGAGAGAAAACAGATACGGAAAAAGTTATTTTAGCGCGAAAAATATTTTGGAAGTTAATGAAAATACATTCATTTTATAGACTTCGTTATATAGATCTTAATTATGAAATCTTACGGAAATGTGTAAAATTGTTAATATCTGTATTTACCATTTAAGCCAGTTATCATCATTATTGCCATGAATGACAATATCCATTCCAGTCGTGTAACCTGTAATTTTGAAAAGTATAACTTATTATACGAATTTATATGGCAAAATTAATATATTCAAAATTTAAAAATAATTATTATTATTTTGCTTAGTTAATTTTGTTATATAACAAGCTATATTTATAATAAGTATAAACTTTTAAGTTAACAAGATAATTTTTTCTAAAATACTACATTTCTAATTAAACTTTAAAATAATATAATAATTTTGACAAAATTGATTTTTAGATTTTTAATGATAACTAATGCAATTTTGAACGTAGGTACTTGAAATTTGTTTGAGTATTCTCATAAGTAGCTTACACACGTTTACAAACTTTTGGAACAGCTTATCAGTATAATATATTGTATTGTATTGAGTTTCGCTCAGAATCGTATTTTCGAATGCAATATCATTGCATTAAAATCTCAATTATACTCGTAATATACCACTAATTCGAGGGCCGAATGGACAAAAGAGGAACGCCCGCTGCTTTTTAATTAATTTAACTTACAATAAAAATTAAATTTGTTATTAATTAAAGGTATAGTTATTTGTTAAAAATATGATAAAAATTGAGAGTAAAATGGAAATATATATTTTTTAAAAAATTAATATAATTAAATTTTTTAAGTTACATTTATTTTCTTTTACTTTTAACTTTTAATTTAACTTAAAATTTTTCTAGAATAACTTAATTTAACGAGTTATAAAAATTTGTAATTTGCCCAATTTTGTTAAATTTAAAAATTTTAAATGTATACGTATTTTCATTCTGCTATTCTTTTTTGTTATTTGAACAATATCATACATTTTACATGTTTTGTTATAATTTTTAGTCGATTAAATAGTATTATAAATATAACATAGGATTTTATATATAATTTTAAAAGTTAAAGCAAACTTAACTTTTTAACTTCAATTTACTTTCTTAATTACATTTTAATTCGGTAACTAGGAATTAATTTATAATACAATATATTCAATATTACTTTTGTTATCAAAATGAAAATATAAATATTTAAAACTAACCTGAGGTTATACCAAGTTGAGTCCTCTATTATAATATTATAATCTTTAAACTTTTCAAATTGTGTTTATGTAATTTAATTGAACCTAGTTAAAATTTGACCAATATTAATTTTTTTATGTTTATAGATACTCGTATACATAATATAATCGTAATATATATTTAATATTAGTCGTGAATAATATCAAAAAATGTAATAATTAAATAAGTTTATTCTTTTGTGTAAACTTATTCCAAGGACAGATTTATAGGAATGATAAAAGAAGAAAGCTAAAGTATGCATATAAATTATGATCATATTACATATATGTAATAACATATTTATTATTTTACATCTACACGATACGTACCAAAAATAGATAAATAACAATTGACAATATTAAGGTAATTAAAAAAAGGAGTCTTTATCTCTACAAAAATAAATGACTAATTTAATCCTAAGAAGTTTGAGCTAAAATGGTTTCTACTCCTTTCTATCCACCTCGAAGTCTTTGAAAGATGTTTTTAAATGTTTCAATAATTTATTATATTATATACTTCAATCTAGGTACCTATTATAGTATATATTATCTTATAAAGCGCAAACATTTTTTCGCAGTTATGTTGGTCAATATTTGTATGGTTAAACAAATAATTGCATAAAACTTTTTTATAAATTTGCTCTAAATTTATTTTATACCTAACTATAAATAATTTGTCTCAACAATTGTTTATTTTTAAATACCGTAAACGGTGTACGAGTAATTACTAAACTCCTAAACGGCATCGTTACTACGACAGAAGTAATATTGTAATATTTAATAAATACTTAATTGGTCGTTTTAAAGATAATACCTACTTGTACGACAATATTATGTTACGTATAGAACTGTCTACGAAAATAACACAAAAAATAAGATAAGAAACTATTTAAGATTTAACTGTACTTATATAAGCAAAATAAAAAACGAAAATCGAGAAATTACAATTATATTGATAAATGCACGTCATTAATTCATTATAATTACTGTTTTAAATTAATATAGTAAGTCGTCGTGTAAAATCATTTGGTATTCTTAAGATTTTGATTTCTATATGAATTGTATTACTTATTGATTTACGTTATAATATTGTCTACGGTATTAGCTCTACACATAATCAAAGGTCATTAAGTCCAATGGTTATATTGATTGTATATTTTTTCACGGAATAACGTAAATTAAACATGATTAATATGTTTACACGAAAAAAACCGATAATATTTTTGAATAAAATCGTTAAAAATGTCAGCAAACGATCTATTTTGTAAAATATTTACCAAAATTATTTAAATTATTTAAAAAATCAAGTAGTTATTGTCGATACTTATTTTTTATTAAATATTTTACAAAATAATAATAATCGTTAAAGCTTTAAATTTATTCTTAACGCTACAATTTTCATTCTTCGTTTTTTGCACTATATTTTTAAATAATAATTGCCATCGTTTCTTTATTATACTTGGTAGATATTATAAATTAAGGTTAGGTAAACTTTAATCTAACCTAAATAAAAAATATTTATTGTAATATAATTTTAAATATTTATAGTCTTATAGATAATTTAATTAATTGCTAAAACACTGTGAGTGATTAGAATGTTTGTCTGTTGTTAATGCTAATCAGGTATACAATTAATTATTATATTATATTTCTATAAACAATAGTTTATTATTAATACGTTTAATTTTATTGTAATATACTATTTATGAAAATGTAAACATAATAAGTTAGAATTTGTATTTTGTACTTATAATAAACTATGTTATGTAGGAAATGTATAGATTATATTAAGTAAATAAAAATTATCGTGATAATCACTATAATTATTAAAATATTGGAAAATATTAATGTTTTTATCACAATAAAACAATATTACATATTATTATCGCAACTGTATTATAAATTTATGACGTGTTTAAAACTAAAACAGACTCTTTAGTCTGTATCCATACAAGTTTAGTAGCATGTTTAGACAATAGTTATAATAATATTAAATATATTATTATACACTTTTTTTAGATTTCTAAATCCTCCATTTTTGTTTTGACCATAACAAAGATACCTAAAATAAATTATATTTTTGTCATGTTTTACGAAATCGTACGTTTTTATTCAGAATTTAAAACTCGACTAATCCTGTTATCGTGAGTTACATAATATTATCATTTTATGAGTTTCAATAAAGCTTAAAATTAAATTAAAACATTATTTTGTTTTCATCAATATCATCTTTTAAAATAATTATTAATGGCTTAATTTGAATTCTTTGGAGCTTAGAGAGACGATAATTAATATTCAACTACAAAGATAAATCGTGGTTTAGTCTCGAATCGAGTATTGAGGCTAGAAAAAAACAAAATTATATACATTTTGAATGCTAAAATAACTCTGAAATCATATTCTCTGTATATTATACAAAATATATTTGGAATTCGATTATTTTAAAATATCTAAAATTATAATTACCATTCGTAATATTATATTTTTTTATGATGCTGTTTCTCGAAGGTTAACGTTACGAAATATTTTCAACGGAGGATTTAAGTCCTCTGGGCCAAGGACGTCCAGAAAATGTCCAATGCAAATAATTGATACAAACGCAATTAATCTTACACGGTGGGGGACCATAGTATCGATATCAAATTGAATTATTTTGTTGGAAAACACTATGTTATTACTGAAGGAACCTCAATAAATAAATAATATCAGAATTTTCTCGTATTACTTTTGTTTATATAGTTTAATTTTAAGTAGTTTACAAAGTCGTTGATGAAAATCCCAGTTAAAACTGTTATAAAACCGTCGAATATCATATTTCAATTTTCGGCCCAACGATCGGCATATGGTATAAACGACGTGAGAAAAACATAAATAGAATGATTTATTATAAGATGTTCGTTCGACCACTTACCATAGTAAACGAATAATTATGTACGACAATAATATAATATAATTTGTTCGGTTTTCTGTCGTTATATATTCACAAACAATAATAATATTATGACGTATAGAAAATGTTAATAATATGACTGCCGGCTGATATAATGTACTTTAAGAACACGCGGCTTTTGAGACCGACGCATTTACATAACGACGTTTACGTTCACGCCCGACCGCGGTAAGTGGTAACTGACCGTCGACCGGCGTGACCGCATTCGTTTTGATCTCGACGGGAATCGTAATACTAATCGTCCGACGCGTGTCCGATGAGCGAAACGCGAACTTTCTCGCGCTGCTTTAAACGGTACATTCACGAACTATAATCATATTAATAATGTTATTACGCGAAATCATTTTGTCATCGCGGTCGAATTATAAATGATTATTGTGTTATATTTGTAATTCGTATCGACTATCGATTATCTTGTGACGTATCGTGGGTTAGACTCATCTCGTAGCTTATAAGAAGAATAGGTATGTAATAAATTTAGGTTAAAAAGTTTCGCGATTTTGTTCTTTTGTCCATATTAATATTTCGATTGCAATAATATTTTAAATTAACTAGTAAAAGTTGTAATCACCCTATAACCAAATAATAACTATAAAATTAAACTTAAGTTTGTATAACCTTGATTTTACTTGAATTTCTAAAATTTAAATCATTAATTTCCATTATATAATTTAGTTAGTAGACTAATAAAGATACTATTAAAGAGAAAATCTCATAAGATTCTGAGCCTATGTGATATTGTTGCATTAATTTATATATCGAATTCAACGATTTATCAATTTATCAAACTAAACTTAAATCGCATAAATTTAATTTAATTATTATTTACTGACAAAAGGTTATTAAAGTTTTGGTATAACAATAATATAATTAAGATTAAACTGTTAATGAGTTAAAATAAAGAAGTTATAATATGAGTATTAACGCCATTAAGCCATTAATTATATCAGCTGAATTTCCAAACTTTAATCGTCTTTAGTGCGATCAACTACAGTAATGATTACTTGTTTCACTTTTTGTAATTTACCTAATTCGAATTTGTTATCGTGGTCATTTTCTTTTGTTTATGCCAATCAGTGTTGGTGTTTACAAAACTGCAGTCGTCCAAAGAGTTCTTCTCTTCATATTGTGATTATGAATGTCATTTTATCTGTACAAAATACACAGATCAGTCAATTTGAGGATGAAGGTTTTTTTTTATCTTCTATTAGTTTTATAGCCTCCGATTTCGCTGTTTTAAATACTGAGAAAGTGAGAATTCTGTGTTAAGAAACGAAATTTCTATTTTCAAAGCAAAAATTGGCGTGTTACTATATTAGATTGTTTTCGCCTGCAGTCTACTAATAAAGTAATACATTTCATAAACGTTAATATACCATCATTGTAACAAAGTTGATAAACATCGATAGACATATTTTATTGTTTGACGACGACGTAGATCACATATTTTAATAAAACAATTTAGGTACATAATGAATTATCTATCTTTTTATACACGTCGTTTTAGGTTAAAAGACACTTTATTAGTATTATTTTGTAATTATATTTTGAAATATTCATATTAGGTAAAATTGTGTCTACCTCTATTAATTTATAAAAACAAATTAATTATGAGCAAAATAGTTTATTTATTTTTCCTGAAATGTTGCTAAAAATATATACGTCTCTTTAGAAATTTGCCCATTGATCTATAATTATTATCAATCAATTTAGTAGGAGGTCAATTGTCTTATATTATAACATTAAAGAAGAACGAGTTAAATTGAATTTGTCATTATTCAGTAATAATGATGAAGTTTAAAATTTAAGTTTTTGCGCAGATAGCTATTTCGTGGTAGTGGTAAAGCCATCTGCTATTGTTAAGCGGTGGACACTAGGCATGCTATCACGGTTCAGCGTATCACTCGTTGTTTTTGTAGTGTTATCATGTATACGGTCGGTCTATTGTTTGTACATTGATTAAAATTCATTTTTATATTTTTTTTATATATTAATTATTATTATTGTTATCTTTTTTAACACATTTATAATTGACACAAAATATACATATATATCTTTATTCTTATTTTTATTTATTTATTTTATAATAGCGCGTAAAATACCGACTATTATTATTTTAAGCGCTTGAGGCGCACACAACCATTAAGAGATAAAAATAATAATTGTTTTTAGTTTAGCATTTTTAATAAAACAAATTCTTTAAAATAATAAATCTTTTGTAATAAGAATAAATTGTTGATAAATTTTCATGTTATTTTTTTAACCGTCACAAAAGTATATAAAATTGCATATCTATAATGCCGTGATTATATTTATCATATTGTATTATATTATAATCATTCACATAGGTTAGATTTATACTAAACTAAGCGTAAGAATAAACATATTATTAAAGTACAAATTATTATGATCTCGGCTAATAAAGCACAATAATATAAAATATTTTATAAAAAAAAGAAACAAATACTGTACAAGCGTACACATCAGCATATTTCGACTGTAATCCGCCTCACGAAAAGTGGCGGGTGACTATCGCGCACCAAGCGGATATTTCATGACAGTGGTTATCAAAATATTTGCCGCGCTTTTAAAAATGATTACAATTATTAAATTGTACGATAGCGCGCCATATGTATTGTTCATGGTGTACCTGCCTGTCCTGCGGTAGATAGTCATGGTAAAATGACAACCACTGGCTACAAACTGGATGAGGTTCGGCGTACGACAGCGGCCACCCACCACTTTTCGTGACTAGGACGTGTATGGAAACTATGCACTTTCCGAAATTCGACAAGAAGCCAATAATAATGTATATTATAACATAATATGATACAGAGAAATGGGAGGAGGTAGTTTTGGCGGTAAAGATCCTCAATGGATCGTAAGTCGGGAAAAAAATATATATATAATATAATACCCTTTACCCAGGGGTTAATGTGGGGGGGACGTAAGGGGACTCAGTCCCCCTACCTCTAATGGTGGTTAAAAAGCGTCCCCTTTAACAAATTACACATTACAAAATCCCCTCTGGGGACATAAAATGATATATGGAACGCTTAAAACTATATGGAGACATTAGTCCCGCCTGGAATTATTTCCCACTTTAAGCCCTGCCTTTACCATTTAAGAAAGGTACAGTTTCGCGTATGTATACTGATAGAAAAACCGCAACCGAGTCGATAATTTGATTCACGCACCCGAACAATGCCGACATATCACGACTGAAACGATTTTTTCCAAGTCAGTGTAAATACATATTTCAGTGGCATGGAAGGGAAATTAGATAGGGTGAGGTGTGGAGATGCGCTAAACCGACCAATTTTCGTCCGACACCGTACCTTTCTTAAATGGGGACAGAATATAGTAATTGATTGACAAAGATATTATTTCAAATAATTCGATATCGTAATTTTTGCGATCAAATACCTACATACTAAAATGAAAAATAAATGTCATATTTGTATTTTATACTTTACACTACTAAGAATAATCTATTATGATTTACGACACCAAATAGGTATCAATTTGCCGAATACGTGTTTGTAGCTATAAATACAATTCAATAAAAAATTAGTGTATTAAAATTATGGTCATCCGTTATTACAATATATCGGAAAATTATTTATCAATATCGTTGTTCATAATTATATTATTTAGTGTTCTTGGTATTGTAAATTATTATACGAAATAAAAACTTACACAAGCAAACTTAAATTTAAAAATTTAAAAGAAATAACAATAAATAAATCGTTTTTATTTCTTTATTCCTCTTCCAAATATGATAAATTGATTTTTTCCATTTTTTCATAATTTTTGGATTACCATCCTCTATTTTGGCCACCTCTTATAACCTATCTAATAACCATAGATTGAACATACATCTGGTATACTAGTGATATAGTGATAATTATCAATTTAAATAATTGAAAAATAGTTTTGCATGTCTAATTTAAAAACTAGTTTTAAAAGTAGCAACTATTCAGGAAAATTCAACAAAATGTTATTTTTTATAGAAGTCTGATAAAATTTGAGGTTTTTTTAAAAAGTTCATTATGAGTTGCAATCATATTTGATAATTGGGCAAAAAACAAAGAAATGTGTCGTTAAATATTTTAAATTTAAAACGCTTTAAAATCTGTTCACTTGACCAATAATGACATCTAAATAAGTTTAAAAAACAATATACTGCACCGTAAGTCCTAGGTGAAAACGATTTTATAACGATTCAATATCTTACGTGAGCAAGCCAGTTGATAGCAAGTGTCTTTAGCGGGTGATCAGTGTGTGCACCTGTTTTTTTAGTCAATTGATTGTTGCTTAAAGTTCGGGTATGGTCATATAGAGGAAATATGCAAGTTACCCGCATAAAAAACAACAAAAAATTTTGTTTTGACGAGAGGGATAGTATTATTACCGTCTACCCGCTCTTATATTAATTATATAAATAGGAAATTCCTAACCTAACCTAAAACCCAATAATTAATCACCCGTTCACATAATCGAGCTCCAGAACGTACCACGATGAATGATTAATTATTGAATTATTTGAAATAATTTAGGAAATCAGCCAAATTTGTACGGGCTTATAAATTCTCTGAGTCCTTTCGAAATGCAACCCTGTTCACAGGTTCGTATTCGGGGAGAGCGCAAGTGTTTCAAAGTGTTGACATATTAAATAATTTATTATGATAAACAATTCTACAGTTTCAAAAATATCTATTCAAAAGAGGGATGGCTAAAATATATTTTGCCTTAAGAAGAAAATTAACTAAATACGGATACTCACCAAATCGTTTTACCGATGATGTGTACTATAATTAAATAAAATATAATAGTGTAAGAAAAGAATAAATTAACATAATGTCATGATACTATATAAGAAAAGTCACAAACTATAGTTATTATGTTTTCTTTTTATATTTTTAAATATAACAAATAACCAAAGCAACGAATTTGTTATTTATAAATTCAAACACAATTGTATTGTTTATTATATCTTATATTTATAATAAACCTACATACCTCTTTCAAATAGTTTATTCTCAAAGATTTGAAGACATTTTATATTAGATATAGATATTTATTATTCACAAATAACATGAAGAAGACACAACGCATTATTATAGATGCACCATATAAATTATGCGGAAATTGCAAGAAAGTGAAATCAGAACCAGTACATCATTGCAAAAAAGCATATGACAATTATAAGCCAAAAATAAACAACCAATTGTGTTGTCGTAAGAAGGAGAACGAGTGTGACTGTCTAAGCAAAGAAGAGAAAGAAATATTATGTGATAAAATAGTATCGAAAGTAAAATCAAAAAAAAATGTTACGGTGGCTGCTTGCGAAAAGAACGTGAAAATGTGTAAGGATAATGATGAAGTTACTTACGACCGCATACAGGATACATCAAATACGCAAAAGAACGAAGAGATTCTTGATTCAGCACTAAATGATTTGAAAAGGCTGAACAATACAGTGTGCACAAAGGTTATTATTTTTCTTATTTCATTAGATATATGACAAAAATGTATCCATTTACCTCTCATTTGGTCTACCTTCTCCCGTGTTACTTTCTACATTCATTTCTATAACAATTCTCATTGCATCCGAATCATCTCTCCCAGTGCTAGAATTGGAAAAATAAAAGAAGGACTATGAGACTATGAGAAGAAGTAGCATCCCTTGCAATGATTAAATTCAACCTAATTCATGGTCGAAACATTAAAAGAGGTACGCTGATTTTTTTTTTTTTTAAAAAAAGTGGTACTCTGTTCCTTAACGTCCCCCCACAATTTAAGCACTGATCTCTCCTCAAAAGCTTCTTAAACCATATCGCTACTCAGCCTAATCTCTCATTTTCTTATTGATTTAATCTTAAGAGAAAACTTTTGTCGCACAAAATACCCGATGCTTTATTTACTTAAAAAATAATATCTGCGTATATAATATATGTAAGTACAAGTCAAATTAACGTTTTAAAATTAAAATACAATATAATTATATGCTAGGATTTAAAAAATTACAAAAACATACTTAAAAAACTTGCAAAAATTTAAAATGTAAAATATAGTATTTAAAACATAATTAAAAATGTATTCAATTATCATTACATATTTACAACTTAATTCTGCAAAACTATGGTTTAATATATATATATCTAAGGCTGGGCTTTAACGAGTTAAAAAATCAAAGTTAAGTTACTTTTAACAAAGTTTTTTTTAACTTAATTTAACTAACGAGTTAAATTTATTGTAAAGTAACAAGTTATTTTTCAATTAATGTTATTTTATTGACGTTAAGTTAAAAATATACTTTCATAGAAAATAAAATGTTTTTATATTTAATTAATTAACGTTATGTTACATATTTTGCATAATATTATTGTTCATAAAAATTTTAAATTAATAACATTAATTACTTTAGTCATTCTCTGTGACTAGGGTCTTATAAATATTTTTAATATAAACAGAATTAATTATTCTGTAGCCCACACTGTATCTATTTCCTATTAGTGTTATTATTTTATGAATATAATTGCTGTAAATAAAATATCTATACCTAGTAGTATAGTCATTGAGGTACTGAATTTTATTTTTAAAATTAATGATTTTCTTATTATTAGACAGTATATGTATATAAGTAAAGTTATATTATAATAATACCGTATAACGTTATTTATGGAGTATTAATATAATGATCAAAAATTGGAAACAATAAAATATATTATGAGTAGATATATTCATAAAGCACACAAACACTGGAAACATCACTGGTTTATTTTTACGTTCATTATTTAGTTAACGTCAATATTTGTTATTTTTGTTTATAAAATAGATATGTTTTTAAGTTTATAAATGATTAAATTAAAATTGTTTAACTAAGTTGAGTTACTATTATTAATTGACTTTAAATGTTTTTAGTTAACCAAAAATATTATTTTGCATCAAAATCCTAGCCATGAATTCATAATTTTTACTATCGACATTTTTAAATTGATTAATTATACTAACTATGATTATTATGTATAGTGGGCAGAAGCGATGAAGTTGGAAAATGCGGAGAAAAATGAATCACTTAACATTTTGTACAACGATTTTAAAGACGACTACAATTATGTTAAGAATTTATTGGACAAGATAAAATCAAAATCACACAATTATAACAATAACATAGAACTGGCAAAAGTATATTTATCATGGAATATAGTTCAATTAAATACTATCATGGAATTCCATGAAATTAATATTAAGAAAAATGGCAAAGGTGGTGGGTGTATACTCAAAAAGTTACTAATGTATGTTGCACCTTGTTTGTTTAATGTAAACTAAATTAATTAAGACCTCAGTAGTGGACCTCTCGTGTGGGAGAGCGATTTATAGTAATTTAAGGTTATCCTCAAGATATAAAATTTGAATTTATATACGAGTGTCCCTGATATTTTTAATAATAATTATAATATCTATACGTGAAAAATGGAGATTTTAAATACGGTATTTTCTCAAATTTTATTTAGGCAATGGCCTATAATATAATTGTACTTTTTTTTATGAGTTTTAAACTTCTAGTAAATAAAAAAAAATTTAATTAATTTAAATTTTTTAATAATGTGAAATATGAAGATGAACAGTATAAAAATTATAATTCGTTGATCAAATTTTTAATTTAATCAAGGTGGTGATTTTTACAAATATTTTTCATTTATTTGAAAGATCATTTTTGTAATTATTTAATATAATATTATATTATATGATATATGATATAATGAAATTACTAAAAATAATGAAGTCAGAAATATCTCCATTGAATGAAAAAATGTCTAAAGATTGACATCTTGATAAAATTATAGGAGGCTGACACATTAAAATTTTTATACAAATATACTTTTGAAATTCCTTTAATCTTCAAAATTCACATAACTAAAATAATTTAAAAATAAGGTTATTATTTTTATATTTTTATAAGACGATTTATTAACAAAAAAAAAAGTAGTAGTAATATTGTACAAGCAGGTAACTATTGTTAACAGCCAAATTTTGAGAATGATCTCATTTTAATGAAGAAAATCAAAAACCTCTTTTGAGTTTTTTTATTTAAAGTTAGGTTACTTTCATTTAATATTGAATTTATTGTGAAATAAATTATATTAAACGATAAATTTCGTTTAAAAAACGTCATTCTCAAATTTTGGATGCTAAAAAGGAAACAACCTGTAGACTGTTGCTTAACTAATAATTTTAAAAAGACAATATTCAACGATTTTGATTTTTACTGCAATTTATAAATATATCTGGAACACCTCATTAACTTTTTTAATATATAATTTGCTAATTCACTATAATAATCGCAACCTCACATGCTGAGAATCACTGGTGATAAAAAGACATGTTAAATAATTGTACCAATGTTTCATTATACTTTTTTCTCGTTCTTCAAATCGACTCTTCATGTTATGAATGTTTTTATATTTAAATATAATAATATAATAAGTAATAAATAATAACTTTTATTTATATAAAATATTGTATTTTATACATCTTATAAATTATTTGAAAAATGTTAGAAATTGTACATATTTTATTTGATACATAATTAATACTTCAATAAATAATTTTCTAAAAATAAGTCTACTTTGACCGGAATTACATCATTTAATATGGTATATAGTTTAAATCAATCAAGATAATTATTTTTTTTTAATTATCAAATTTAATTTTCTGGTATGTAAACAAATTAAATAACAAATACAAAATTTATCTTTGATTATACGTTGACCTCAACGTATACGTGTTGGTATTATGATATCCATATTTACCAGAATTGGTGTGATGTTTTATATTTTCATTAATTTATAAAAAAAAGTCTTTATTAAATCTATATTGATCATACGATGTTGATAAGTATATATTTGGATTTTTTACGTTTTTTTCTAAATTTTTACATTGAAAGTATAGCATTTTGATAGTTTTACTAAAATATTGTTAAATATTAATGATGAATTAGGATAGAAATTTATTCTTGAAAATATAAACAATTTTAATTACCAATTTATGTTTGGTGAAACTATACTTTCTTAAAGTATATAAATAATAATGTACAACGTTTAATAGCAAAGGATCTAGATATTATTTTTTTAAATGCAAAAAAAAATTATAGTGTTTAAAGTCTTGACAAGAATATAAGATATAGATGAACGTGATATCTATGACGTTTTACAAGTTTTTTTGTATTTGAACTAAATTGGACGTAATTTTGTATGAATTCAAACAGAATATTATATTATAAAGACACTAGAATATTCGTTAAATTATTCGAATAGAAAATATTTAAATATTCTGATTTCTATATGAAAGGTGTTTGAAGTGTTGCATATTTTATTCATAATATAACATATGTTAACAAATTTATTATCATACAAGCGTACACTTCACGTAAAGTACATGCATTTGCGTCGTGCGTGGTACGACTTTACTGTATTTAAAATATCCAAATGTCGATATAATAGCGATTGATCATTAACAAATGAATAGAATACAGATCGTATTAAAAAAGAAAAATAAATCATCCTCGAGAAGGGAGACCAATATAATTTTATATATCCCATCGGTCTGTTAAGGTCAATGTCGTAGTATTATAATGTTCTATCCACCGCAGAGTACAACGTATACAACCGAATATAATTGTCTCGTCGGACACGTGGTATACTGGTACGTAATTTATAATTACCACTAACCGTGTATTGTGTTTGATAAACGAAAAAACCACAGCGGTTACCGTGTCGGTTATTATCTATCAGACATAATGAATAATATAATGGTGTGTAGGTATCTTATTTCTTGCAGTATTACCACCCACGGGAGTACGAGACTAAACTTGGTTGTAATTTTGTTCTTTGCAAGTCATCTTTGTTCCAGTCCATTGTAATATTATTAGTTCAAGAGCGTCATTTTTCCACAGGTCCCCTATTTTTTTTCTGTATTTTATTGCGCCCATATACATAATATGCAAACGCAGTCTTATACATCATTAATAATAACATGGACTTATTGTATTTTTGTATATTTGTACCATTTTGTCGGTTATATTTTGTATCCTTGTGGTTTTTTTAGCAATTAATAATAAATAATATATGTATAATGAAATTATAACCAAGAAATTGTATAAATTCCTTAAAAATGCATCGCAAATAAAGTTGTCGATTACTAAATGTCATTAGTAGCTAAATATCAAAAAAAAAAAATTGCCCTGATCGGCATAAAACTTGGCCTGTTTCAATTTTCGCTCCTCCTATAAAAATACTGAAATGGCACCCTTGTTATTAGTTCAATATTTCTATAACTTTTTATTACAATGGATATAATTAACATAGAATATGATTTCGCTTTCAATTTTTGTATTGTTTTTGGTATTATTATTAATTATTTTTTATACCACTATATTCTGTATAGGTACAACGGTACATTGGTACGAGTACATACGAGTATAACTATTTAAGTATATAAGTGATACACTGACATGTTTCATTTGAAAATTAAAATAAAAATCACGCAAAAGAGCAACGATTGTTTATAGGCACACAAAATTTATTAAATTAGACAACTGCATGATTTATTTGTCATTATAATAATAATATTACGGTAAAAGTCAAATATCGACAAACGATATTTTTTTTAAGAAAAAAATACAATATTTCTGCAGAAGGAGTGGTGATAAGACGAGAGAAAACAGGATATAATAATGTATGACGAAGGTCGCGTATAATTTAAACATGTCGTTCCTGGTTATTAGTGCAAGGTGGGGATGAGTAAATCAAGGGAAAGACGGAAGTAGATAAGTATACTAGAATGAAACACTACGTTTCTAAACTGTTCGACTGCGATTATAATAATATAATATTATTATTGAAAATATTTTTATGGGACAAACGTTAAAATTTTTGTTTCGTAGCATTCAATTATAAATTACCATATTATTTTTCCTTATTATTTCTACAACAGGTTAACAGCGTACAAAATTTAATTGAAAAATTGACGTTTGTCCTCGTCAATAACTTTTTACAGTTTAATATTTTAATTTTTCAGCAATGCTGATTATAATCAAATTGAAAAGATATAGTTGAGTTTAAATTTTAAGTTAACAATTGATTAACCTAAGTTATTTTCTTCATATACTAAGTAGGTACTTAAATAACGAGTTAATTTATATTATATACCGGTTAAGTTAACATTTATATAGGTTCGTAATATATTATAATTTAAATATAGTTATTGAATTCTTATATTATTTAAATTGTATTTTTATATATCCACCAATCTCTATCAAAAATTTGTTACACGTTGCCACGTGCTAAAGTTTTAAATCTAATTAAAATTAATTATAATTAATAAAAAGACTAAATGTAATGTTAATAATTGTTAATATGTTATTTTAAAAATTTGACTATTAACCATAGTAAAACATAATTGAATTACTAATTTAAATTTTTTTCCATTCACTCAATTTAACGAAGTTAAAATATTACTTATATAATTTATACTTGCCCTGTATAATAATTGACGTATTATGTTTTAGATTATTATGAACACTATGATAATCATTTAAAAACAATTTTTATTTGCTGGATTAGATTCCATCACCGAACAATACTTTTAAAATATAATACAATTACAAATGCAGAATTTTCGTATTAAAATGTAATTTACAAATATAAAATGGAATAATATTATAATAAATACAATATATTTACAACACAAGATCAAAGCGTTTGTCAGGGCAAATAATATATCTAGTACCTACATATTTCTGAACCAGTATTGCGAATTATATATTTTTAAAAATGCATTTTATACAAATCTAAATTAATACTTGATTGCATTTCGAGAGAAACAAAGACGCATTGTGTAAATAGTTATTATTATTATTGTTGCAACAAGAGTCAATTCTGTTGGAAACTATTATCTCGCGTTTATAACATTCTTGCAAATAATTAAAACAATATTTATATAGTTTTCGGGGACAAGTATATTGTTTGTAAAAATGTACTATAATAGTAATAATAATAATAATGATCAAAACTCATACAAGGTGTCTCACTGGTGACAATAATTTTTCTCAATAAATTTAGCATTTTTAAACTTGATTTTTCTATCGTAGTTTATGTATCTACATAAAAATTAAATTATAATTATTTATAATTCTAGTGTGACTTTTACAAATCTTTTAAATGGTCTAAAACAATCGAAATCTGTAATATAAATTATAATTTATTATTTTATGTATATTTTTTTAAAACTAGAAAGGCTATAATAAATGTACATTTCACCAGTCCCAACTCAACATTTTTTATTTTTTCTAATTTAAATAACTAGTGCGTAATAGTGTAAATTTATGGGACTAATTTTTAGAAATTGAACATAGTCTCTTTCAGAGCAAAATTTAAAATAAAACATGGGTTCGGGGGCTGGCATACTGTTCTATAGCCCCCTTGCTTGTAAAAAAAATCGACTTTTCTGATTATAATTTTTACCAATGCAAGAAAAATTGAATATATTTGGAATATTTGTCATCGTTTTTTAAATTTTGCTCTGAAATGGCTATGAAAATTCTATTCGTCGCACTAATTATTTGAATTGGAAAAAAATTAAAATTTTTGAGTTGGTGAGGGAGGGCTGATGAAACACACGTCTATAAAAAAGAAATTTTAAGTTGTAAAAAATGTAAATATTTTGAAAAAGGCAGGAAAACAGGTGATAAAGTGTATTGGGGTACATTTAATATTTTTATCTGTCTTTTAAAATTTTTCAAAATGGCTTATTTTTAATAATACATTTTGTTTTAATTTTAACTATATGTACAACAAACTGATATGATTAGTAGTTGTAAAATCGAATTTAATACTAAAATGAATTATTAGCGACACACCCGATATAATCCGTATAATGTTTATATTCATTTTTTACGCACGATGTAAATATATTTCAGTCGGAGCGTGTGACAATTTATTTTTATCTTTTGCCGACTGATGGAAAAAAAAACAAAACAAAAAACAATATTCATACAATTTATTTATTTATTATAAAATTTACAGCGATCCGTAAACAGGGTGTCCACCTTTTTGTCCTCCTTATCCACTACACACTTGTAATGTTAGATATTACAGGATTTGATTTTAAAAACATTATCGCATAACTTAAATTCTAAACTGAAAAATGTAATATTTTATTTGCATTATTTTTACAAATGTAGAACGGTCGGTAAATTATTATTTTTTCCAAAATTAATTTGTTTTATTGCTATTTGTTATAAGGAAAATATATCGTATATGACATATATAAATAATAATAATTTTAAATAATTCTATACTTAACTATTAAACTAGATTTTTTAAAATTAACTTTTTTTTATATTTAAAGGTTTTAAACCTAAAAACATCAAAAACCTTTTGTATTAATGTCTGTACTACCTACATTTTTACTAACTCTCAAGGTCAAGAGAAAATGGATGAATAGTGGAATGAATAGCGTTTGATTAGGTTTTGTAATGTAAGGTTCATTTTATCGAACTAAATATAAATGAAATTATGCCGAGGGGATTAAAAGAAGTAATTATTATAGAACAAGTATGTTTTTCATAATATTTTGTGGACGTATATAATTGTAAACACAAAAACACAATACGGGTGTAGTAGAATATGTTAGGATAGAAGTGTTAATATAATCGCATTAATA
Source organism: Eriosoma lanigerum (assembly GCA_013282895.1). Taxonomy (NCBI): domain Eukaryota; kingdom Metazoa; phylum Arthropoda; class Insecta; order Hemiptera; family Aphididae; genus Eriosoma; species Eriosoma lanigerum. The sequence goes on from CM023360.1 coordinate 27,867,046, forward strand.
AATAAAGTGAAGGAAATGTATGTAGAAGGAATTAATGAAGGAAAGTGGATGATCGAAAAACAAGATGGTTAGAAAGTGATGATTGGTATGTGCAATTGATGATTGCTTTATAAGCAGTACCTAGTGTTATCCATAGGGTATACTACATATACTCTCAAAGTCTCAAGAAAATCGCATAACGAAAAGAAATATTTATATATTTGTTAGATTATTTTGTAATTATACATGTTATATAATTATATAGTAATTTATAGTGTTTGTTGGCTACTGTACCTATTATTTATAATATTACGATTGCCTATAATAGTTGTCTTTCACAGAAATTTGATGTAGGTATGGATAGAAGAAGATAGGAAATATTCTAAAATAATATCAATTAAATATTTATAATTTAATTCGTTATTAATGAATAACACCCACTTCACCATTGTATTTGTATATTGTAGCACTTGTTAGTATACTCTCATAGAAATCAATGGGAACATATCTGTGTATAAGTGAAAGAGATGCAAGAGATCGAGTTAAGGTTTGGAAGTTTTTAGACTAGAATGGTCATCTCCATTGCTAAAAGGCTAATAAATAGATGATCGCGTCTGAACACCCTGTATCACGTTTTTGATCATATTTATGTATGTGTATAATATACATGACCGTGAATTTGACACGAACGCCGCGGCCTATGTTCGAATATTATAATAACGCGTGCTGATAAACGAATTTCGTACGCAGCGAATCGTTAGCACCAATCTAGACCGTATAAAATGCATACAACACATTATGCATTTTATTTAATAAAACATTATTGTAGAAAAAACAAACGCAATCGCACGCGCGTCCCCGACGGATTTATAAACGAGCTGAAACGGAGCCGAGAGTCGCAAACCGTCTCCGAATCTTCACAACTCTGCAAACCGTCGGTCCGCTGCGCCGCACATGATAATTATTATTATTATTATATTCCGTTTGTGCATTTTACAAATATTATACAATAATTAGAATAGTTTTCTACGTTATTCAATAATAATTGTTATAAATCGTTCTTTTTCTTACTGTTTTTTTATACAAAGTTTTTTTTTTTTTTTTTTAAACCGTACGTACAAACAACATGTTCTCGAAAACGATAAAACTGAACGCGGTCGCCATAACCGTCGTATGCGGTCTCCTGTTGCCCGCAATCGTCCGTTGCCGTTCGTACGGCGTGGGCGGACCACCGAGATTTACCACGGCCACCGGGTACGTTTCCACGTACGATCACTTGGACGTGAATCAGCTTTTGAAGAACGACAAGTTGGTATCGGCGTACATAAGGTGTTTCTTGAACGAAGGACCTTGCACGATGGAAGGCAAACAAGTCAAAAGTAAAATATATAAACAAATATAACACACATTAATGTCAATAATAATATTTAAGCTACGTTATGTTCGGTTATTAGAAATTCAACGCTCCATCTAACGAGTAACGTTGAATAAAGCAAAGTCATTGCAACCCAGAACTTAAATTATTAATCTTAAAGAGAAGCATATTTTGGAGACAACGTCATATTATTTTGTATAAAATAACGTCAGATCAAAGATGTTACGTCGTGTTAAAAACATAAAGAAATGAATAATCTATTACTTCAATGCCTGACAATTTTAATTTACTAAATATTTACTCGAATGATTGTTTTATTCCAATATTATTATTGATATTAATTCAAATTTCAAACACATTTTTATTATGCAAATAGAAAAATGTTTTTTAAGGAAATGTCAAATAAAAACAAATTTGGTATTTATGATTTAATATATTATAGATATTCAAAAATCAAAAGTATTTTTATTATATTCGTTCTCAACCGAATATTATAAGTAATAGAATCAAATTTCATATTTCATTGAACGAAAACTCAAAAAGTATTCAATTAAAATAAATTATCTAATGAGATTCAAAAATTATTTTTTTATAAAAATGTTATTTTAAAATTGGTACACCTCGTATTTTATAATTATAATCATAATACTATATATTATTACCTCGTTTAATTTATAAGTAGGTGATTAAAATGTACCTATGATAAATGTTGAAATAATTTAACTCGATTAAGCATTCATAGGAATATTTAAAGAATTGTTCTGATTACTTAACATCGTATAATTTTTATTGTAGGTACATAATTTAATCAGTGAATTGAAACAAATTTAAACTTTTACACTTTTTAAGTTATATAAATATATACGTATTAAGTGTATATCTCATTGTTATTCGAAAAAAATTTTGAGAACGATTCATTTGCATAATATACCTACTATAAATATGTCGAGAAAATATGATAAATTATTAAAATAGTAATACCGGAAATTTGTTTAATAATATAACATGAAATAAATGATTTAAACATTTTTTTTATTCATTTATTTAAAAATTAAAGTAGAAATAAAATAATCAGTTAAAAACGTAATTTTAACAGCGGAATTCACCGTATAGTAGGAAAATTATAATCCCGTTCAATAAATTCTATTTATTCTAAATTAATATTAATACGTTTCGTCTTTGATTGCTGATGAGTGCATTAGATGAGTATTTCTGACTGCTCACAGTAAATAAAGTAATATATTGCTAGTGCCTAATAGACAATATAATTTATGATATTTAAATTAACAAATAAAACAATAGTTAAATAATTACTTTTAAAACAATAATAAATTCAATCGCTGCATCACCAAAACGGGGTCAGGGACAGATTTTGGTTAATTATTTTTAGCTATCATCATGCTGTCTATAATAATACAAATAATATATTATTATAATAATATAACATGTATAGCTATTATTTTTCATATAACACATAGTCAGTGTTATAAATATGTAAAAAAAGATTATATCTATTCAAAATATGTCTAAAAATATTTTCCAAAAATTTGATCTAAACGAAATTCGAAACAGACCCACATAAAAAAAAAAACAGTTGAAAATTATTCCAAACGTTGTTTAAACATGAAATATATCGTTAAAATTTAATTTTTAGCCACTATTTTGCCAGAGATCATACGCACTGTGTGCGGTAAATGTTCGCCCAGACAAAAGGAGATGGCCCGGCAGGTGCTGACACACATCTACAGAAATAGACGATCGGACTTTGAGAGGATAATGAGAATTTATGATACAGAAGGGAAATACAAATCGATTATCGCTTTTATGGATCAAAGACAATAAGCTGAAACAACAATATTACAATTAAAAAATATGTAATTAACAAATTATATTACGGTATTATTATATATTATATATCATATTATATTGTATACCTCAAAAGAAGTCAGAAGACATCATTTGTAACCAAAATCAAAATATTGTGATATTTAATAATAACGCTAAATATTATTTTATCGAACTTCCGATACCGATTGAAAGAAATTATTTTCTAACGCCTTTAAAAAAACATATTATGTAAATTTGTTTAGTTTAATGAGGTAAGCTTAAATTAATTTTGTACAATAACTTTAAACAAAATGTATAAAATCTGTAATCTGCTGTAGTCCGATAAATATACAATGATATTAAATTTGAAATATTTTACTAATATGTTTTCGAGTTTTTTATTTTAAATGTTTCTTTGAGATAACTCTAAAATTATGTAATATGTTCCTATACAATTGGTTATACGTTATTAAAGATTGTTTTTTTTTTTAAATCAATACATTTTGATATTTTCACAGTTAACAGTATCATGATGACTTTAAAAATCTTATAAATAAGTATGTTTTTAATTATTATTGTAATGTGTGTGTAGGCCATAGAATAGGATAATATTATCGCATAAATATATTATACGAGATTGAGTATTTCATAAATATATTGATAATTTATTATAGTTATGCATTATGTTATTATTGCACAACGAACACTATACTTATATTAATTAATTAATAATAATAAGATAAATAATAATAATAATAATAATAATAAAAACACTAACAAAAACAGGAAACGAAATGTGATAATCGATAATGGTAATGATAAATATTGATAATACTTATTGATCGATGATAATAATAATATTATTGTGTTATCAATTTACCGTGTTTTATCTTAGGCAACAAGATCATAGGTCAATTTTTAAGTACATTGACCGGTTGTGAAGTTAAAATATACTTGATATAATATAATTTCATGTCTATGGAATTCCTATAAAATAAACGCCAGGTTCTTGAGGTTAGCTAGGTTATGATAAGAGAGTCGGTCATATTTTAAGAGAAGTTAAATTATATGATTACCTATTACAATTATTTATTATACAACATTTAAATGGCCTTTGTACGAATTATGTCGTTCTAATAACTATTAACTAGTATATTATATTATATATTTATAAATATATATATAAAGCTACTAATCAAACAAACATTTTAGAACATATTATAATTTTTTCTTGTGCAAATAATGCACGTCAAATTTTAAATGTTAAACTGGCGTGGATTTAAAAAAACTTTTAAAGAAGAAAGTTATTAATGGCTATTATTTATAAACTATTTCAATTTTAACATCATAAAAAATAGGGTTATAACAATCCGAAACGTGATATATGCCCGGAATCTAAAATCTAAAAACCGTATTTAACCGGAATATATATTAAACGGACCGTATAATTCCGTAACGGATTGTATTACGAGTATATTATCCAGAAATATACACATTGACTATTTTCGTCAATGTACGGAACGGATAAATACCGATTTTTGAATTCCGGACATAAACGAGTATAGTCCGTACTTTCCGTCGATTTATTTTTCGAAATTTTTACGGACTACCGACAGTAAAGCGTAAAAGCCATTTTCTTAATTGTTCAGGAGAGTACTCATTTCTTTGGAACGTCGCATACGTCTTTTAATTGTCATTCAATCCTGCCAATTTTTTGAATTTTACGCCTTTCTTAAAAACATCGATTATCCATTGTAATCTTATGATACCGATGTTTAATTTAAACTTATCTACGTATAATTATGTCACTTACGACGATATGCAAAAAAGGCGATTTTGAAAAAAATTGTCGCACAAGTCCTTTTACCTTCTCAAGTTCTAACCACCGAACTATTATATAGGTATACATAAAATAATAAATAATATAAAACCTGACCCAATTTTGAATATATTCATCATAGTTCGTATGATAAAATAAATAATAATGATAAATGTAAAATAATAATAAAATTATAAAAAAAATTTAAAAGTCTACGAGTGGAGAGGTGAGTTTTCGTTCTTTTTCTAACCACTTTGGGTCCTTGGATAAGCAACTAGAGATTTTTTTATTTGTAAAAAACTCTATACTCATGTAATATGTATTAGTGATTTTTTTCTAACATCGTTCTTAATGATTTCTTAATCGAAATCACGCTTTTATTGTATTATAAGTCACGTCGCGGTCGTATGAAAAAATTCCATTTGTAATCGATTTCATTTGGCGCCGGAATTTAGTGTTGACTTCGATTTCCGCACCGTTATAACTTACCTTTCAGACTGGCATAACATAACTACACGGTTAACTTCCGTATAGTGAATGACAATGCATAAGTTATTTCAATATGAAAAAAAAATCGTATTCAGTTATTAGATTTGAGTACTATAAAAGACCAAGAAAAATTTCGATATAAATGTACGATTATGAAGTTTACCAAAATATACACGTATGTTCACATAATACTGTTAAAACTTTTATTATAGTAACGAATTTGTTGAAATTGTCATAAATATATAATATTCATTGGAAATATTATCAAACTCAAAGTATAATATAATTATTATGTTATTAGTTTATTTCTTTATTAGATATTGTTTACTCATCAAAAATTAACGAATACTTAGTAAATATATACGCGAATCATTTAATAATATATAACTTATCATTATTTCGTTGGTTCCTGCTATAACTACTGCCTATTATTGAAAACCATTGTTGAATTCCAATCGTTTTAAGTTGTAATTTAAGAATGTTTTAATAGTAAAATTCATTATTTTACCTTTAGCTATAATTGTACAGGAATTATTTGTAATTTTTTTAAAAGAAGAATAAAAATAAATATTATAAAATAAATAAAAAGCACATCTTTATTTTAAAAAATATAAATAGATGTGAAATGTTTTTATAATAAATAATATAATAATAATACGTTATACATCATATTATGTGTATATACAAGATACCTATTATGTATAATCAATTTTGGATATAAACGAGTTTAAGTTATATGATAAAGTAAAGTTAATTTTAACTTTTTAACTTAACTTTAGTCATTACAACTACAACTAATAAGAACTTAACATTATTTTTTGTTTTCGTATTAATTTGGTATAAATGAGTTTCAATAAATAAATTTTAAAAAAAAAATTAAAAATTTTTTTTTTTCGATAATAAAATAAAATAATGTTTAAAAAATACTGCTATAAAGATAATAATAAACTATTAAAACACGTAATTCAATAAAAAATTGATCACACATTTTAATTTTAAATATACACACATTTAAAACAAATTAGAATTCAAAATAAACTTAACTTGAGTTAATTAGTTATTAGTTAATTGTCTAATTATATAATAAAATTAGGTACACAAAAATAGGTAGGCACAACTTGACTCTAATATAATATAATCATGTATTTTACGAGTATTATTTAACGAAAAATAAAAATGAAATAAATAAAAATAATATTAACGCGGTTTAGGTCTATACCGGTCAAGAACTATTTGTTACGGTAAAAGTGAACATTTGAAAATCGATTAATGTTTTGTCTGTATAATTAGTAATTTCCGGAACTACATAACATTTTGATCACGCTGTATAGAACTAGTAATTTTATCGAAAACAACATTTTGAATACGCCATACGAGCATATACCAATATAGAATCGGCACTGTGAATTGAGAGATAATAATATATTAATCTATCACACGGAAATCCGTTTACCGACGGATAGGTTAGTTTATTCGCCATAACAAGCGTGCGTGATATCAATAATTTCGTTATAATATTATTATAGTTCTATAATAGTATTATTTTATTGTGTATAGGCTGTACGCAGATTTTCGCGAACGACGAATACTATTTTTAATAACAAATTACAATAAAATAAACAATCCTTCTTTAGGTAGTCCACTTTAAACGACAATTTCCTTATTTCCAACGGTCGAATCGACTAAATTACCCGGATGTTGTATATTATATATGTTCAATATATATATTATATAAATATATTTACGTACAGGATATAAAAAAAAATAATAATAAATATTTGTCGAGTTTGTTCTAAGAGTAGCAGACCTCGGCATAATATAATATGTACCTACACGGATGTTATATATTATATTCCGTGCCAATACTAAACATATTATTATTATATATTAAATACTACGAAACATTTTCAGACAAATTAAAAATACGAAGGTCGATTACGTACAACCGAATACAAATTTATTTATTATTTTGGTTAAAAATGTATACGCTCCAGATTACTTTTATTTTTTAACAACGCGTCTGAACACAATAATGAAATACAACGATATTACGGTGAAAAGAAAACAAGCGAAATTAATAGATTGTATAATGCGATTCTTAGGAATTTTAAATAGAGGGGGATAACTTTTTTTTTTTTTTGTTAAGTGATCTGTGAGGACACACTTTTATAACAAATGATAATAAAACAAAATGTGTGATAAAGAAAAAATAATATTATCGTTAATATTTGGAAAATGATAATGAACCTAAAAAAAATTTTCTTTACACTAATTTTCTTTTGTTAAAATTTTCAAAAAAAAATTCCCAAGAGGAGGGATAAACAATTCAATAAAAAATTATAAAATATAAATAAATATTTTATCTCTAATATATTTCTATCTTTATATTATATCAATATGTTTGAATCAAGATTAAAAATAATATGCTTTAATTACCAATACCTCTTGAAATTAAATATATTTCTATTTTCATAAACAAAAACTAATTTATAAATTATTTTATCAATATCCATAAAATTTACATTTATTTTTTGGTGGGATTTTATCTGCTTCTATAATTGATTAATAGAGGTATATAGTCCTTCTCTATTAACCTTAAACCTTAAACAGGCGTGTTTCTTATTTTAACGTTCATAGTCGCGTGGGGAGATTGATCCCATGTTTCAAATATTTATATAAAGTTTTTTTTTTTAAAAAAATTAAAGTATGTGTTACCATACAATGAGTGAAAATGGATAAATTTTTAAAAATTATAAAAAAATGATTTATTATAATTTGGACATTTTTATAATGAATAGTATTACACAACTTTCAATTTTATTTTTTATGAGGTTATCGTCTATCCCGTGTGACTGTTAAAGGGTTAAGCAAGATATAAATTTTCATAGTGTTGGGAAATTAACTGCCATAAAGGCATTTTAATTTTTAGACGATAATTAGCTAATAATTATTGATTATTTTGTTAAACTAACGACGAAATATACTTTATGCCGCGAATTGTCTTCATGCCAAAATTTTTTCATGTTGAAATGTTCATTTCCGTATATGAGCAACTTAGAAAAATGATTTGTCTTAACCTAATCTAACCTAACTTTTTAGATTTTTTTAAAATCGTATTACGCCAATATTTAAGAAAATATGCATAATTATATTATGATTAATTGTAATTGTAATACGAGTAGTCATACACACGGGAGGATATGCAGTTGGATCCCTTATGGCCTTTTGATATAATATTTCTCATTGATCATTTTATTATTCTGATTAACGAACCGAAAAACTGATGGATCATGGATTCAAAAAAAGAAAAATTAAAAAAATATTATAATATTTTGTTATTAATTTTTTTCATTCTAATTATGGAGGTAAAATCTTACCATGAAAACAAAATCTTATTATTATTTATAATTATTATACTTGAAGTAGTATAATAATTAATTGAACATAATTGTTTGAATAGAAAATTTAAATGAATAATATTATAATATGGTGGACAAAAAAATATAAATATAAAGTTAATTTTAACTTTTCAACTTATTATCTTTTCGTGGTAAATATATAAGGTAATAAACAACATAGTTTTAATTAACTTTCAATTAAATTGATTTTGTTAGTTAGGATAAGTTGATTAGATATATCCTCTCTTTATATTTTAAAACTAAATCGATATTTAAATCTCAGAATAATTTCTAAAAAGAATAAAAGTGAATTGTAATTGTTATTATCTGACTGTCCATCACTATAATATTTGGCGTACATTTTTTTTTTAATTAAACTTAACCTTAAAGTATTTCATATTTTTTGATTAACCTGAATTAAATTTAAAATATACCTAGTAATTTATTATTTATGATGCATATTTACGTGGCATATTTAGGCGCAGTAATTTAATTTCAATAACGAATTATAGAAATTATAACATTATTATAATAACAATTTGGGTTTTTCGAGTCACTAAAATGTATCATAGATTCATAGAACAATATTGTATTTAAATTAATCATAATGCAATATGATTTATTTGATAAGTAGGTATAGGTACATTACACAAAAAATATTTAAATATAATAACTAATTTTAAACAAAAACTAATAATGCTCAAAATATAGTTCAATAATTATTAAAAACATTTAGGTATATTTTAATAATTATATCTACACTGCTATATGATTGCATTATACTAAACTATATTATAATGATTGGTGCACTAATTATTATCAATAAAAGAACGAATTAACCGTCTAACTATGTTCATTAACAACATAAAATGGGAATTTACGATATATAATAAATAAATAAATAAGTAGATATAACATTATAATATAGACGTCGGTTTATTTACCGGATTAATTAAATCGCATAAACGCACACCAAATTTCACATGGTCCAAGCGAATATCATTAGTTTTTATTACGATTTTTGACATTTAAGACACATTTAGTGTACTATTATATTATTATCATCAATAAATGTCTTTTACTGTCTACTGCATATTATGCGATCTAGAAATATGTTTAAAAAATTGATAGATATCAATAATTATTAGATATTAACTATCTAAAGATATTTATTATTTTACAGTACTAATATTAATGTTAATATTATAAAATTTGTTACAATATAATAAAAGGCTGTTGACATAATTCGAAAAAAGTACGTACTATAAATTTGAATATACTTTTTCATAATATGAATTTGTTGATATCACTTTCTTTTACTATTGTGCGGTAACCTAGAACCAGCCCAATAAGTATCTGGTTATCTGCAGGTAACTCTAGACATTCCATATAAACCAAGAATATGCTTATTAATAGCTCTTTTCTATTGTCTTAAGACTTTTACGGTCGATATAATATTAATATTCCTTAATTTCAGATAGGGATGGATACTTTCGGAATAGTTTATTCTGCGACAATTTAAGACCTTTCGTCGCATGAATATAAAACGAATTGCGAAAGTTTGTCTACGAAGAAAAAAGTCAAGGTTACTAATATTATTAATATTTTGTTATTTGTAAAATGAACCTCGTGTCACAGGTATATAATTTTATAACATTAGATATAAAATTATTATATAATTAGCCGAATTGAAAGGATATTGCGTAAGTAGGTAATACATCACAAAAATCGAATGCATCCACAGACAACATGTCTTAAATCATAAGAAAACTTATTAATATTCTGCTGAAATACTCTTCGAGAGCTGAATACTAATATTCTGAATATCAATTGGACTTATATAATAAAATATTTTATCTAGTCTTCATATTGCAGTATAAAATTTAATTCAAATAAAGGATTCACACATTTTTATCAGAGTAGGAAGAATACCATAATAATGTTCAAAATGTATAAGTGTATTGTGTATAACATATCGATTAAATTCGTTTAGTATTTACTGATTATATAGTACGTAATTATATTATACTACCTGTATTTTATTAAAACTTTAAAAACCAATATAGTTATTAAACAGATAAATCTTAAGAATTAAATATTTTAAATACCTATACCCAAAAAAATTTGGGTATTATAGATATATTCATAATTATTATTATCGCTTTTATTTCTTAAAAATAATGTTACCTAATAATATTATTTTGTGAATATCGAGTTATCAACATTAAACAATTTTATTTAACTCTTATCAAACAATATTGTCTGAAAAATCACGGTTTCATATACGAAATTTATAACACAGTTAACGGTTATTAGTTATTACCGAAATTGTTTACTGTTTGTAATAGTTTTTTATTAATTAAAACAATCTCGATGGTGTGATAATAATATTATGAAATCGTATAGCTTTCAATGTATGCAAACTATAGAATAAAATTATATAAGTATCTTCAAGTAATAATAAAATAATTTAGCGTTGTTTATTAAAAAACATTTCAAAAATGTCTTAATAGTTTTACCACTTTTACTAATCTTAAATTAGTGTTTTTGTCATCGTCATTGTTTTAATAACAATAAAAAACATTATGAAATATCAATTATAAAATTGTAATGAAACTTTAGTGAGTATTATATTATTATATTAAGGCTAATAATATATACCTAATACTCATTGGTGAATCGTGACCACTGACCAACGCAATTAATTTTAAAAAAATCTATCTTTTAGATTATAATAATATTAATTATAACCTTAATGGATAATCTTTAAATTGCTTTCTAGATTAAATTCCATATTTTTCCCTTTAGGTTTAATGAGTTAACCCTTTTACAACCTATCAATTCTGTTCAACGAATAAAAAAAAATTAATAAGTTGATTCTTTCAACTTATAATTTTATACACTATATGTAATAATATTTTCATGCTATACTATGTACTAACTATTACTTAAATAATATCGATATGAATTTCAATTAAATAACAATTTTAATCTTTATAAACCCATTAAAAAATAATCGTTTAAAATTACAAAAATTTAACCGATCAAAATAATACGATGTTTTAGTTAGAAAAAACACTTTTAACTTATTGAGTCAATATTTTCTAAAATACCAAGTTATTTTTTGGTTAATTATTTTTCATTTAGTTACTTAAGTTAAATAATTAACTTTTAAAATTAAATTATATTAGTACGTTTAAATACATAAAATAAAACGATTTTATACTTAATTTAACTTACAAGAACAGTAGTTTTAAATATATTTAATAATTTAAAATTTGTTAATTTAATATTTATATATATGCTTAAAAAATGTGATAAAAATTGAATTTAAAACGAAAATATAGATTTTCTTTAAGTTGCATTGTATAATACTTATATTAATTTTCAAAAATCAATACATTTATCGTTTTAATAAAATTGAGTTATTTTTATAACCATTTAATTTTTTAAGTTTACTTGAATATTTTTAGACACTAATTTACTTGTTCAGTATTGCTAAGAAAAATCGTGTAGGTATATTGATCAATTGTATTTCTCACATCGTGTTCTTCCAGGTATAATCATATATGAGTTTTATTATTATGCGTACAAAAAATGAACCTATACCCATTAGCTAGATTGTTAAGGTAACTACCTAGGTATATAGGTAGTAATAAACATTTTATGGTATCTGAATTAATAATATCGAGCCTCTGGCGGAGGAGATCAGTTTTTCGACGATACATTAAGTCCTTGACTTTGATCTTTGCGCGTACATCGTGAAAGATTATTACGCACGCGCACGCACCACCGCCATCACCACCACCACCACCACCACCGCCATAATATTACGATTTCCCGTACCGTTTTATATTAATAATAATACACCGCTATCGCCCATACCATTATAATTATTATTTATACTACCTACCCGGCACGATAATTATTGTTTATAATATTATATTGTAAGATATTTTTATAATGTCGCCGCTAATGCAGTTGCGATTGTTGGTAGGTAGGTTGGTAGGTAGGTAGGTAGGTAGGTAGGTAGGCAGCTATGTTTCCTATATAAAGTCGGACGGTTTACGGACCGGACAACATTCGCTCTCCGTTCACATTCGCGTAAACACCACCAACCATTATTTATTACCGCGGTAGAATATAAACGTTATATAGCTCGCCGACCGCCATCATGAACGCAAAGATTTTGATCGCGTTGTGCTGCGTCGCCGTGTACGGCTGCGCGGCGGTTCCGGCCACGAACGCTGCCGCCGCCGCCGCCGCCGACGAGGAGATCAAAGATCTGCCCACGTACATGAAACGTTTCGAAAAGCTCAACGTTGACCAGGTGTTGAACAACGACCGCGTATTGTCCAGCCATCTCAAGTGTTTCCTCAACGAAGGCCCGTGCGTCCAACAGTCCAGAGACTTAAAGAGTGAGTATAATAACATTGTAATTTACAACGCGTCAAATCCGGGTGACTTTAACGCGGCGTTTAATATTTCAACACGACTTTCGCGTAGAAAATTATTATAATATATTGACTAATTCGAATTCGGTCGGTCGTAAAACGATCGTCGAATCGTTCGTTAACCGATGCGATATAATCATGAATGATAACGTACTCGATACCATTTTAAACGATTTCGATTCAGTTATCGGACTTTTTTAAATGTTATAATATTATGCATACAATATGCATATTATAAATATCGATGATCGAAAATTACTTCAAATTTTATTTCATAACATAAATGATAATATTAATTGTTGCCATAACATAAGAACATATTATTTTGTTCCACAATCATTATTATTCTGATGTATGGACAAAGGCGTGTTATTTTGCATATAATTTAATTACCAAAAACTATTAATAATAATATTGATGTCAATGATTTACCCTGGTAAAACAAACGGCTTTTATAATATGATGACATATTATTATCTATTCCAAATAGATTGCCATTCTGTCCGAACGAATGTTTATATTATATAAGATTATATTACTATTATATTAATGTTTATTTTTAAACATGTGACGTAGTTGACGGGCGATTGTGAATTATCGCATATATTTCGCAACTATTGCATACCAAACACAAATAATAAAAATACATATTATAATAATGATAATGTGTAATATTTGCGATAAATTATTCGTAACGTGATTTCTTATAGAAGAATTTTCGATGTGATCGATTTATCGTTATGTGAATAATAATCGGAATAAACGAGAATTCACAAGACACGGGGACGTGAAAATAATTTCTAATATTATATTATAATAATAATTCATTATTATGCGATCCGATGATTATTGTTTATATCTATTAATTTTTTTTTAAACTTTTAATTTTCAGGAGTCATCCCGGTAATCGCCAACAATGGATGTCAAGGATGCAACGAAAAGCAAATAAACTCCATCAAGAAAACACTCAACTTCTTGAGGACGAAAAAGCCACAAGAATGGTCCAGACTCGTCAAGATCTACGATCCGTCAGGCACAAAATTGAACAAATTCCTCGACGCGTAAACTTAATTTAGTGCAGTTAAGTTGTAAAGTTAAGTTTTGACAATATCAATCGCGATATGTATTTATTTCGACATATTATTATATAAGAATATTATATTATAAAATATGTTATAAAAGAGTAAAAGTGTACCTATATTTTTATATTGTTTTATGTATAAGAATATTATTATTATTCTATTATTTTATTATAAAATTATTATTATTTAAAAGTTATATTATCTGCTTAATTTATTTATTATCAAATTTAAAATAAAAATAAACATTTGCATTAAAAAATAGCATTTTAAAATTAATATTATTATGACTATATAATGTTTGTTGTGGTTCTCTATAAGACAAAAAAAATATTTCTATTAAAAATATAGAATACTTATATTGTTATTCGTTAAAATAAATTTATTCGATGAAAATCATCAGGTGTGTTATATAAATCGATGTCTTAAGATCATACATGATTAATATCGATTAGTTTTTATTAAGTTAATTAACTATTACAATAGGTAGGCAAGTAAAAATATGAGTATTTTTAAAATTTAAAAAATAAATATATATTCAAACCATATGTAATCAGTTTTTTCGTTTGGTAATTATTAATTCATTTCATTTTATTAAATGTGGAAAAATTAAATAATTATAATAGCCTTGTCAATATAATAATATCACATAAAATAAATTTTTTTTTTTTTAAACTTAAATACAATATTAGAAACGAAATATTCTGAAATTAATATTATATAAATTATTGTTATCTAAATAATAACTGATAGATATTTACTTTTGTTGGTGTATGCTCATTGCGTCATATTCGAATATATAAATTATATGCATATCAGAAATCGTTTTTAACAGAAAGATAATGATTGATGTTTTGAAAAGAGAGCTACGAAGCATAGGAATGATTTCAATTAAAAAAATTACGTACAATTTTTGGCGAATTACCCACACTGTAATAGTATATAGTGTATTATTATATATAATATATAATATCTATAGTTAATTAATGGTTTCAATAATGTTTGTATAATGCATGCACAAGCAAGAAGATATCATTATCAATGATATAGATAACGATATACCTAACGATATTGGTTAACATAAAATATAATTATT
Source organism: Eriosoma lanigerum (assembly GCA_013282895.1). Lineage (NCBI taxonomy): Eukaryota > Metazoa > Arthropoda > Insecta > Hemiptera > Aphididae > Eriosoma > Eriosoma lanigerum. The sequence goes on from CM023360.1 coordinate 27,882,562, forward strand.
AGATAACTACGTTAAATTTAATGACTATTAGTTTATTATTTAGTACCTAGTTATTAGTAAAATTAGAAAATATAATTATTATCCACTCAACATTTCTAAATGCAATTATTCTAAATAATTGTCAGTATGATAATTTTATAAGTAAACATAATCTGCGTTAACGGAGATATTAAGATATAAATTTATTAAATATAACGTATGAATATTATGTTCTAATATTCTATTATTATCGTAGAAAATTTAGCAAATTCGTACTAAAATGTTGATACCTACCGCTTTCAAGTGAATCAGATAAAGTACCAATTCTGCGACAAGATGTGACAAAGTTCTGCTGCGACGGCATGTTTTTTTCTAATTTTTTGTAAAAACTAGGAAATATAATTATTTCTAAAAATAGCGTAGTAACTTTTTGATATCAGTTTTGTACGAGTATGATTTGAATAAAGTGCCAGTGTTATCTTAACAGACACGTTTTAAATAGGTTATCAAATTACTTTTTTTATGATGCAAAATAATTTCGTTTTTAATTATGACGTCCAATAGTATAATTCTAAGAATATATATATAGCTATCATGTTCTGCAAAATATGATATAAACATCAATTATCTGTATCGAATAATAATAATTGATATTAAATTAAAAGAAAAACATTCAGCCAAGATGAGTGATAAACTTGTTTCGAGTCTTACGAACGTCACACCGTCTTATTATTATTATTATTATTCGAATACAGACGACGGAAAAACAAAATCAAATTACGTTTTAGTAGCTATATTATGAGTATGTATAAATATTAATTATTTACAAGTTATGACGTAACTATTATATAAGTTGATTCGCGTTAGTTGATTTAATCAAGATCGTTACATTCACATCAGCATCAACGATTCGATAAAAAATACTGACTTTTTTGTGTCAATATTTAGCATGCAATTAGTATCTATGAATTTGTAAGACAATTTTCTAAATTTACATGATGTAAGTAGTTGTCATCAATAATATCACAATTTATAAGCTATGTTGTTGTGATGTCACAAAATCAATATTTTCTAAACATAAATATTACGAAAGACCACCACAACGTCATATTGAAAAATAACCGAATACTAATTGTAATTTAAGAAGACGTTCTATCCAATTATTTTTCCATAATGTGTAAATGTTATCTCAGTTTAACCAAAAAAAAAAAATTAGCAAAATCTCAGCAATGCAGAATTTAAATTATATTGTTTAGGTTGAACTTAGAATATAAATATCTATACATATATTAGCACATTTAAAGAGAAGCATATTTTAGAGATGTCATATCACTTTTGTAAAAATATATAATTTGACAAAAAAGTCGAAAGTATTAGAAAATTTAAAATTAAATTTCCTTTAACATCTTTGCTATACGATATTTTATAGTTTTATAATATGTTTTTAATATCCTGTAACTTCTTTGAACACGATGACATCATATTATAGGCGTGTCTACGGGTATTGTCTGTAGTGCACTACCTGCGAAATTAGAAAAATCCTTTTAATAAATAAGTATTAACAATGTAAAAGCTTGTAATTTTCTAATATCAAAATTTAATTTCGAACAGTTTAAATAATAAAAATGTGTAAAATAAAAATTACTTAGTTAAAACTTAAATATTATACATTTCATAATATTACTGTCAGTCTGTAATAATTAGTATAGTATATTTTGTCAATGGCTTAGATAATGAAAGTCTGTGCCAAATTGTTTTATTTGAAATATTTATAATTCATAAACAAATATAATAATATAGCAATATTATATAATAATGAATTTCCTCTTCTTTCAAAGCGAATATGCGATCCATTAAGAACCAATGCTGCATCTTTTATACATTCATCCATCTTTCACTACCTTTGCTGTCTTCTAAGTAAAACAAAAAGTACAAAAACTGTTTGGGTACGCCTATATGGATGACATTATCACCAAGTTATGTTTTCCTTTAAATATGGTAATATATGTTTATACCTATTCTAAGTTCGACCCAAACGTCTGACTTTGAATACTGCGTTGCTGTGATTTTGTCTTATTCCTGTTAGATGGACAGCATTATTGAAAAGTATGTTGGTAAAACGTCCTCGATTAATTTTCAGAGTGAAAGTATTGGTTTATAGATTATTATTTTCTTTTAATCGACCTACTAAGAAAATTATCATCCTAATAAATAACAAAATTGTAATATATATGTAATAACAGGTAAATTATAACGAAATATAATAAGCAGATAGATAATAACAAAATAATATAATAATTTTGTAAATTTTACCGAACAATATATTTTTTTACGATTAGTAAACATTTCAAAGGCTAATAATAATAATGTAATATCTGATATGCATACGAATCTAATATATTAGATTATTCTATTATTATATTGTAATAACTATTTAATAAGTGAATGCTATTTGCTTTCCCAGAATACGAGGTCATTTACATAATAAAATTGATATATTCTATTAAATATGAACGCAAGGAAAAATACAATAAATTATACTAATATTGAGATTTACGCAGTTTTGCCAACTATTGAAAGATTTGCATAATACAATTATAATAATTTAAAATAAATAAATTGTTATATTAAATCAATTACCTATATTTAAATATCGTGTTATATAAACATTTTAAATGTATAAACGTATATAGGTAAACCTGTAACTATTTATCAATTAATAGTACTAGGAGACTAACAGATAATTTTTAATTCATTTATATTTAATAAATATTAATAATAATATATAATATAAATTAATTTAAGTCGAATTTAATTAAAATTTAATAAAACGTAATTTTGTGATTTCACTGATTTCCGGTTATTTTCGTTTTTATAATTTTCAATAAACACTTTTTCAATTTAAAGTAAAAGAAAAAAAAATACTGATTTCTTCTTGTTCGACTTGTAAATAAAATTTTTGTAGCTTTATACATAATATATGGTATATGGAGGTATATTATATAACCCAAATATGTAAGAAAGCAACAAGTATGATATAATATAATTTTGGTAAATTTTTTCGTGCAGAATATTACAAATATACCCATGATGATATACTCATGAGGTTGACATATTTTATTGAAATTAAATTCATTTATAGACTTTACTATTAGAGTCAATTAAATGTCATTAAAGAAAGGAACGACCAAACTCGCAGACAAAGTAATTTGTTTCTCGGCGGCAAAACGGTACCTTATACAGTAATAGTACTATTTATGCTATTATGTAAAATATATTTGTAAATTAATTTTACACAATTTGAATTTAATTATTATTTATTTTACATACGAATGGAAAAATTAATAAAATATATATTATATAGGATATATCGTATATTAATTACTGCGGTATAGTTTCAATAAATCTATTGCTTGTACACAACAACGTATTCAATTATTTGTAAAAAGAGAATATAAATAATAACGATTACATAAGTTATTCAAATTTAATACAGGATAATGAAATTTTCCATGTCACTTTTAGTTTTATCATTGAAGGTAAAATTAAAATGTTAACAATTTAATATTAATAATAATCTTACACGGTAGAACCGTAGTAACACACAAAATAATGGGTCTAGACATTAAAACAATCAGTAATACATACCTGCTACTATTAAAATCATATTGTGCGAACAACTATAGAATTAGTTAGAAACTGTCGAACAATCATTAATTTAGGATTCGGATGTTGGATACAATAAAAGTTAGATACCTACTTAAATATATAGGATTTTAATATATTTTAATATATTCACAAAGTAAAGGCCAAATATTTATTAAAAATATGTAGTTTTAACAAAAAAAAACTTAAAAATATGCAACATAAATTTAATCTATAAAATATAATAATATCAAATTTTAAAATAAACCTGTTAAATAATTATGTTTAAATTTTTATCTCCATTACGAAAAATCATAGCGAATTTTGATCATGTTTTAATTCATACAAAATGTTACATTTTTTAACTTCAATTTTAAATTTGTGTTTATATAAAAATGCGACATTAAAATATTAACCTGCTATTATAATTATATACATATTGTTGAATTTTAGGGTAATTATAATAAAAGTTATACAATTTAAAAATAAGTATCATATGAACTTACATTATGTTAAAATAAAAAATATAACTTATTATTAATTAAATTAAATAGGATTTATATAAATTTAAGCCATAAATCGGGCTTTAGGCTTAATAACGTAAAATTTCATAAACATTTATTACCGTAATAATAATTTTTCAATAGGTACATATAATTTATGTAGGGGCTTATTTAATATTTTATGGTTATTCAATAAAAAAAAAAAATATGAAAAATGTAATAACTTATATAGAAAGAAAAGAGCATTTAATTTGTAATCAAGACGCATTTTTTTTTTTTATTAATTTGCACTAATTTTTATGATTCTTATCATAGGTATAACGGGAAATAGTATATTTTTTCGACAACATTCACGTTGAAAGTTTTTAGCTAAAAATTACATTAATTAGCGAATTCGATCATTGAGAATAATTATATATCAATATATTGATGATATTTATCATATTTAAACGACCACTAATATTTTCATATTACCCGAACAATTTAAATGTGTTTACTTACTTTACTTACATATTAGTTACATGACACATTAATATACCTGACTATATATATATATATATTACTCGGTACAGACTGGTTGGAATTCGAAAACACGAGTCACATATTAAAAATAACAATATTATTGTGTCATTTTTTCTTATTGTTTTATATTAATTATTAAAAATTCATCGTATTATCTTTATGTCTGAAATACATAGAATTTGTCACGAACGCTATTAACATTTGATCATGAATAATAATATACTTTTATGGTATTGTATAGGCACAATACAATTTTTAAAATTTTAATGTCTCAGTAAAAAAAATTATAGCATTTTATATTACCTACCTGTAATTTACATTTATTGTTCACTTTTAAAATTATAACCTTTATGTGGTTAAATATTTATCGTTTTTTCCATTTACTTAAATAAATATATAAATAAATAATTTCGTGAGAATGACAAATTAATGATTTTATTTAACTTTTAAAGTTAATAAAATAACATACTTTAGAATATAATTTATTATGGATAAAAACATCTATATAGGCAATTAAATTAAAAATTGCCTTAAGAATTCTTAGAAATTTAGGTAAAAATAATTAAATTTAGTCGATTTTTACTTTTTTCAGTATTTACAACATAAGAAAAATAAAATAATCTTTATTTAAAACAAAATTAACTAATTTGAATTCATTAATAAATTATCAATTCTTTATTTTTATTTTAGGTATTCCTAATTAAAAAATTGTTTCAATTGTAGTTATTTATAAAATTTTCGGTTTTTTATCATCACTTTGAAACAATATTATAATGTATATGGAATTTTGTTCTAATGCGTATATTTATTGAGAAACATACTAATATTATATTTCTTAAACAAATATTATAAATAATAATTAATAATAACTTAAATTGCATATTTACTTCAGCCCCTGTAACGTGATTATAATGTTTGAATTTAGTATTTTAAATTTTAATAATTTTATAATAAAAATGTACTGTGTGTTAAAAAAAATAATTTATCTTTAGGATCATAATATATTATTTTTAATATTCGTTTTTACGACTACATCCACATCAATATTTTATACTTAGTATGCAAGAATTGAAAATTGATCCCGCTACATTTAATTGCGATATAAAATTTTTAAATTATTTTAAATTCAGCAAATCCGTTAATTATAAAATTCTAAACGAAAATTGCTATACTATATGATATATAACCGAACATTATGTATTTCATTTTAAAAATGCTTTACTTCTACGAGCAAAATAATTACATAGATATAAGATAATTTAATATTATTATTAAAAAACTCAATTATCTCGTCTATCACGTCCTTCAGACGAGGAATTGGAAAAATCGATCAATAAAATCGTGATCACGCGATAGATCTCATAGTCACTACGTGGCGATGCCGATATATAACTTGCGAGTAAAGTATATTACAAATTTTAAATTTTAAAACACGCGTCATGAATTTAAAATATACAACAAAATATACATCATATTATTTGCAGAGTAAATATTATAAACAAAGTAGGTATATAATTATTATATACTCTCAATAAAGGTACGTGTTATTATTGTATCACGGTAATTGTATGCATTTTAATGTAATTTATGAACGACGGAAGTAAAAACATAGGTAAGAAAATTGTGTTTCATATTTTAGCGTTGTACCAAATTGCTATAATCTGCTAATAATAATAGCTATAATAACTATGTAGTAGATATTATAGTTTGATCGGCTATTGTGTAGTATTTATTAATTGTTTTAGGAATTATAGACGGATTAAAATATTACTATATTATTCTTATATCTTATGCCATTTTATGATTCCATCCAACAAAACAAAATAAAAAAATCGTTGACCTTTTTTCAAATATATTATTACTGATTATCTACCCGAGCAAAATGTTATAGTCTTGAATATTTATTATTACGTATTTATAATTTTATTAATATTTTATGAATACTATTTGAAATTAATAAAATCCATCTGCAATATCCGATGGAAAACCATTATTTTTACATTATATTATTATATTTTATTTAACGCATAAAATCTAAATGGTTAGATAAAAATATCATAACTAATATTATGTAATAACATTGTAATTGTTGAGATTATTACATATTATATAAGCATATTATAAATTATATATAATATATAGCATCCAACACCTCTCTAACATCATAATATGCAGTGCAATGAACTATATATTAATATAATATAATAAATATTTATAAGTATAAGGAGAGTAATCGTTAAAACAGAAAACACAATTTAATACCTTTATATCGTATACAGAGTGATGTGAAACTTTGAATTTCTTTTTTATATTTTGATGATACGTATATTTTTCTATTCTGCATCATATTAAACGAGGAAATGAAGGTTTTGATCATTCTATATAATATACAACTAGTCAAATTTCTAAAAGATAATTATTAGTTATAGGAATCGTATTATGTGTCCAAGTTTCACTCGATCGTCTGTTTAAAATTAATCATAATTAAAAAAAATAATACTGATTTTGAGATAAGTACTCAGTAAAATATTGAAAAGTATTTAATTTTTTTAGATTATATATAAGTATAACTATAATCACAACAATATTTCCGCGAATGATCGGCATCAAATTAAAAAAATTGTGAAACTTGCATTAAGTTTTAAACAATTTATTTACTTTATTTTGTATCTATAATATGTTTAAAAATAATTATATTGTTAACTTAAAAGTTTTAATCGAATTCTCGTAAGTTTTAAGTTAACTTATCATATTATATTTAATTAATAAATCATACATTTTTAATGTTATTTCCGATCATATTTTATAGTTTCGATTTTTTAATACGTCCTTAATAACACTTTAAACAGTATACCTATATGTATATTGGTAATTATGTTCGTTAAATGATGATATAATTTTTTATTTTGACTATAGGTAGGTATGTTTTTTTTTTATTCATGTTCATGTTTATCATTTTAATTTTTATTATTACAATTGTTTTCATTATTTTACTACAGCCGCCCGGAAAGAGTGGGCCTCTCTATTTCTTATACGTACGTATGGAACACATGTACAGAGCGACCACAATATTATGTTAGAAAAATAATTTAATACCTTAAATTTTTGTGACTCAACTCACAATTACATATTTGCATTTATATTTTACGGGTTTCGATACGAAATAGGTAGTTAAAACCCCGTTACTTTATATATTTTATCAAATACGAAGTTCGAATTTCAATCTAAAGTTTTTATATTTATTATCCGATATAATGTGTATGATTGTAATTATATTAAACATTTTTAAATCGTCTCTATATTATATGTATCACACAAGTACCGATTAATGTATGTATTCGTATTTCATTAATTTTTTTACGTATATTTAAATTTTTTAATGTTTTTAGTGATTATACATATTAATTTTTTATTATTATTATTATTATTACACATCTTAAACTTACTGCAGATGCCTGATGGCTAATGATCACCCTATATATTATGGGCGTGAGTGCTCCATTGAATGCGATGACATCCATTCGTGTTAAAAAACGATTGCTATTTTTTGTTATAATAATATACAATATTATGTGACTCGATCATTGTCCTAACGACGACTACGACGACAACGGACGTCGCGATGGAAATATAATATAGTGTAGGAGTTAACCTATCTCGGTGTTATATGTTATATCGTTAAATAGTAAACCTACAAATTATTATTATTGTATAGCATACGAGTATAGGACACGTTTGAATGCACTAGTGACTCGCTGCCGCCGCAACAGTTTAACCGCAATTATTATACCACGATTGCGCCTCGTTATATATTATTACCAGTTACCGCTGCACAACAATATCATATAATATAATATTATTATCTAAACGCGGATCGAAATCGGCCCGTGGTTTTATGTAATATTAAGGCATATATATATATAGTTAAACATTACTATATCGTGCGCGTGTGTTCGTGATTTAGGTTATTTTATTTTATAATCCAACCAGTTGTCGCGGGCGGTGTATTCCACAAATGGCGAGATTTAAGAGCGAAAGTGATGATTACTAATATTCGAATCGAATTGCGTCTTTATATACTATGAAATATATTATGTTTAAATAATATTAATATATTGAACCGTTACAGGTATACTTACGCACGTCATATTATTATTGTACTTAAAATAGACATTTATTAAATCACTCATCGGTGTCAATTGTTTTATATGGATATTTTGTTAAAACTATTTATAATCAGTACAATCACGCAGATTTAATTCACTTAAAGTCCAAAAAATTATAATAATTAAAACTTAGCTGAAAAAAAATCGAAATTGGTCAGTTATAATAATATTTTTAAACATACGTTTAAACGTATGAAATACGTATTTCGTATTTATTCTACTCGTACCTAATTATAAGTAATACTATACCTATTTAAAATAATTAATCTAGATAATCTCAATGGTCTACACTAAAAAACAAAAATTATTTATAGTGTATATAAATATAGGCTTGTATAATACCACGTATTATAGTTTTAGATAATTTAGTTTATAAATACAAATTGAATATAAAACAAATTTTACGCTTATTTAACTCGTTAATTTTAAAGTTAAAATAGAAAAAAAATTGTTAACTTAGAGCAGTTTTAAACTTTTAAATCATATTTTTATTAAAAAATTAGAACGATCATCATACGTTAATAAACACTGTTGTAATATTGTACAGTCACAGCAGTAAAAAACATTGGACATATCCAAATTTAAAATTATTAACTATAGGTTGTTAAGTTATTTAATTATAACAGTAAAATAATTTGGTTTAGTAAAAAATTTAAAAAATAAAAATGTTTATTTTTTATTAGTTCATAACGCTTCTTGTTTTATAAGTGTATATAGTACATACATATACCATATATTATATTAACATAAAGTATTTTTGTAATAATTACCTGTTTTACCAACGATTAATAGGTTATAACTTCAATAATAGGTAGTTAAAACATGAACGATTTCGTTTATAATTTCAACAATTATCGTAGTTTAAATTAACGGAATTAATATATTATATTTTAATTGGAATTCATAAAATTATTTATGACAAACAGAGTTATATTTTTTAAAGTCCACGTATAATTTTCACAGTTTAAGTTATATTTTATATACGATGTGGCCATTAATTTTTCTACAATCAAATTAAATTCATAAATACATCGAAAATATATTAAATTATATTTGTTTATAACCAAAATAATAATTGTTTTTACGTTATACCAATATAATATAATATATGTTATTATACAGATACGAAATACATTATCGTCAATCACGGACAGATATTGAAAAAAATACAATTACATTTTTAAGAACAATAACAAATTAACATATTATAGTTAGTGTTATAATATATAGGTACGCCATGCGGTATATACCTGATGACTGTTTATCGACCATATACTCGTAGTAGTAGTAATAAAATAATATGTGAATAATAATATATAATATTATTATTTATTATAGGTATATTGAACATGGCGATGATCGTTAATAATATGCGCTTGTTTTATAACCGAAAAATGAAAATGTATTAATAAAATAATGTGTTTTAAACAGCCAAAGAATCTTGCGTAAGTATATAAAAATATAATAATATGTATTATAGATGTGATAAAAATATACATATTTTAATAAAAAATAATTAAGGTTTATTTTCAAGTATATTATATTATAATTATGACTATTACATTTCTATGCATATTTTACAATTTAAATGTCATATTTGGTATTTGTATGGTACATCGCGCTATTATCTATTTTAGCATATCTATTTTGTAAGTTGTAACTTGACATAATGATAATATTGTATTTTAGTAATCATCGTCTAATATTCAGAAAATAAAGACTATAGTTCCCTAAACGGTTGGTCTGTATCGCCCGTATACCCGAGACATTGTCAATACTTCAAATATGTAGTATGAGAAGCAAAACGTATTTAAAAAAAAAACATTATTTTTATACTGAAATGAAACGTAAAAGTTGTAATTCAAAGTCAACTTACTTATATAATTTTGTTAAGCATTTCTACTCAATTTTTTGATAATTATAAATATGCGATAATAAATAAACAATATTGCTGTTAGTAATTTGAAATTAATTTAAACCAAATTTATAATTTTTTTTTAACATGGTTTATAATTTATAGGCATATTTTATCACATCATATTAAGTCATCTTTGGTATAAACACATATTTTTAAGATTTTCGTGATTTTTTAGTGTGTATAAATTCTATCCATAATTATAATATACCTACTGTTATTAAGCATATTTTCTAAAAAGAAATATGGCTACGTCGCATCATAATATTTTTTTAAAATTAATATTTTTCATCGTAATCAATCCGAAGTAATAATACGCAATATAATATATTATGATAATAATACTTAATTAAATTTAAATACGCGATCTTTACTAAATCGTATATTATTTTTCGTGCTGTCGGCCGCGGATATCCGGCTTTGGTTATATGTTTACTTTGTACTTACATAAATACAATTGTCCGATCGCGACAAGTCGTCAAGGCAATCAATACGTCTGATTGAGTATGCGTTTTTAAACGCGAAATATATAAATGTATATAAATAATAATAATAATAAAACGAAAGAGTCTTGTTTTAGATTTATGCGCGCAAATCGGTGGCACGATTCTTTGGGCACGAGAACGTAAAATTATTATACATAATCTACGCTCATAGCCTTTCTTCGAAAAACCAGACGTCCGTGGGTTTCTTTTCTCAGACGAGATTCGAGCGGGAAAAAAAATCGAATAGCACATCGTTTGTTTTCAATTGATTTATTTTTTAAACAACTGCAGTGCGTCATGTCCGAATGAGAATTTCCGATTTGTACGGAGAGCGGAAAATACTACACATACTATTATAATATCATCTCGGACGAGAGTGAGTGATTCAGATGAAATTTCTATCGTACAACGACAAAGGTAATAAATACGATGTGCGTTTGGAACATCGTACCCATAATATTGATGCAGCATGTACACGGCGAACGTACGTTTACAAACAATCGATTAAAAAACAATAATTATCAACAGATAGTTTTTTTTTTATATTTTCATCATTGACTTCCGGACGGTCGATTACATTAACCGGCGACGATAGAGCGCGAGAATTCGGATTGCCTAGTATATTTTAACAATTCAATTATAAATATAACATTTTCGTCCGTGGGTGCGTTACAATCGATCGATTTTAAAGAGGCTCGAATCATAATAATAACTTTATTATAATTATTATTATATTATGTATACGCGTCCGTGTCATCATACCTTATCTTTCGCCGCTGATTAGCACGAAACGTTATATTAAAATATAATATTGTTATTATATAAACCATATTCTCTTATCTCCGGTCGCTTCTCGTCTGCCATCGCCGACTCCGCCCGACCACGTTATTGTGATATTCCGTCGCACACGATCGCCGGCCGACATTCCCGGCAGATCAACGCGCGTCCGTTCGTCTGACGTCGCCGTTGGCGAAATCGCAAAGTTATTTTTTTAATAGTTTTTTTTAAATTTTTTTTTTATTCCCCTCCTCCGGCGATCAACGAACAACGGACAATATGGATTCATCCGTACATACCTAGTTGTGATGTATGTATGTAAGTGTGTGATTTTTGTCGACGTTTTCCCCGCGAACGTTTGTTTATACATGTGTATAATATAATATATTATTATACCTAATATTACCTAGGTATTTAGATGCTCATCTGTCCGTTCGTTACCGCGATAATTATACCGCGCACATAGTCCGTCGACGCGGTTCCGAGTGGAGTTTTTCGCGTAACAATTTGTAGAAACAAGTTGCGAAATAATATTTATATCATATTATTAATATATATATATATATATACATACGAAAAATACAATAAAAATATCGCGATCGCGATCTATCGCATTGTTTTAGAAGACCGTCTATTGTTTTTAATTGTTTCTTTTTTTTCTGCGGTTGACCATGGTCGAAGACGGTCGACGATGATCCGATATTATTATAATAATTGTAATATTATTATTATTATTATACCGTGGTAACCCGCGACCGCGTTTCAGTGTTTTCGGTCCGCACCGCGGTAAACCCATATAATATACGCGGAAGATGATCGGAAGATGGTTCGTTGGCTTCGTCGTGTTCGTGGGCTACCTGTGCCTGGGCGCGTTTGTGTTCTACCGGATCGAGCGCAAGGAGGAAGAGAAACGACACTATTTGGAGATTTTGGAACGGCTCGAGCTCAAAGGTGAGACCGCACGTGCGTCGCTGATAATAACGCAATCGTTATCATTGCATAATATTATAATGTTGTTGTTATAAATATTATTTATTTTCTATAGTTAGGTAATTATCATAAAGTATTAAAATTTACAATTTCGAATTGCGCGTCACTTGGTTTGTTATGGACAATAATAAACCTATAACGTCTAATACAATATTATCCTAACGACAAATCCAAAATCGGGTTGCAAGCGAATTCGACCAAACTTCATCGTTTCGGCAATAGTGACCGCGGTTGTGGTATAAATGTATAATACAACACAATACGATATCGTACACCGTATCGATATAAATATGTTTACCTCGATTTTAACAGAATATAATATAATCTCAAAAAACTGAAACACCTCTTTTACGTAGCGCAATGACGAATTATGCATAACGCGATATCACCGTGAATCGAACGAAAAAGACTTAAAACAATATTATTATTGTGAAATTTGTTTAACGATGATAACGTCTCTGATATGGGAAAAAATATATATCATATTATTGTTTTCTGTTTTAGTGCGGTCAGTAATCAATAATTACGTGTATTTCAAAAATGTTGCGTAAATCATACGATTTTATTGTAATAATACTTGCATCTATTTTATTGTATAGTTAAAAAAAAAAATTAATAAATAATATTGTTTGTGGCATAAACTTGGTGCTTGTAGATAAGAATATTGAACGAGTAGATTATCGCTCTTCTTAGTACCTAGTTATCAATATTTATTATAACATTAATAACAAAGTGAACAGGTACTACAAATTCGTTATATTTTATATTTTTAATTATTAAATCTGCGAAATAGACAGAAGCAAATACGTTAAATAGATTAATTGAATAATATTTATTAAAGAAAAATCCAAATATGTTTTCTATATTTACTATATCTAGAAGCTTATTTTATATGTTTGAATTTAAAATGAGTTTATTTTATTGTTAAATAAATAGTCATACAATGTACCTACAATATAGGTTCATTGAGAACACATTTTTATTATTTCCCAAGACATGGTAAATATATATATATATATATATATATAACAACCAAAACGAACAAAAAATAGCCAAGACTTTACCTATTATTTTTTTTTTTCATATTGGGGAACAAATTTTGAAAATGATAAAAACTCATAACAAAACGTTAAAGATCGAATTGGTTTGAAACGGACCCTACTCGTTTTGCTATATATTTAGTGTAGTCAGTGGTGGGTCTTCGAGGTCTAAAAAAAATATATAATATTATTTACTATATTTTTATTATGTTTAAACTTTAAAGTTATGAATGTTAGGATAGGTTCAATAATCTATAATCATTGTTAAAATAAATCATCTTTGGATAATAATCAGTATACCGCTAAAATACGCAACTGTCTAGATAAAATTTTTTTTTTTCTAACTTTTTGGTGTACTAATTTGAACGTCATTCAAAATTAAAATGCTCTAAAAAACAAGAAAACTGAAAACATCATATGAAAACATTTTTTGGGTAGAAATAATTGTTCGATTACCACAAGTAGGATATGAATTCTGTAGAAAATCGTATCATCTTGATACTTTATTCAACTCGTTTTTCGAATTTCTTAAAAGTTTTTTCCTAGGAGTAGAAAAACTACCAAAAAATGGCAAAAAATCGGCAAAATTACGATTTCCGTAATTTTTTATTTTTTATTTTGTGATACCTAATTGAGTTTTGATCATAGGGACTTGAACATTTTTTTGAGTATTAAGAAAGTTAATATACAAGTGTGGTAAACAGTTGGAACAGATTAGTTGATTATTTGTCCTAATATAGATTTATGAACTTTTTTAGGTTTTTATAAATTAATTTAATAATTATTAATAAATTATAAATTAATATTACCTACAATTTTGGGTTTATCAGTTTGAAAATTTTATAGAAGCCTAATAATATACTACTTAACCATTTTACAAAATATTTTGAAAATCGTGACTGACAATTTTTTTTTATAGGCTTTTTATTTTTTTTTCTAATTCATTATACATTTTTTCGGGTAGAAATAATAGTCCGATAAACACAAATAAAGTACCCTTTCCGTACCAAATTTCATCTAATCGGTACTTTATTTAGCTATTTTTTTTCAAATTCCCAAAATTTTTTTCTTGAGAATCAGAAAATTGGCAAAATTACAGCTTCCGTTATTTAAATTTTTTTTATTTCTTGATTACTAATTGAGTTTTGATCGTAGGGCCTTGAACATTTTTTTAAGTACTCACATAGTTAATATTAACGTTTAGTAAAATTTTGGAACGGATTGATTGATTTTTTGGCTAAATATAGAGCTTTGAATTTTTTTTTAAACATGTTTTATATTACCTGTAATTTTTGATTTAACGGGTAAAATTTTTTGTAAAAACCTAACCATTTACTATATAATCTATTTACAAATTATTTTGAAAATCGTGACTGACAATTTTTATCATGAAATGTTAATTTCTTGAATTTTGTCGTGAGGATTTTAAATTTATTTTGCATATTTACATATATAATTTACACTCATGGTAAATTTTGGAATGGATTATCAGTATAATATAATAATATTGTAATATATTGAGTTTCGCTCAGAATCGTTTATTCTAATGCAATATCATTGCATTCAAATCTTAATAATTATAATAAACCACTAATTTCTCCGAGGATCGAAGGGACGAAGGAGGAATGTCCATAATCGACCTTTCGACTTTTTTATTAATAAAATCGTACATAATACATAATAATATGATTTGTGAGGATAATTTAACATACATTTTTATCACACGTTTTTTTTCTTTTATACATTTTACAAATGTTCTTAAAGTATAAAAAATTCCAAAAAATGTAAAATAAAAGTTGTATAAAAAAAGTACAAAACATATTTTTAATTATTTAATGTATGAAACGATTTTGTACTTAAAATAGTATGTTTTCGAAAATTAAACAAATATAAATTTTGCGATTTCATCTACGCCTTAATTCATTAGTCATTTCAGAATTCTAAATACATTTTTAGTGAAAAATCAATTGGACGAATTTACATTAGTCATATTATAATATATAAATATATAATATTATACTTTTATATTTCATAGAGATTACTCTAATTTCCCATGAATCACTCAACATTCCTGTTGATATATACGATGCTAGTATAAAAAAAAAATCGGAATCCGGTGGAGATTTCCTGATAATTTTACCATTATTATGAGGTTTTAGGTTATATAATATACCTTCAGTGTGAAAAATCATACTGAATATTAGGATAAAATATTATTCTACATTATTACATATCATTAGGTTTTTTTTTTTGCAGGAGATTAAATATTATTGGATAAATATAAATTTGTCAGTGGCAACGATGAACGTTAGTGTTTTGCGCGTGTAACAGGAAAATACGGTGTTCACTTGTTGATTCATTCTCTACAACTGACCAAAAAGTACAGTCAAGTTATACGTAATACGCGTAATTTCCGTTTTGACGGTACACGTTTTTCTGCCACATCGTTTTGGTTATTTAGTACTTATTTAATTTTAATATTATAGGTACCATTAAAAATATAATAACCAAAACGTATAATTTTGTAATCATCGTACATTTATGCTTGAAATATAATTTTAAAAAAAAACATTGTAGTTTTATTTAAAATTTCTAAAAGTGTATTAAATATTAGTAAATTTTCACGTCATCACTGCAGATATTTTTCCCCAATTCAAATACCATGGATGTGGCATAAATTATATTTCATTTCATGTCAATCAATTTATCTTAATACTGTAATCGATTAAAAATCTATAATATTATGATTATAATTATATTTTGACTATTTGTGGTAAAACGTTACAAAATCATAATTTTCCTAAACAACGTAATAAAACTCATGGTATTACAATAAACGAATATGATATTAAATAAATATAATCACGTTAAGATTAATTGAAATTAAATATTTGTGTTACTACGGACATGCTTATAATATTATATTTTTGTTGTTTTTAAAACGTTTACAAAACAACTGAATAAGTGCGTCCTACGCAGAGCATCATTATAACACATTATATCATTATATCACATTATTACACTTTATATTATTTTTTTGCCTTTGGACGTTGGTATAATATAATATTATACTTATACAAATGGAAATCGTTAATTATTTTTTTATCGCGCACATGTGCCCGTGTATCTTATTTTTTCCATATGGATATTACGTTATTATTATTACTCGTTGAATAAACTATGCGGTATATTGCACATGCGAACATTAAACCATATATATTACAGTAGTGTTACATATATTAACTAGCAAATCCAAAAATCGACTATTTTCAACATCATCGTTAGATCGATAGTTTCACATAATAATTAGGGTTGGGATTTTGATGCAATGAGATTTTTTTTTCTTTTGTTTCAATTTCAAAACATGGCTCCATAAGTAAAAAAAAAAAATGTGCGTTACTGTTTATTTTAATGTAAGTAATTACAATTTTCCTTTTTTTCAGTTATAGAGCATTTATTTTAGACATTTTCCTTTCTCCTACAAGCTACAATTATTAATAATTAAAAATTTAAATCATTATTAAATCTCCAAATATCTATTATATCATTGTAATAAAACAATCATAAATTCATAATATTTATGTAGGCATATTTAATAGTTATTGTTTATCAATACAATAGAAATAGTTTTTAGGTAATAATAAATATTAAAAATAGCTTTAATTTTGACGTAAAAAAATAAAATCAATAGGCTATAAATGATAATTGAAACAATATATTAGTAATAATAATTTTATGTAACCTTTAATTTTGTTTGTTTTAATAAATCAATTAAAATTAATTTTTTGCATATTTATTAGGGAATTTCAAAATTGTTTATACTTATTAAGAGCATAAATATCCCAGCCCTAATATTATAAGCCATTAATTAACACCATCGACTAGATTCTCTGACGTCAACGGTTTTACCCGTAAATCAGGTGAAACTCGAAATCGTCAGACCTAAAAACAAACCCATGAAAATATTATAATAATATGTTAATCGAAAATATGATTTCGGATTACCAATTTTTTTTTATCAGTGTTATGTAATATTACTGGGGGCATTGAATAATTTCCGCCGGTATAAAACAATTTAAAAATACTTAATTATATATAATATATATATTATTGTAATGTCTCGAAAGATATAGGTTTAACAAGTTATAAATTCGATATATAAGTAATATATATCTAAGAGCAACAATACAGTACATAGACCGAGTTTTTATAAACATTGAATAAATTACTTCATATTTTTACACGTGGAGTGCAGTTTAGACACACATTTCCGAATACAATAGCGATTAAAAATTATAATCAAATCCGTTGTTTGAATAATCTTTAAATAAAATTAAGTATACTCAACTGAGTGGACTATAGGCGATACTTTATTAAAGACATATAAACGAGCAATTGAAGTCCATACAATTTGTTTGTGCGGTTAGGTTAGATTTGATACTTTTGTCTCTTCAAAAACAGTTCATAATTTTAACATAAATAAAAATTGTTTTGATAAAAAAAAATATAATAAAATAATACAATTTATAAACAGAAATGTTTTGTGATTAATGTAAGCAAATCCCCAACGGGTTACTGTTCTGCATTTAATTTTACAGTGCCGCCTATAATATAGAATGGATAATTATATTATTATAGTTATATCACGACTCGTACATTTTATGAACGTGTTTTTTGTACCTATAATGTTTTACCTGCTGTTAGGTTAGGTTAGATAATATTTTTCGAAAACAACATTACATATATAGACTCATAACCTACGCACATATAATAATATAATATAATAGTTTTGATTTGATCTTATACCGGTTGTTATATTATAAACTCGTGTAATCAGCGTTTAATTAACATGATCATTGTTCGTTTAAGATCACTTTAGCTGTCATCTATTATAATGTCGTTTATAAAAATATATAAAATATGTAATTTGTTCGTTCTCTAATCGCGGAATATATTATTATTAATTATCATTGTACTCGTGGGTATGTTGCTGTAATTGTTATTGCCCGGTCGACGACGGTTGTATAATAACTTATTATAACGACTTATTATAACGACTTATTATAACGACGCACTTAAACAGTCTTAAACGACGACGAAGGTATATAGGGAAAAAAACCATAAACGTTTTCGAGGCGGCTAATCTATACCTGTTTCAATCATAGAGGACCTTATAATTAATAGTTGGTAATTACAATAGTAATAATATAATGATTATTTGTGTTTGAAATGTACATTTTTTTTTTATACATATATATTTATCTCGTAAATATAGTCAATATTTATAGAGTCAGCTTATTTACAATAATTATTGTATGTCGGTCCACGTATAATAATGTCGAACAACATTTAATTAACATTTTTAACTATATTTAAATACATCATTCTGCTTAAAATATAATATATATATTTTGTATATACGATAACTTCTATGACGTGATTTTTTTTATATGGAAAAAATACTAATAATTTTTATGTTTAGGTAAATTTTGTTAGGAAAAAAAATAGAAATATAATGTACGTATGGAATATTATCTGAATTATTTTTTTACATAATATTATGATCACCCTATAGACGTAGGTATACACATTTAATAATCAGTTTTTAATTTATAATATTAATGATATTATATAGTCGGACGAGTCCAAGTCGAATAATACGAAACTATAATATTAAAAATTGATATAAATTATTTATTGTTTATCATTCTCGAATTACTGATTTAAACGAAATTTATAATATTATTTTGACCGCATAATTATAATATTATAATAAATTTATATTACATACTAAGAATAATCAGTTATCATTTATTTAATAAAATGTTTTTTTATCAAACGATATTATTTTATGCAACTGCGTACTGCACGTTTCCGTTTTATATATTGAAAATAATTTTGAAATTATTATATTATATTATACAATATTATACACAACGTCTCGTATTACATTATTATTGTGTAGTCATGAATCATGATAATAATAATAATAATATAATAATTGTAATATTATTTTATTGAGAATAGTAAAAATATTTTTTTTTTTGTTTCCGTGCGATAATAATTCGCCTAACAAACCGAGAAGTTCCGATTGTCGTCGGGGAACTAACCGTTTCTTTTTTCCGAATTAATTATTGTTCACGAGCATATTATTAGAAAGTAAAATTTTTATAAATCAGTTTCGCTTATTTTCTTAATGCACCGCACACTATTTTTAATAATACTTTAATATCATTTGAAAATATATTATGTACCTAATATAATATAATAAGTAAGAAGGTGTTCAAGGGTGATTAAAATATCCTATTATAAGTATATTATAGAGCAATATTGTCTCGTTCCAATATGCGTTATTGAAAAAATTACTAGTCTAAAATCATTTGGAAGTTTAAGGATTCTTTTATGGAATTATTGGCAGTGTTAATTAAACTTTTCCATGTAATGACCACAAAAACTGAAATTTACATGTTTTCATGTTCCTAAATTATTGGTTTTATAAAGGTAATAATGTTATGTGTGGACTAAAAGAACTGTTTGATGATCATAAATTTACTCACTGGATGAGAATCACTGCTTTACACTGTTTTTTAGATAAAATTTTTTCGTCAAATTGGATTCTCTATTTGTTTATATTTATTTTATTGTAATGTAGAATTGCTAAAATACAAAATTATAATCACCTTGTACAATACGACCGCGCGCATGACCGAAAATAACCCTGCAAAAATTTTAATTTCAATTGTAATATTTTTGTTCTCACACTCATGATATCGAAAAATCAGTTACACATTTAGTATTTTATAGTAAAATTAAGTCGTATTTAAATTATAAATATTATGTGTAATTAATAAAACGCGAGTTATCAAGGACCGAAAACCTAACCTTAATACTAAGTTAGGTTATTCATTAGACGGTTGCCTGCGGGGGCATCGCAAATTCGGTGGTTTTCTTTCTATAAGAATATCTATACTTTACTTTTGCAAAAAATTGTAATTTATTAGTATGTTATATTATTTTTAGTAGCAAACTACTAAAATAAGATGATATCAGACCTATACTTCTGCCCTTCAATCAAAATACTAATTTGGTGGTTTATTTGAAAAAAAATTGGCACTGTCTATTTATGAATTTTTATAAAATTTGATTAAATAATTTATGGTAATGCTTCTATTACATTATAAAACCGTAAATCCAAAATGAAAATTATATTGATTTTTGGAAAAATAATTATATTTGTAGAAAAATGTTAATGTTCTATATTTATACAAATAATCAATTTAACAGTTACAATATTTAAATTTTCAAAACAAATTTGAAATCCCTACGTTCAAAATTACGTATTAGTTATCATGTAATATTTCATCATGTTCTTCAAAATTGCCATGCATTTTACCATTTTCTATTCTATTGTTTACTAGCAAACTTATTTGCATTATGTATTTTTACTATTAGATAAGAAAAAACTTGATAATTACTAGTAAAAAAAAAAAAAGCATCGTGTAAACTACGCTTATAAATATATTTTTAGACCATACACTCTACAGACATATAATTTTAAGCACATAATACCTATTTAATTTGTAATTAACTAGTTTAAAACCATTAAGTATGGAAAATTATTGAAAATAATTATATTGCTTTATAATTAAAAATCGTGGAGTGAATAAAAAGAGATTTATACAAATGTAAATATTGATGACAAAAATACACGATTGATATATCTATATTGGCATATTACTATAAACGATGTTGTGAAAATATGTTCAATGTTATTCAAACACATGTTTTGTTTTTTATTTTTGTTATAGAATTGCTCGCGAAACATTACACACAAGTCAACGCACACGTATACAAGCAGTTTGTTCAACAATTGAACGTTTACTGTAACAAAACGGTTTTGGACGAAGGACCGGACGAAGAAGTACATCAGTACCAATGGACGTATTACAACGCATTTTTTTTCGCCCTGACGACGCTGAGCACGATCGGTGAGGACATGACTTTACCTAATTAAACCTAACCTAATCTTAAAATTGAAAAATTTCATGAAGTAGGTTAGGTTATTAATAATGAAAAAAAGTATAAACTCGTATAGTCGTATATGTTTTATGTTTTGTGTACCATTTAAAAATTAAATCACCTAGAAGGTTTTTATAATAAATGCTATTAATAAAGCATCGAAAAATGTTTAATTATTTTAACTTATATATACAAATGTGTACCTTATATTCCTGGTTTATATATAAGGATTAGTAGTTATAGTTAGGAGTCATTAATTAATAATAGACAAAAATATATATATATAATATATATTTCAACATTATTGCATTGCCCTAACCTAACCTAATATTGCATTGCAACGCTTAAAACGCCGTATAAAAAAATCATCGAGACGAATTAATTATCCTTATCCATATCACTTTCAAGAGAACAACCCAAAATCGAAGGTTTCTTTTAAATGTAAATAAATTATATAAGTCAATAACCTATAGTGTGCAAGGGAGACAACAATTAATTTAACTATGTACGTTTGTTATAATTTTCAAAATATTATCTAAAAAAATAAAAATCCAACTGGCACAAATATGGTTACATACAGATACATAATTATGTATGTTACATTGTGTACACTCGCTGATTTTTTGTGGTTTTAAACGCAATATAAAATATAATATATGCACTTACCGTGACTTTGAAGACGTTTTACCTCGACTCGCCTCAATAATAATTACAATAAATATACGAATTTTTTACACATTAATTATTATTATTTTATTATGTTTTGAGATAAGATTCCGCGATCTACCCAAATTGAAAACGTTATTGAGTTGTATAATATAATATTATAGTGTTATAAAATAATATTGTTTTTTATATATATATTTATATATATATATATATTTATACTTGGATTATATTCATTTTATCATATTAATATGTTGTTCAGTGTATACTAATTATATTATTATATGATACGACGATGAGATAGCGAAAATTAATAATTACTAAATAAAAATCATAAATATTTACGAATATTGCTCGTCACACATCCGACGTCGAACAATTTATATGTATACATTATATTATACAGGATGATTTTTTTTTTTTATCAATTGGCGTTTAAATCAAACCGTCTATTAAAAAAAAATAATTACTTAATAATTATAATAATAAACTGTTTATTCAATATTGGTTAATAATATAATAAGAAGTATAAAATGTATTTCAAAAGCTGAGAAATATTACCTTATAATTATAATAATATGCTTCTTCTGTATACTTTATTTTTATATAATAACATAAAAAAAATTTAGCAAAATGATAATAGATTGATAAAATTAATGATTCGTAGAAAAAGAGAGTTTTGAAAGTTACGTTATTTAATGTGTTGTTCTTAAATAATATATTAACTGCTATTTTATATATTAATTATAGGTTATGGAAACTTGCACCCAACTTCTTGTACCGGACGTATACTGGTTTTGGTGTACTCGTTGATTGGCATTCCTCTCAACGGTATCGTCTTGACGCAACTCGGAAGCTTTTTCGAGTCAAGAGTGAGTATACTTTGTAATGTTTTAAAAATTAATCCTATATTAATATAGTCTTCTGAAATTATAAAATATTTTTATATTACTTATTAAGGTATTACTAAGAAATTATATTATAAAACCGATAGAGTGTTTGAGTTGATAGTGACTCCAAAATACATATTATTCATATGACAATGTGATATATAGAATTATAGAGTAAATATAATATAAATCGGGTACCATTATTTAATTTAAACTAACACACAGGACAGAGGCTTGGGCGGTATGAGCGACTGCCCACGGCCTCGCGCTCTAACAGTTATGGTTAAGACTTTTCCTCAAAAAATTAGAAAAGGGTCTCTTTAAGTCTTCTTCGCCCACATATACATTTTACCTAATAATTGACCACAGATATACTAATACTAGATTGCCTTCTCCGTCTTATCATTATTAGTGATACATGCCACCATATTCGTTGATGAAAACTCTGTAAACAATCGTTATAACTTAACAGACTAACATAATAATTTTACAGAATATCACAAATTAAACAATATTTCTATCACTCTTGAAACTCGAAATTTAATAAATGAATCTAATAATCATAAATAGTCTTAGACTAAAGTAGAAGAAATTATAAAATATTCTTCATTTTACCAATTTTATTTGTATTTTCTTTAATATTATTTTTCAATTATGGTACATCGATGTGTATAGTTTGTTATAAAAACGATAGACGTATTGCTGAGTTATCTTTTCACCTGTGATAATAAAACAAAGAACTATGGGAAGTATATAATTACTAAAAATTATAATATATTTAAATATTTAATATTTACTTTGTTTTTTTGGTTTAACTAAAACTTGGTAATATTTATTTTCATCATTTATTAATTTACGTATTTTATAGATCATTATTTTAATTTAAAAATATATATCTACTTGTTTTGCTTTAAGGACTTCTATTTATTTACTTTCACTAACTGTATTCGTTTAAATATATTTAATTAAACTAATTCTTTTATTATCTAGATAGATACACTTCCAGGTCTTCTGTTATTTATATATTAGAAATTGTATTAAAGTTTGTAATTTCATAAACAAATTATAAATTAATGGTTTTCTTAATAAATGAATTTTATTTTGTCCGATTTTACATGAGTAGGTATCTAAAGGCAAACGCTATAAACATAAGACAATTGATTGATTTATTATACGAGTAAACTAATAAATTTAATTACCAAACACTGTTTTTAAAAATTACTACAAAAACAAAATGAGTCAAGTACCAACAATTATTGGTTGAAATTAAATTAAAATTCTTTGACTTGTGTTAGTTGTGTGACGACCAATTATATTATTGTTATTGAAGAAATACGAATATAACATTATTGTGTTATTAATTTAAAGTTGGAATGTTAGTGTTTTAAAACATAATCGCATTAAAATGTATAAAACGATGACAACTCGTTTAACAAAGAATGCATTATATAAAAAAGTTTATTTTCCATATAAGAGCATATATTTTTTAGTAACTATTTAGTATTTCAGTAGGCACATAGGTACATAGGTCCGAAAATGATGTAAAAAACAACAGTTGTGTATTTATATTTTATATTGAATATAATCATGATTTGTCACATTTTACAACAATATTCATTTAAGCTAAATATTGGTAGGGATTTTTTTTTTATGTATACTAAAAATGCAGTATTTATATTTTCATTAGTCTTGAAGAAACATAATATCATACAATATTAAAGATTCAACGATAATATTATTCTATTTGTTATAATATAACCGTATAGTACATAAATGATTTTTAAAAAATATACTATAATGTATATTATGTAGATACGTATACAGAATTACAGTATAAATTATTAATTGTTAACAATAGTCGAATAAAATCTATTATACTCAACAATGTAGTGTCTAAATTACGAATGAGAAGTAAAATTTAAAAATTACGACACGCGGTTACATAGGTCGTTGGACGCGTTTGAGTTCCCTGTTATTTGACTTCACCCATTTATATTAATTATAATTAAATATGAAAAAAAAACCTATTACGCAGATTACTGACTACGAATATCAGGTAAATAGAATAAAATACAACAACTGGATTTCCGCCAAACCTATGCAGATCGAAATAATTGTAATAAACTATTATGGACTACACACCTCGGTCATCAAGGACAGTTTTTGTTTTCTATACGAAGAATGCAAATTAATTTTCTGATTTTCCCCAATCGTTTGATTTTTCGATTAAATAATGTATAATATTATATATGCGAGTATATGTAATGAATATAATATTATGTTAAATAATATCGCGTCCTTTTAAGGGCGAGGGAAAACGAACAGGAAATTCGTAACAATCGCCGCGAGAACATAATAATGTCATTATCGGTGTTAACCTCGGTACTCATAATACTTACTCGTACATTAGAGGAGGTCAATATTGATATAGGGTTAGGTGGTTAACTAACTCATCGTCATTGTTTGTGCACCCATTTGAAATCGGCGTATTTTTTGCGTCAGACAGGAAGATATACCTAATATTCGTTTATTATCACGTAATATTATTTTGACATTCTATTTACAGCCAATCGAATAGTCTACTTGATAACATTATAAAAAAATTAAAAATTATGGTTTAATAGTATATTATATATATAAGAAATTATATTGGACGTATTCTATTTTCGTACACGTTTAAAATAATAGTCATTGAGTCACAACACAAATAATAACCATATATAACTATGTTAATCCGGCATAATGTTTGAATATTCATATCGCGAACTCAAATATTGTACATAAATCGCAAGTCTTTGTCGCGAACGAGTAAACACAATGCAGTGTATTGAGGTTATAAATCAATATAATAATATGTAAATAATGATAAAAATGATACTTTACACGACACTATAAAATATAAAATCCTAACAATATTATCGTATTCGTCTGTTAAGTTCATATTTTTTTACGATTAGTAAATTATTCTTTTGAAATTGTTATTATTGCACGCATGAGCAACGAGTTTAATATTATTATTATATAAATAGATTTGACCGATTTTATAATAAAATTAGTATTAATAATTACAAAACAAAATTATAACAATATTATTATATAAAAACAAGCCGAAACGAGGGAAATTGAAATATAGTAGGTATTCTAGGAATAATAATAATTATTGTGATATAATATTATACAGTAGTGTGTATTTAGGATTTTGTCAAGAGGGGATACGGTATGGTAATATTTAATTGACCAAGGTGAAGCCCCCTTATTCTCTCACCATCGTACACAATGCGTGTTAGGTTAGCTATTTCGATATTCTTATTTTCTTTAATTGCTTATTATTATAGATAGATAATTATACAAAATAATTTATTTAAAAGGGGATCTATCTCCCCCCTGTAAATATGACACTAAAATTATAATATTGTATTAATTGGAATTTTAAAATAATTACGTACGGAGTAGAAAATTTTAAATTTTCAAATTTCTTTTGATGGTATAAATTTATAATATCATACCTTATTTGTACGTATACGTGTTTACAGATTCTCAGAGCACACTACAGCTACAAAACGCAAAGAATGATGGGACCTCAACTAAGCTTAATTTTGGATATAATCACATACCTAATACCCGGTATAATTGTATTCATATTGATCCCGTCCGGTATTATATCTTATTTCGAACAGTGGACGTTTGACGAGAGTGTATACTTTGCCTTCGTCACGTTGACAACTATCGGCTATGGAGATTATGTCGCTGGTATAATATTTATTTAATAAAATTAAGTTATGAAATTACGAACAAATCAATAGTTATTATTATAAAGTGAACTCATGATAAATAAGTTAAAGGGAAAATAGAGACTATTATAGTTATCAAGAATTGAATAAATTTCGTAAGGTTTTTTTCTTTGGTTTATAAATTATATAAAATTATTTTAAAGTTAATTGAAATAATCCGCGATTCCTATTTCATTAAACTATCATTAGCATAATTTTAACAAACTAAACATAAGTCTAATATAGTAATATCTTACAATAGTAATATCGTTTAATGACGTATAGTGACTTGTCATTTGTCACTCCAATTTTCTTTTTTTATATTGAATTTGATATCATATATATAACCAAGCCCGAATTGGCTTGGTGAGTTACCGAGAAATCTTGATGGGCCCTTAAAAAAATACATAGGCAATGTGTTGAAAAAATAATAGAAAAATAAGATATTAATGTTACGCCCCTATTGTATTATATTTCAAAATAAAATTTGATTGAAATACTATAAACAATTTAGCTATATATGCGTTTAAAAGATAAAATTGTAAAATATGGGCCGGTAAAATATTGATATCTCGGTGGGCTAAATTTGCCCGATACGGCCATGTTTATAACACAACGTGACCGTAACTGTGTTTTAGGACAAACTGTCAACACAAACATATGGTACAATGCGTACAAGGTTTTTCTGGTGTTCTGGATAATGTTTGGCTTGGGGTACCTGTTCATGATACTCAGTTTCATATCCAGGGCAATGCGATCGAAAACGCTTGAGCACTTGTTCTTGGAACGACTCAAACAGACCCATTCGAAAATCTGGCACCAGTTTACCAAAGACGTTGTTTACATTAGACGGATACTCAACGAATCATACTTGTTAAAGTTTAAGGTATGTGCATCTAATAGTCTAGACTTAACATTGTTAATTTTAGAAGTTATTCAATGTATTTATTATCTTCGTTATTCTTTTTTTACTGATATCTATTATACGTAACTTTGACAGTTTGCTGACATGATTATATCCTTTCATATTTCATATCTCCCGTTATATTTATTGTCTTACGTTCTTGCAATCTTTGGGCATCAAGATCTCCCTCCACTATACGCCTAACCATCATCAAACGTGATTAGAGGTCTATACATAAACCTAACTAAACCTCACCTAACCATTCTAAAACTGCTTTTATATGATTTCATCTTTGCTTATTCTCACTATTTGTCCCAATCACCAAAGTTTAAGTACCACTTAAATTGGGGTCCTCATGTGGTGCCTTATAAATTTTTCAAATTTGTGTATTTTCGTCAGCCGGTGTACAAAAAAGAAGCATCAGCGAGCGGTCAACGGTTGCGGCGGAGTCGGAGCGCTCCAGATCTGAGCGAGTGGCCAGTGCTCCGCAAAGTGATGACGCCATGTCGAACTTCAGGTGGCGGTGTCGGCGTCGGCGCGGAAGAGGACGAGGATGAAGATGAGGAAACGGTGCGCATGAAGTTCGAGAAACATCGGCTGAAACGCCGGCGGGCCCTGTCACAGAACAAAATGCGATCGCTGCTCCGGCGGACAAAGGCCACATCGGAAATCGATTTGGCCCACATTGATAAAGAGGCCACGTTTGGGGCCGATATAGCTTCTTACGAGATTCTATCCCGAGTGGTCGACGCTCTCGAGACGGCCGTGCCCAACAATCAGGCACAAACGCAGCAGACGCAGGACTCCATAAACTACGTGAGTTTATATTTATGAAAATGTTATTATTATTATTAGGTAAAATCCGCTAATATATGATTTTAATATAAGACTTGTTGCTAATATGTGATTCAAATAATTGAGTTGTGACTCCATCTATAATATTTGTCTCGTGAATTTTTGACCGATTTGTAATTTTGTTTGTTTGATTGTTTTAGAACAAGAAAAAAGCGTTTTCGTTTTCTGAGGGAGTACAAGGGTTCTCGTCTGAGGACATAATGGCTAGTGAAAAGAACGAGTGGACCGTCGGAGGTGACATGCTGAACAGGGAAAACCCGTTCATGGGAAAACACAAAAATTCGTATTTTGAGTACGATACTTGGGGTGGAGTCGACGACCGAAATTACAAAAAGTAAGTGAGATAAAATATATTATAATAGAATATTTTTGTAATACGTATCAGATACATATTATATTGTTTTAATAAATCCAAAATCCACTAAAAAATAAAATATCAAAATCACACATATATATGTATATGTATGTATGTATATACGAGTATACTATAATATATTTAATATAAATATATATATCTATAATCAAAATAAAGAAATCAATATTTTAAAAACAAATTTAATATACTTATAAGTTAAGTTGTACTTCACATAAGATACATAATGTAATAATGTTCTTTATGGATTATTTCATAAAGGCCGGGTTACATAAACGTTCAATAACGACTTACAGAACGTTTAACGGAATAATGGATTTGTAAATAATCAGTTACCGAACCTGTAACTTACAAATACGATTTTAGTTTAGTCAATTTTACAGATCGGTTATTAAATAATAAAATTTTAATGATATAAATATTTATCAGTGTTTTTGCCAAAATGTCAATATTTGTCATTTTCGAAGTATAGTGATTAAACCAATTAGCTATTTTATATATTTTTGTTTGAAACTTTTAAATTTGAATCATCCACGTTTGTATTATCAAAATAAGTTTACGTTTACTACTTAGGAAACCATAAAAAACATTTGTAAATTATAATTCAGTTGTGCAAAACTTTTTACAATTTAAATATCCATTAAAAATTTATCGATTAGTTAACTACAAAGTCGCTAACTAATTTACAGACAGATTTTTATGCAACCCTGCCTAAGTAACATAAACATTGTTTTATTATTCAAACATATATTTATTTATCAAGTCAAGGTTAATTGACGATTCGTAAAATTATTTATTTTTTCTGGTACGAATCGTAAATTTTTTTTATTTCATCGTCAATAAATAATAATGTATTATCAAATTCATTAAATTGTATTATTAATACCGAGGTACTTGAAAACAAGTTAAACATTATATAAAAATATTTTTTTTAAAGTATTTAATTCATTATAAATGATTAAGTTCCTCAGTGTTATTGTAATAATAATAATCATGTTAACTTTTCGTGTGAAACTGAAACAATGATAATATGCATTTATTAATCATTGAATGATTATCATTCGACCCGATCTAAGATTATTATTATTATTCAAGTTTATACAAATGGTATAGTAAACACAATATGTAAGAGGTCATAATATTTGATTTGTAATAAACGAATATTGCGATTTGAGAAAATGGTGAATTGTATACAGAAACGTTTTTAAAATAATTAGTAAATTTTCGGATGTTTACAGGATGATCATAAAATGTATATTATGTTAAAAAAATAGAGATAACATAAAATTCCGATCACCCTATATAAAATAATGGTTAACAATATATTTTTAAGTTCTTTTTTTATCAATAAAAATTACATATTTCAATCATGACGCCAATAAATCTTTATCCAAATCATTCATTTCAATTTTTTACAGTTCTTCTGTGGTTTTCTAATAGATTTTAACACGATTATGTCTGGATATTCAATAATGTTGTTTAATCATAAAATAAAATGATATTGAGTTTGATAAACATAATTACAAAATAATATATTATATTATGTGATACGGTACTATCTAAATTATTGTAAATTGCGGTAATAATAGGTAGTAATAATAAATTCTAACAGTTATTATCAACATTTTTATATTAGCTAAGATAATAAAAATGACGATAATAATATTATATGTGCGTAATTCAGTAATAATTATTAGCACAAATTGGTTTAAGAGGGGTTGTCATTGACGTAAATTTATGTAAATTGTACATAATGTTTATTATAGCTAATTAGAAAATTATTCACAAGTATAATATAAATTTTATTTATTTGAAAACTATAAAGAAACAATATTTACTAGATCCTTAGCTTTAGATCTTGTCATGTGCTTATGATAATACATATAACATTTATGTGTAAATCGTAAACAACGGGTGTAAAATATTTACGTACGACCAGTTCCGATACATATATAAAATTAAAAAATTTAATTTACCAACTTTATTTTATTTAATAAAAAAAAAAAAAAGGCTATTGAGAAATACTGTTTTAGACCAGTGTTTTGAGTAAACTCAACTTTTAACCTTTTTGAAGTGACGAAACTAAGAAATGGTTTTTACATTTTTTTTACAGCTTTAAAATTACCTTACCAAACTTAAATGAACTTATATGTTTTAAATGAAAAAATAACTACTAATTATACCTTAATATTCCAGTTTTCCTACGTTTTACTCGTATATAATAAGTTATGATTTTCACTTTTTTGTCGTTAAAATAGAATTAACATTATTGTTTTTAATAATTTATATTTTCTATGAAAATACAACTGTTTCAACTATTTCAACTTTAATATTATATATTGTTATTAGCTAGAAATCAGAATTAACTTTGTATTGAGCCCATTTATTTAGGGAGGTGTTTTAATTTTAAAATTTTGAATATTAACATTTAACACGTTAAAATGTTTATCATGATGTAATCTACCTAGGTGAAAATATTACATTATACTAAAAAAATGTTTTGTAGAATATATTTTTAGCAAAATATACGGTCGAGTGGGCGGGGGGTGTTTTAACACCCAAATATCCCACCTGTCAACGCTACTGCCCATATTTATTTACATACTTAATATCGTCGGTAATACTTGGGTATTTACCTATTTAATTCTGATAGATGATAATATAAAATTTAAAATATATATTTTGCGTAACCCTTAGACAACATGAGTAACACGCTTAGTTATTTTAAATTTTAACTGTCAAAATCGTTTACAAATTTGGATACCATGACCACAACTATTTTGATTTCAAATATATTTTAATTTACCAGCAACAAATTTGGTCATTTACGAACAACAGACAAATTTAATATAAGTTTACAGAAACACCAACAATAGCCCATTTTACTGCGAAAATTCCAGGCTCTATATTATCACTTATAAGTCTTATCAATTTATCATAATAATTTTTTATATTGAACGCGTTAGTTCAGTGTACAATTTGTTTGTATTAATTTAATTGAACCGAGAGTTAACTATGTCCACTGTATTAAACAGAATGCGGTTTAAAATGCAGACGATATTTGGAAATTAGAATAAAATAATATGTGACAAAATATAATCGGTATGACTACAAGAATATATAAATTATATAATAATCTTGTTTTCGCAGGTTTAACGAATATTCGAAAAACGGCGGTCATCACCAACAGCACAAACCACGCGTACCAAAGTTACGACGCATGTCGGCGGCCGCGTTCAACTTTTTGTCTAACAACATCGCGCCAAAGTGGTTGTCCGACAAACGAGTCGACAGCAGTGGTAACGAGTGGACAGACGACCCCAAGCACAGACTGTCGCTAAACGATGACCACGGTCACGGGTACGGGTCTACGTATAACGGCGCGGCAGTCAACCACACGATGCACAACCATTACGGTTACAATCCCAACAGCACCTATAACCATCATCTGCAGAACGTTCACAACAACCACAACCGCGGTTATGCCGGACACAACATCAGCAGACCATTGGCCACGTACGTCCCCGTTCAACAAGTCGTCTCGTCGTCGGCACCTGAACATAATTCGCGACACCGCCGCCTGTCCAGCCCAGACCCAGTGTTGGCGCACTGCGCCAACACCATAGCCGTGGCTGACTTTCTGATGACGTTGCAACGGTCGCTGGACACCGAAACTTCGGGATGCACAATGCAGCCCGTCATTCCGCCGCTGGGCAATCGCCAGACGGTCTGTAACGGTGGACGACTGC
Organism: Eriosoma lanigerum; assembly: GCA_013282895.1. Classification (NCBI taxonomy): domain Eukaryota; kingdom Metazoa; phylum Arthropoda; class Insecta; order Hemiptera; family Aphididae; genus Eriosoma; species Eriosoma lanigerum. The sequence continues at coordinate 27,915,810 of CM023360.1, forward strand.
AGCCGGAACGCCGGTCGCCACTGTTCACGATGTTCCAAGACCGTCGAACATCGTCGTCGGCTGAATCGTGGCAGTACTCGTCGCTAACGTCCACCGTGTCGTCGTCCACGGCCACCGGGACCGAAGACGTCGTGGCCGCACACACCGCGATACAAATGCTTCCGGTGACGTCCGGTATCGATACCATAAACACGGTAACTAAATTATATTATAACTTTATGACTATAATTATTACTCGTTGTAATTACGATTAAAATTTATCGGACATTGTTTTATATTTACCAATGTAATTTACATTAAACATTAACAAACTAGTCAATTTTTATTTATCATCTCATAATATTATATTCGTACATTTCGTACAATTAGATCGTGTTTAATTTTTCTACCTAAACACGTATTAAAACAATCGATAATATTTCGTTTATTATATATGGTTGGGGTCAGTGCTTGAATTGGAAAAATAGAAAAAGGGGACTATGAGACTTAAGAAAACATATCATCCCTTCCAAATATTAAATTCAACTTAACTTACGGGGACTTTGAAACATTAGAAGGACCTCTTTCTCCTTCCGATTATGCACGGTTGGGCTATAAACATATTATATGTTGCGTGCGAACATATTGACAATATATTATAGTAGGGTTGACGGTTTTTTCGGTATACCGGTTATTGCCTAAATACCGCTTGAACGGTATACCGAATACTGTATAATACCGAAATACCGAAATACCGTGTAATATCGAATACCGGTTAACACCGAAACAATAATAATCAGTTACTAATATAAGAAATTAAGATCTAAGAAGTACGGGAATATATCGTAATTAATATTTAAAAATATACTTGGTGAATGTACCTTGATTCAAGATCCTTGAATAGTTTATCATTAATTTGCGACCTTAATACCATTTGCCTATGCCTCTTTGTTTTTTGTTGTTCTATTTTTGTAATTTTTTTTTCCGGTGAATTCCGTACGATATGCTGTGCAATGAATATTATATAGTAATGTTTTCGATTATTTATTATTTATATTTTGTGTTGATTAATAAGTCATAACCATGTTGTAATATTGTGAGGTTATATTTAAAATTTAATTTTATATTCAATAATTCAATATTACATTTAATTTGTTTCTATTGCCTATTGACTATTGTATAATTTATCTATGCCTACTATATTTCGGTATGACGGTATGTCGGTTTTACACGGTATTTCGGTTATACCGGTATTACGGTATACCGGTTCAAATCGGTATTGAAATCAATACCGTACTACCGGTATTCATTTTCAATACCGTCAACCCTATATTATGGATATTCAGTTTAGAGGTTTTATTTAGAAGAGAATTTAATATAATATACGTTATTATTGGGAATCGATCTAAAAATGTTACCATCTAATCTAAAACGATTATTTCATGAACCATGTTTGGAAAAGTTAACAAATTTTTAATTCGTACGTAATATTAATTGTTTGTAATGGAGCAATATAAAAAAAAAACTGTACATACAATATTATTTAAAAACTAATTAATTGGACCGGATTAGGTAATATTCAAGGTATTTCATTGACTTAACTTTTTTCTATTTTGGTTATGCTGCGCAGGTTTTAGAACCGATAACGATGGTCGAAACGTCGATGAACCACAATAGTCAGCAGCAGCAACAGGCGGTGGTGGCCGCGGTATCGAAGAAGCCGAAGAAAAAACGTGCCAGACGGTTCTCAATCAGGCCGGCGGTGACCACTGTTGTAGCTCCGGTTCAGCCCGTCGACGACCAAATCCCAAAACGCGGATGGACGGATACCGCAAACGACGACGACGAGTGCAGAGACGTTCGTTTAAATATCGAAGACTGACCTTATAAATATGTTTTACATACACATACGTATATTACGTGCAAACAAAATATAATATTATTTATTAAGAAAAAAACAAAAAAAACATCGCGACCGAGTGCGTATACGTGTATATATTATCGATATTTTGTTAATTATTATTTTATTGGCTATCCGGTTGTCGATAAAATATTTAATAGAAAAAAAATTAATAATAACATGTGATAATATTTACAATAATTAATATATTTTTATACACTTATTATTTATATTACTGTTTGTGAATATTTTTCATGTTTTTAACACTTTTTTTCTTTTCTGTTATTACAATTATTACTGTTTTATTTTTTATTTAACGCATATTATTATCCAACACGTGCATATATTTTATATAATATTATGTATTATTATATACTACACGAATATAGAAACGAAACAAATTGAAAAACAGTTATATTTTTTAAGTTTTTTTTCGTACTCTCCGAACCACATTATAAATGTTTTAATTCAAAATTAAAATAAGAATGTTTAAACAACAGTGTTGTGTTAGAAACAGATAACAATAAAAATCATTTGGAAAAGATAAAGATAACAACAATAAATTTTATCGAAGATACAGATAAAAGATAAACAAATCAAATTTATCTACCAAAAAAAAAAAGATATAAATATTTTATCTAGATAAATTACAGATAATTATAGAAATTAAAATTAAAATAACATGAGTAAGTAAATACCTGTATAATATGTTTATATTTTTTATTGTTTACTTTAAAAATAATATTTCTAAGAATGTATCTATAAATAATACACACATAAGAGAACCCATGGCTCTTCATTGGAGGGCGGGTGGCCCGGGGTCACCACTCACCAATCACTTTTCGTGTCGTGGACTTTAAAATTATTAATTAACAACATTGAAAAGATATTTACGAGTATTGTGTATTTGTATATACGAAATAATGTTTATTATTATTATACGTCATGAACATATTAAAATTGGTTTATAGATAGTTAAAAAATATAAAACCCAAAATAGATTAACAGCATCTCACGTATTTGCTTGTCAGACTTGTCAGAATTGTCATGAATATCTGAATATTATGTCAATATGAATTATATATTATTATTTATTATTTATATTAATTTTAGATGATTGTACAGCAAATACGGAAATAATAAACGGCTGGATTATTTTTATTAATAAAGATTGAATGAATTTGAGAAATTTCTCAATAAATAAATAATAATATTATATTCTACAGAATTTTATTTACGGACGGCGGTGATTATAACTTGTTGTCTGTTTATATTATTTACTATTTTAATTATAATTTAAAAATATTCATTAATTTTGGGATTAACATAGGTTGCGACATGTTTGTACTAATATAGGCTGTTTATATAAAGTAATTAGTATATTTTATATATATATATAACCGAACAAAGAATATTAATTACTAATAAGTAATAAGTATTTAATTATGTATAGTGTTTTCAGAATAATGTCATAAATTTTTAGTTTGGGATGTTATTTTTTGTACAATTTGTGCCTGAGACAATGAGAATAAAAATTAAACATTTTCGAAAAATCTAGCTAACTTTCATAAAAAAAAATTATTTTATGAATTTCTCTAGATAAGTGAAATTTTCAGCTAAAATAAATACTTGGATAACTTATTTTTATTTAAAAAATAATTATCTAGATAAATCCCAACACTGTTTAACAACAACAAATTGTAAAAACTTCAATTTTACGTAGAATATTTAAAAAAAAAGGCGGGAAGGTCTCTTTTTCCCTTCGGTCCTCGGAGAAATTAGTGGTTTATTATAATTAAGATTTGAATACAACGATATTGCATTCAAAAATACGATTATGAGCAAAAATCAGTCAGACATAGAATATATATTACACTAATAATCCATACCAAAATTTTACCACGTACAGTGTAAACTACATAATATGTTAATACTGAAAAAATGTTTAAGTCTATACGATTAAAATTCAATTATTTATCATAAAATATTTAAAATTAACGGAAACTGTAATTTTCCTCCTTTTCCGTTATTTTTTGATAGTTTTTCTCCATGAGATAATTAGATATAAATATGAGGTACATAATATTTTAGTTATGAACCATGCGTTACAATATGAAAATAGTGCATATGATTCATGAAAATATTATACAATATAATCCGATCGGCCATTTATTACAATTAAATTATTGAAAAACATTCGTTTGGTGGGACCAAGGATCAACCAGAACTAATACATTAAAAAAATTAATGATGGCACATGGATAAAACGCGAATCTATACTTTAGTGCTTTGTAGATAAATAAGTAGGTAGATATTAAGTGGTAATTACTAATAAGTATTATTATGTATTTTAATTAAATTGTAAATTTGGCTTGTTCATTCTTATGAAAAACATTAAAATATTAGGTACAATATTATAGAGATAAAACTTTGAACGTTATTTTGTTTGTATTTTAAAATTTTGAACATACTAAATATATTTTTTTAACTATTACAATATTCTTAAAAATAATTTTTCTAATTATATGGAATTAACTGTATAAATAATAACATTTAAAAAGTCTACAGGTATTTGTATTTTATACCTAATATATTAATATAATATATAATGTTGAGTAATTAATTCTATATTTCAATTTAGTTAATTGAATTTTTAAAAAAATTGACTTAAAATTTGAGTATAATTTTATTGAAACTTATTTATAATTAACATCTGTAGACAAGTTTTTAAAATAAAATATAAATAAATGAGTATTTTCAGTTATTAAAATATATAATAATTTAATCTAAAAAAAAAAAAAAAAACATTCCCAAACTATATTATTCTGCATGGAAAATATATTTAGTTTTAAATATAGATTTAATTTTAATATCAAAAATAATATTCAAACATGTTAAATACATAAAAACCATTAACTTATCTGAAATTTTATTAAAAGTAAGGAGTTATCAAATATGTAAATATTATAATTAAATCAATTTTAGTACAAATGTCAATGTCAAAATCAATAATACATTATAATAGTAACGATATTTATTATTATTATTATTATTATTTATTAATATTGTCTCCACACATCATGAATAATAATAATAAAAAAAAACGATGTTATTATACATTCAACTTGTTTTATCTTTTTAAGCATATTATAAAAGGTACTTCTCCAACAATAACGATTATACTCTATTGAAAAAATAAAAAAAACAACAAGTAGAAAAATTGGCGATAACGATTTATTATTATGTACACATGTGCGATGTGAAATATAAAAAAATTATAATATAACAACGTTTTATTATTTCACAAGTCTTATTTATGTAATATAATATAAGTATTCTTTACAAACAGAAACAAAATATAATATAATATTTTATTTGAAAAAAATTCACACTATTTAGAAAGAAAAACAAAATCAACTTACTCTCTTAAAAAATTAACATTTAATTATTCATATATTGTAAAATTGTATATATTGGACAATTAATATTTATCGGTGTATGTGTAATGTAGGTACAGATTTATAAAATAAACTAGATTGCTATCATCGAATACTGCTCAACGTTAACAAAGACGCTGCATTTGCCATAATTTAAGTTATGGGTTATGACGTATTATCAATATATATGTTTTTGGTGATAATGATAAAAAGTATAAAACTCGTTAAAGGTAAGACAAAAATTTAAAGTAAATTATTAATTTTAATTAATTACACAATGAGTATAGTTTTGCATTAAACATTCAACAAACAACAAACATATTTTGTGTGTATCTGTGGTTTGATATAATAATAGTTTATAAATAACAGAGACACAGAATGCATAACTGCATTATTCATGGGCGCAATTTCAGTTAAAAACTCTGGGGTTACTGAGCACTTCCAAGCCTACCTAAGGCTACCTAACAGCCTACCGCCTATACTAATGTGGCAGTTTCAACTTCTAGTTAGATTATAACTAAAGTTAGCAATCAAGTTTATTTTATATATTTGTGAATGTAGGTGACATAATATTGTAAAATTATATGATAGGGTAATGAGTATGGTAGGGTCAGGAAATAGGAGAAAATGTAATGTTTTCAAAAAATAAAAGATAATAATAATAATAATTATAATAATAATAATAAAAGATAATAATAATAATAATAATTAAATAACGAAATAAAAACCGCACAGTACAATAATTATTAAAATACACATAATATAATTATTTATTATATTATAATATGAAAGTTTAAATTATATAATTGAGAATTGTACAGACACACATACGCACACATTTTTATAATAGTAAAATATATTATATCAATTATAGATAAATTATTTTTTAAAAAAAAATATTTTAATATTTTTGTAATATCTATCGAAGGAAACATTTTGAATCTGAGCACTTTCTCAAATAAATTTAAAAAATATACCTATAAATCATTTAAGTTCAGTATTAAAATACTGTCGTCTAAATCGAAATATCTTCGAAATAATATTATGATAATAATAATAATATTAATAATATTATGCATTTTCGTTTTTTATAAACGAGAACGATTGTCGCGGAAACGGGTTGTTGATGGAATTGTGTAGTGGTGGTGTCGGTGGAGATGGAGACAGGGCACCCTTTAGATTCATCGTTAAGTTAGTTGACTTCGGACGATACCACAACTTCGGATGGTTCTGCGAATTCGGACGGTTCTGCGACTTCGGACGGTACCGCGACTTCGGACGGAGCCGTGACTTCGATGACCGTAACTGGGAACGTGTTAGCGGCGTTCATCTCGGTGAATATGTCTAGCAGATTGTTAATGCCGATCAGGTAACCATCCTCGTGGTTGCCCACCACCCATTCGGAAGTGTGGTTGATGTGGACGTCCTGCGGGAGTATCAGCGTCTTTGCGAAGTCGATGAGCCATATATCGGCGGTCTTGCTGTCATGCACGAACAACAAAGAACTTCCAATGACCTGTGGTGCACGTAAAATATTACGGTTAATTAACGGTATATTCAGTATCGAATCATTACTTAAAAGATGGTATACATCTGGTAACAACCTAACAACTAATAAGAACCACGATCTGAACATTTAAAAAAAAAATTCAGTTATACCGTGACCGGAAATTATTAAGATTTAGAATTATTCAAATTAATTTTCAATTCAATTCCATAGTCCATTGATTTTCAATCTGGATGATATGTCAACTGGGTGGGGGGATATGAATCCAGTGTCGGGCGACTTCGATTTCAGGCAGAAAAAACAATAGGGAAATCTTAATTATCTTAATACAAAGTTTATGCTGCTTATCATTTTTTTTTTTTTTTTTATATTGTATTTTTTAAATAAAATTTAAATATTTTTTCTAAACCTAAAAATTAAATTTAACAACGAATAATTAAATATTCTGATGGTATAGTGTGTCGCAGAATTGGATTATCGTAGACCTTTCTGTTGAGTATCCCTGTGGCTTTATTAGGTGTTGTTTAAAATACTTGTTTCGGAAATGTATATCATTAATAATCAAATATATTTTTAATTAATTTAATTAAAAATAAAATTACACCTTATTCATAAAATCAAAACATCAACACACTATCATATTTAATCAAATGATATATTTTGACAAAACTAACACAACATATTTAATCTTCAAAATATTTTTTCCTTTAAATTTGGCAATATATTTTTATACTCAAAGTTCAATCTAAATCGTTATAATTTGAATTCTGCGTTGTTGTAATTTTGCTCTATCCTATATTTCTATTTCCATCAAATAGGCAGAGACTACATTATTGAAAAACATTAAGAAATTTATTTTTTAGAAAATAGTGTTTGATAGGTTTTTTAATTATCATGTTGTTTTGATAATATTATTCGTCATTCGACTATTTTTTTAAAATTGTTTGATATTTGGATAAATGCGTATATTATTGAGTTATTATTTCCTCGTTATAGCCATAAAATAATAAAACGGATATGGGAACTAAAATAATGTATAAATGCCTATTCAAAAAATATAAAAATTTCGTTTCCCAACATAATTAATATAATAATATACGGAATTAAGTTATATCGTTAATATACGATAATCGTGTTTTTTAATATGTAAAGATTGTATACGTAAAACATGTATACACAATGGCACGTCATTATAATATTATTTATTATTATATTGTAAAACAATAATTAAAAAAAAATAACAAAAACTACTCAATACAATATAATCAATACTTAATGTTTTATGCAATAGTATACTTCAGCCTATATAAAAATGTATGTGTTTAGTCAGCAGAAAATTAAAATTAAATTATAGTTGTATTTATCCTATTTGATAGAATTATTATCATACTATAGGGCGATTGTAAATTTCACCGTTTTGTATGTAAATTCTACCAGTACGATTTTTTACCTGTACAAATCAATATAAACTCTACCGGCACTAAAATATTATACTGACTTTTTATTTTGTAAGAAGTATAATTGATTAACCAAAGTTTTTTATTTTAAGAACAATCAAAATTTGTAGAAGTTAGTCGGACTGTTTGAGTTCGAAATATTTAACCGAACAATAATTATATTATTAAGTATGGGTATTCTTTAGGTATTAGATTCAAGTTCGAACTAACCAAAACTACGAAATAAAAACTCGAAAACTGAATTTAACAAAAACTAAGATATTTCTCGTACTCAAGCAATCTAAATTCGACGCTAAACATAAAAATTCAGTTCGGGTTCGGTTATAAACTAAAATTAATAATGACTATTAGATTAATAATGATGTTAATTTTTAGATATATAAGTTTGAGCTTGCCTTGAATTAAACATTTTTATAGTTTAAGCCGAATTAGAAAATTATAGTTCACGAGTTCAACAATTACTTATAATGAATAATGCATATGTTGCGTTATCTTATCTTATCTTCTATTTGATAATTATCGGACTAATTTGAAATATGTATATTTTCAAAACATTATATATTATAGAAGTGAAAGAAGTACTTGTAAGTATAAAAGCGTGCCTATCTAAAAAAAATATCGGCTATAAACAAGTGATCAAAAATTAAAAGCGATGAGAATTGCACGTTTTTAATATTTTCTCAGAAAAAAATCGAGAACATAGTTTTGGTTAAAAAATCTCTAATTCAATCGTACATTTTTTTTTTTTTGCCGTCAATAATTATTAAGTATTATACATAAGTCAGTTTTAAATATGATATATTAACACTTCGTTAAAGTCACATTCTGTTTATTAATTTTGTAACATCAATTTTTACACAACAAACCTCATGCGTAATGAAAAACTTGGATTCCACTAGCGTGTCTCTGATGGCTTTCAATCTGTTGATATATTTAGGCTGTAAAATATAAAACGTGAAACGTTATTGACAATACAAATATCGCATGATGGGCAATATTATATCAATATATTCATATCAATATGTTCATTATATCAATATCATTAAAACTCACGATGACGTGCGGGAAACCAGCGACAAAATCTCGAAACGCCTCGATCACTTGATCACGATTTTTAGTCGTCTTGAAATCCTTACTGGATTTTCCGTCGCTCTTTTTTATCCCTTCGATCCGAAATCCCAACGTAGCCGTTGACGAAATCGTTTCCCTCCAAACCATGTATCTGATATATGCAGATAAAACGAAAATGATAAGTATATTATATTATTTTAAAATTCTAAATTTGAATAATTTTTAATAATTCAATGATCGAAAAAGATGTAAAAAAAATAATATTTTCTTTTATTAATTTTAAATATATTATTAATATAAATATTATTATTATTATTTTATATTAAAATAAAAAATATAATTAACATTTAACAATAAATTTAATTTAAATTAATATAATTATTATTAAAAATAAAGTTTCAAAATATTTAATTTGGAATAATATACATAAATAATATTTTTACACACTTATGATAAAAGCGATTATGTATGTACTATCAAAATATGCAATACAAATCGTGATAATTATAATTGTTTCTTTTTAAAAATATTTAAATAATTAACTGAATTAAAAACAATTAAGGAATTACTAAATAACTTGGTATTTTAGAAAAAAATTGATTCGTGAAGTTTAAAAATTAATATTTTTAAAAAAAATGTAACTCATTATATAAATTATTTAAAGTTAACTAAACTTTTTAATGTAACTCGTTATTGCTTAGCGGTTTTTCATGTTATCACAAATTAGACGGGAACGTTCAGCGAAATTACATAATAGAGTAATCGAGAAATTGTATTAATAATAATTAATGTAAGTTTTTTTAGAGAAAATGAAACTTTAAAAAACAAACTAATTATTTACCATAATTCAACTCTTCGGGTAAAAGCTATTTGTTTTTATTTGCGATTAAAAAAAATCGGGCGAAATCGTTATAATAGTGGTGTAGCAGGTATATATATTTTATAACATTATACATTTTATGTATATTTACAGAGTGATCAAAATATTGAGTTAGAAAAAAATAACCGAGACAATATCAAATGATTGCAATCCTTAACAATTTCGTAACACGAAATTATAATCACTCTGTACGTACAAACCCGTTCGGCTACTATAAAAATATTACAATATAATCATATTTTTATTGCCACGTACCTCATTTAACCACCTCGTACTTCTACATTTTTTTTTTTTTTTTTTTTTTTATAACGGCGCGATTATCGTGTTTGAAAAGCTAAAATATTTAACGAATGAATATAGATCTAACCACGGTAATCAGGGATGATTAATCCACGGAAAAAATATATAATATGGTGGAAGAAAATCAACATCCTAAAACTAATGATCCAACACGCAAAAAAAGAACAGAAAATGCAAATTATAAATTATTTGATTAAGCTCTCGTTTTTTTAAACTCTATCATATTATATTTTTAATCATTTAAAATTGAACAGATTCGAATTAATTGTTAATTGAAAGCCCACATTTGTTGCTGAGGATGATAAATGTCCGAATAGCACCCCTCTGTCTTGTACACTTATTTCTTGTTATTATTGCGTATACATACGCGAAAACGAAAATTAAAACAAATCATTTTTGTTTACCTAGGTTTTGTCACGCCTTTCATTCGGTGCTCCTCTTCTGACGGCGCGTCCGGATCGATCTGAATCATTTTCTCGTACATGTCCTAAAAAAATAATAACCACAATAACATCGATCAGTATATTATTATAGTTATAAAACACAATGATAAACATATGGGTGACCAAATTTATATGGACCATATGACAGATCGAAATGAAACAATATAATAACAAATAACCTTTCTCAATTTGGGTTTCTCTTTCGCTTTCGCCAATTCTTCCTCCAGATACGTCCTCACGCCGATTTTGCAGTCCATTACACATGGTGAAGTAAAATCGCCCAATAAGTCTTCGAGCTGAAGGTATACTGTGTGTGGTTTATTAGTCAAGGAAATTTATTATGTATTAATATTATTATAATATTTATTAAAAAAATAGTTTTCTCGATTAGATATATCGATAATATTCGAAAAATTAGTCACGAATATCATGATTTCGTTCCATCTCGATAAATGAATAATTTAACATTGTATTTCATTTCATTTACAATCCTATTAATTAATATAAATCTATAGTACCACGCGTTCAATTTTCCACATCGAAAATGTATTATTTTATATTATGTACGTTTAATTTTAGTTAGCATAAAAATGTAACTGAACATAGCTAACAAATTTAAATTACTAGATTTTTAAAAATGAATGTATTACATAATTTAATTTTAAAATATATAATTTCGTTTTACCTTGAATCATATAATTTTAAGTAGGTGCGTAATATTCTAAATTTCTAAAATATAAAACTGTTGGTTTTAAAAGTATAAAATGAAGTAACTACTTAAAAACATTTAAGTTTACATAAAAATATTTTATTTAAATTAACTTTATAAAAAAATAATAAAATAAAAAATAATTTTATATTTAACAACAATTAAATTATTAAGTTAAACTTTAATAATAGTTAAAAAAGAGTAACTATTAGAGAATAATTAATTATAAGAGTAACTCATTATCCAACTTAATGACAAATAATTTAACTAAACTTTAATTATTTAACTCGTTAATTAACAGATTTCCATATTATACCTAATCATTTAGTAAAAGTTAAATTTTGTAATAGGTAGGTTGTTATATATTACTATTGATAGTTATAAACAATTTCTTTCGTACATTTATATATTTTAAATTATAATATCGCAGATATTATTAATATAATTATCATCCTGAGAGATACTCTTTTTTCATACGAGTTTTAAAAATTAATTTTCTCATCTCGTGCGCAATGACGTTCTTTGATCCTTATTGTAAAGAAAAAAAAATGACAAAAATGACATAAAGTTTTATTCTTTTATTTAAAGTACCATGAAGTCCACCCGTATAATATAGTGTAATCAAATATAATAGATTTAAATTCGGTACTTATACACTATACGACTAAATTTAATAATATAATATAATTATAATGTGTGGAAATTAATCATATTCAATGAATGTTATAACGCACACTAAAAACGAAAAAATATAATTGAGAGTGATTGAAATTGGTTTTCTCGCGTGTGTCTCCGCGCGTTCGTTTGGTCTATAAACAAATGATATATTATTATTATATTTAAACAAGACAATACAAGTGTAATGGAAAGAATAAATCGCTATTAGCTGCACACAGTTTGAAGATATAATACAGTTAATTATTTTAAACGTTTGAATATTTAAATTTAAATAAAAACGAAAACATTTCTAAGCCAATGACAATTTTTTTATTTTATATATATATAAAACTGTAGCTTCGATTACTTCGTTTTGTTTGGTACGCACCGATTTTCATTTAGATAATTATTATAAATACTTTAGGGTACACCTAGTTCAATCGACTTAAACGAGTTGCGTATATATTTTATATTATATATGCCTAGATGTGTTGTTGGCGTTGAAACGTGTTATAAAAATATAAAAACGGCAAACTCGATATCGACCTTGATTCATGAATAATTATATATTTATTTTACGCGGCAATAAGATTATAAACGTCTGTGAAAACGTTGTTTTTACATATTTTATGATCGTGATTTCAATTCGATTTATACAGAAGACGTCTGCAAAAATCATCCGATTATATATAAAAAATCGAACGAAAAAGTTTTGGTACAATAATTATTGTGTTTTAATATGGATAAATTTAAAATATAGTATATAAGTGTGCCATTAAAGACAATATGAAACGCGATCATAATACATAATACGGTTAGGTTATGACTTTATGTTATATTGGTAACGAAATGTTAGTTGCACGATGTTCTGAATGACCTGTTTATATTGTAAAAGGGTCTCAAAGTAAATTTTCGGATACGCCATCGAAAGTTTTTCAACTTCAAGTTTTTACAAGACGCGTGTCTTCATAAATTACATGATAATCTATATAATTTAACAATACGTAAAAAAAAAAACCTTAAAGATCGTAGATCACATTGTGTGTCGTACAACCATAACCGACGGTCAAGCCAGAATCTGAATCCGATCGATAAAATCGAGTATAATAAATCATCAGGACCTGATTTCTATTATAAAAAAATATATGTAACATATTATTATATATTCTCATAGACGTGGTGAACTGGTGAACATGAATTAAACCAATACTGGGTATAAATAATTTAAATTTAATAGTAACTAAACTGTTTGACATTAAAATATTAATGTTGACTTAACTTTTGTTCACATTGACTTGGCAAATAACGAGTTACTTAAAGTATGAAATAAGATCGAATTAATATTTGAATTTTTATTTTTGAGGAACGATATTTAAGACGATATTGTAGAAACTTATGCGGAAGACCAAGATTGAGGTAGTTAGGACATGTAATAAAATATGCACTAGAATATTAACGGACATGGGGGCTAAAGAAAAAGTGGAAATATATATTGCCGATATAGATTTTTAAATACTCGAAATATATAATTCTGAGAGATGGCTGTGAAAGGGATGAACAGGGGAAGATGTGTGAAGCAGTAATGTGGCCTATATAAAAGCAGAAGAAGAATGTATTATATTTGTAATATTATATTATACAAATCACCAATTATTAATTTATTAATAGACATTGTTTATATTTATTTGATATCCTCATCCATAGATAAGTATGCTTTCAGCGTGTTAATTAAAAATATATTTAAAAGGAAAAAAATGATTACAAATAAATTTAACTTTAGTCAGTTAGTTTTACTTTTAATTTAACTTTTAACTTGACTAATTTAATACATAAATGATACATAATACGTTGCCTATAAATTCGTTCAGTAGCGGATCGAAGAGGGATCTCAGGGGCACGTGCCCCCCTATCGAAAGACCCTGGATCATTTGAGGTAGTTTTATAATTATATATTTAAAAATAATTTAGACAAGAAGTTACTATATAAGTAGTATATATATATATATATTAAATAATTAATTAAAGTTATATGCATTAAATATTTAAATCCGTATTAAAATAAATCGTTTTTATATTTTATATTAATTTTAAAAACAATTTTACAAAAATATAAATAATATGCCCCCTTGTCAACAATTTCTGGATCCGCTACTGAATTCGTTTCAATTAATCTAATTTGACCTCATTGAAAATATCGTTAACTTGTCAATCATTGTTTATAATATTATTATCTGTTATTTTTACACTTTATGTCGTCTATATCATTATTACATAAAATCGATATTATTTTATATATTATATGATTTGCTATGTGGGTGGTCGACCGCACGCGATTGAATGACCAAATATAATTTAACTAACGATTTCGTTTGAACATAATATTTATATATTTATATATACAGTGTGATTCTGTACCATACGTATCCGTCCCACACTTTGACCTTAATTTAATATATTTTTGATAACGAAATTATTTTGGAAAAATTAAGCAATATAATATTTAAAAAAATTGTATATATATCATTTACAGGTATTATATTAAGAACCCGCCTAAATTAGCTTCAGCCATACACTATTTTTTCCAAATGTGAACTATTTTTTGCAATTTTATATCAACTGATATATATGTATCAAAATCTGTATACACTTAAGTGATGTACAGAAATATAAATATTGGCAAATATACTTAAATAAAAGTTTTTTCAATAAGTACTTTTTCCCTTTTCATAACATATTCTATAAATTGTAATTGTTTGATCAAAACTATTTATGGTGCCGAGATGATATCGTATTCTAAATTAAAAATAATATAATCCAAAATATAAACTTTAACATTTTCTACTTATTTTATCGAATAATAAAAAAAAAATCTAAATATTATATGCATAATTTAGTGTATCACTCTGTATAATGTTAATAGAGTAGGTCACGGACTCGTGATGAGTTTAAATATTATTTATTATTATGTCGTCTGCGTGTGTGTAAAATACATCATTACACGGGACGGAGGTCGTCACATATTATTATAATATTAAAATATTGGTTGTTATTTACGTATTTTTTTTCGACGGTTCAATGAGAATAATACATGCTTAAATATACATACGGTCATACAAAATTATTATTTAAATAACGCGTGTCATGATATTGTGTGTAGCGACGAATCGCATAATTTACTAGATAATATTAAATATTATATGCCGAGACCAGTGATGGTATATAATATATACACTATACAGTATAATGATTTATGATTAATTCTGCAGTTCAGATCCGAGAGAACGAGAACTATAGTATACAATTTATACTATTTTGTATAAACCAATAGTGTTATTACGGTTTAACGGGTGTTTTCAAATTTAACGAAAATATAATATTATAATCTAAAATAAATGAAATAATTTAGAAAACATGAACAACTTTTTTCGGAGAAAATATCAAATATTAATAGTTTTTAAGAATTCACCGAAGATAACTACAAAAATTAAACGTTATATTTTATATTTATAAAGTAGGCGTATAAAAAAAAAGCTAATCGTTTTTTTAACCTTTTTTTGAACAGACGATATAAGGGAGATTTTATTACTGTTTTATCTCCAGAATGGTACATAAACAATTTCGCAACTAATGTAAATTTAACTAACCAACGAACTATTGAGGTATATTTATTGTAATTGTTATTGGACTCTAAACCTCTTTAAATTATAATCCGTATCTTCATCAAAAAATAATTATTAAATTAACAGTTGTAGATATCCTCTATCTCTCATTTAACAACATGCATAGCTACCGCTGGCTGGCAACAATCATCATTTATGTCAAGGGGGTCGATGATGGTTTTTGGTTTAGTAGAACATGACCGGTTTAGTTTACAAAACGATTGGGCTTTTTCGAATAATCGTGGACTGATTTCTCCAGAGTCCACAGATATCACTACGCGCAAAAACCCATGGTTACCCATGACTGCAAGAGTCGAACCTGAATCCTCGTGTGTCGAAGAAACATTTTTTTAGACCACTTGACCAAGCTTTACGCGGCCTATATTAAAATACTTTTAAATAAATATGTTTATTTTTTTTTTTTTTTTTTTTTTTTACAAAGGATACGGTCTCCGTCGTCGGTGGTCAAGTGCCCCTTGTACTCCGGTACGAACGGCCTTAAAACGTCCTTCATCAGAACTTGGAAGCATAACTGTTCCTTGGGGCACAGTTTCTTAAGGATCGTGCCTGGTTCCGGACCGGCTTTAAAATTACCTGCGAAACAATAATTATTATTAACACACACTAATTAACGCAAATACAAAAATCAAAAATTTAATAATCTAAAAAAATATGTTTAAAATGTACTTTTATAATTATAGAATATCAACACAACCCTACATGGTCAAAATATTGGATAATGTTAATATTTTTACTAACCAACCCAAATAATATAACAATAGCCAATATGTTGATCATGTAGGGTTATATATTGTATTTATACCATTTACCCCAAAGTTGAGCTATCCGTTTAAAATTTAAAAATTTGTCGTAATATTTTAATCACCCTGTATATGTGTATAAGAATTGCCGCAAAATTTTGTTACAAGTACCTACTTTTCGACATGATATTATATACAAATCGCATTCACGTAATCGTTATATTATTACATATATTATAATATACACGAGTAGACACAATTGCCTATATACGGCAGTCGTACTATTAACCTGTTCAGACTTACACGTTAAAATCGTGTAAAACAAGTGATGCGTTATATACTATATATACATAATATTACGTGCCAGTGTGACGTGGTAATTATATATTTGTTATTATTTTGATTATATTGTTTAAAGAACAAGAAGGACGAGAATTTGAGATGACGTTTGTTGTTAAATAGAGAAAAACATATATAAAATACGTAACAGTACATATTATAGTAAACAAAGTGATACGAATTTAAAGTTAAAAAAAAAACAATTGAACTTTAAGATAATTCTGTATGAGTAATTATTAACCATAATAATAGACAGTCATAATTATAGACAGTGGTCGACAAAAATAAAATAATATGTTTAAAATATTTCTAATTTCCATTAAATTTAAAAAAAAATAGTTTTATTAATAACTACTTTCACTATATTTAAAATGACATTAGACATAAATGAGTAATTTAATGTTTAGGAATGGGATTTTATTCGACTTTTGAATTTTTTTATGATCACTAGGACATAGCATTCCAGGTACAAAATTCAACTCAAGCATTAGAAATTGTGAAGTTGTAAAATATTTTACTTTGGATTATATTTTAACATATTATGATATTTGATCAAAATATTACAATAATTCAATTTGAAAGAAAATTTAGAAGAGGTTTCTGTTTAGACGGTTAAAATTTTGACCAAATTGGCGTTTAAATAATATCCAATCTTGAAAAAGTTTTAGATTTGAATGGATTAAAATAAATTTTTATTTTATATTGCATATTAAAACAAGAAGAAAGTTATTTCTATATCGTGTAATTTTTATCATCCCATTAAGGTACTGAAGGATTTTATGATTGATAAAGTATTAAAGTCAATGATTTAAAGACATTTTGGTTTCTTAAAAATAAAACTTGAAAAAGTTCATATTATTATTTCCCTTGTCTGCAGTTATAGAAAATCATCACATTATGTATATATTTATATGAAACAGGTTCACTACACATATGGCGTTATGGATAAGATCGTAAACGTGGGTTGATCGACGTTTCTTATGATATATAATTGGATTTTTGTGAAAAAAAAAAACATCGATCACATATGGCGACGAGACTGTCATTGTGAATGTTCTATACTGTATTATGGTATGAATACTGCGGGCAATCTCGACATAAAATTACAAGTATAGACAGGAAGTAGATAAAAAATAAAAAATGTAATATTTCTAATTGAATAATTAAATTATTCTCCTTCGTGTCTTATGTTATTATCATATCGGAGAGATTGAGATTGTATTATATTTTCTCTATTGCACAAATCAATACCTTGTTTAGTTACAAATATTTTAGAGAAAAGGACACGTTCTTGATCTTCATAATAAAGTAATATATAGTTTAAAAACAAAAAACAAATACATTTATACAAATATTATGATTATAATTTGCATCTATTATATTTGGTAATTTTTGTATATTAATATTAGTACTTCGATTTGAATGACATAAACATTTTAAATAAAGACATTTTTCAATTTTGAATGTATAAAATATGTATTAAATAAATACACAATACATTAGTTGTATACAATTATTTATTTTTTATATTTGTATTATAAATTATAATTTAAGGAAACTTTAATAAAATAAGTAAAAATATGTGTTTGCCCGTGTGATTCAATATGAAAATAAAAAAAAAAACACATTTTTATAGAAACAATGAATTCCTTACTCCGCTCAGAATCTAAAGCAATTAAAATATAATAGTAATATTATTGTAGGAATTGTCATACTTTTGTCATAATATTACAATAAATATAGATTTAATATGATCGAAAATGTTTTAAAATGCATTTAAAATGTTAAAAATACCCCCAAAAAAGTTTGTGATTAGAATTGTGAGTTTTTGAAACACATTTATAGTCATAGCTTAAATAAATACAAGTTAATTAAAATCTTAGCCCTTACTATGATTATACTATTACTTACTACTATTATAATATATCGATCAGTTATAATTCAATTCTATTGACCTTAATATATATATATATATATATATATTACTTTGTGTCCTTTCCATAAGACTTAGTGAGAAATCTTATTATATTATTTATATAACAAAACCACTAGTTTATAATTAAGTTTGTTAAAAACGAAAATTTGAGGCCGGTTATTTTATATACCATAAAAAACATTGTGACTTCGTGTGTGACTTTTAATCATATTTATATTATTTATATATACGCACATATTATAATGTGCCTATACAATTGACGTCAGAGACACGAGTGTTACAAATATTTTAAATTTGTCATCAGATAGATTATTATCAATTCTGTATTCTATAAATAACAACTAACCGAGCGACTATGAATCGTTAAATATTTGAACATTATAAATTTATAAGTAATTCATATTGTCGTGATTGATGTTTTAAAACCTAGTCTAAAATTCCCAATGATTTCTAGATCAATTCAGGTGATACTAAATATACTTACTTAAAAACGAATCGCTTCACAATTTTTTTAATAATTCAATGTTATTTTACACGTATTTGAATAATTTAACAATGTACACACGTATATTTACAGAGTGAGACGAACACTTTTAATAAATATAAACGTCTAAATTAATTCTGTGTGGTTCACTTAAATGCGAGGAAAAAAAACTTCGTAGCATTTCCTTGCGAAACTACTTATCAATAAGTAGGTAGTTCGAGACACATGCGCGGTCGAAATATCACGCTATTTTTTATTATTATTTTAAAACCACATTTCTCTGTATAAATTTCAATTATCTATACCAAGTACACGTAAATCTATTAAAGATTTAAAGATCAACAAGATCATTGCATATTATACAAGTAGATAACAGAACCTGGAAAATCGAAAATCTTGGAAAGAAAATAATACTTAATACAAATTACATAGAACCAGATAGGTTAGGTTAGGCACAGTAGTCACAGCATAATCGAAGAAATAAAATTAATGTATTTTTACAGCAATTGCCAATTGAAATGTTTGGAAAAAAAACAACTTACTATGTCTTCGAAATAATTTTGGAGTGTATGTATGACTTGTTAATATCCAATATCCAATTTGCCATATCGGTGAATTTTTGTAACGTTGTACGTATTTCATTATTGTAACAATGTCCGAAAGTTACTCTGATCAACAATTATAAACAATCACCTAATATTATTTAGATATCTATTGTTCTACCCCGGAGTGAGCTATTCGTAGATAATGTCTAATATGTCATATTAGATTTAAGTAGTCAGGGGTATTGAACGTGGACAAAAATATACAGGACAAGACACGAGATTTTTATTGTCACCACGAAATGATAACGATAGGAAACACTATTTGGCTTATATCAACGCCATGTCTCGGAGATTTACAAATTTTATTCATTCATTCTATAATTCTGTAAAGATACTATGGTAGAAAAACAATGTATAATAGTAGGTTTAGAGTTGATAAGATACTTCACCGCATGGTACGTACTCCACATGTTTCTTATCTACTCTATATCATTTCGTGGACAACTACTCCACCAGAGACGTATTTAGCAATTTATAAAGGAGGAAGGTTAAATTTTTTTTTAAAAGCCTTCATGAAGCTAAAACCACCTTCCCCCTACCGATTTATAATATAAAAAACGCATTGGAAAAAAATTAAAATAAATATATTCTGTATCTGTATACATTATAATGCAAAATCTAAAACAGGTGGCAAAATAATATTAAAGCAATTTTGTTTTTAGATTCAGAGCAAAACGAGAAATGTATTGGTTTTACAATTTTTTTTTTTTATATATGCCTGAAAGCACTTTTTTTGATAGAAATAATAGTTTGATTACCACAAATATGGTATGATTTTGGTAGAAAATTGTATCTAGTTGGTACTGATCCTAGTGACTTGAAATTTTTCTTGAGTATTCACTTAAGTAGTTTACACACGTGGTAAACTTTTGGAACAGCTTATCAGTACATTATATTGTATTATATTGAGTTTCACTGAGAATCGTATTTTATAATTTTGATTGATTGATTTGCATTCAAATCTTAATTATAATAAACCACTAATTTCTTCGAGGACTAAAGGGACAAAGTAGGAACGTCTAAAATCGACCTTCCCGCTAACTTTTTTGATCATGGGGGGGTTTAAACTCGTTCGACCACCCATAAATACGCCTCTGTACTTCATACTCTCCCACAATGTCATGATAAAGTCAAGTTGACTTCACATATTTGATACCATCTGACCTCTAAGAATCTGTGATAATATTACGATATTTTAATACTTGAAGGGAGAGGGGATATATAATATACCTATACAAAGTGCACCATTAGATCGTATAAGAACAACAATAATAATATTATAGATAGGATCGGTGTCTGTAAAGCGATTAAAAACCCGAAGCGTAATTCAAAACTGGTTTGTATCGACCACTATATAAGTAAAACTACTACATTATATTAGTACGATCTTACTGAATACAGAGTATTCAAAAAATTCGAAATATTTCTGAAGACTGATTTTCGCATATCAAATTTTCGCAGTACAAGTTATATTACATCGTAGATTGGATCATAATGCATATTAATAATATATTTATACGCGTATTAAATTCGTTAATTATTACAAAGTATTAGAATTAAAACTACATTTATTTGTAGAGTAATATAACTAAGAAAACGCGATGTTTTGTATATATATATAATATATTTTTTGTATACACTCCGTATGTAAATAACATGCGCATACAAGACTTATAAATTACGCTTTTATTATATAAATACACGTGGAAGTATCATAATATTATTATGCTTACATAAGTTTGTTTTTTTAATGATTTAATTAACGAGTGAAGAATACAGATTGTGAATCGTAGAATTTATAATGATATTATTATAAAACTCTTATACGTTAGCTAGGAAACCGAACGAAAACGTCTCGATATCGATCTGATGCTAATTTGTAGGGTTTGGATAAGATCTTAATTTCAAGAATTTTTTAAATTTTAAATTCTTTATTAGATATATTATATAGTTTACTAATTTGTGTAGGATCGTTTTATGAACGTGTAGTTACGATCAGGTGAATCCATCATAATGTCAAATGTGTTCCTAAATCTAACCCAATAAGAATGTGTCCCGAGTATACTCAATAATTATATAATCGAATTTCTAATTTATAGCCAAAATAAACATAATTTTAGATGGATTCGTGACAGTTAGTAATATTATTATTATATTGTACGATAATTCTAAGGTTTAATGACATTTCCGCGTTATAAAAACAGCATAGCATTTCGTATATAATTTACGAAGTACGGATCATGATAGTCGATTTGTCAAACGTATACTATATAGTATAATATCATTAGTTTCGTATTTCGTTCTCGACTTCGACTAATTTAATCTGTGTCGACGTCGAGTGGTGTTTAACCACACTATACCTCGTGTTGGGTATATAGTTTTCGCGCGGCACAAGTGTTATATATAATATTATAAAATATACATGGGATCGGTTAGGCGTAAATTTCCGTTCTAATGGTTGCGCACGAGAGTTAGTGTTATTTATTTTCATTCTGACGTACTTTGAGACACATGTATAGGTATATAAATAAACTATAAATATATAGTATGCACTATCATGGGGCCCGGGCGATGTGTCTCCGGAACAACTTTGTTTTCGCAACAAATAGGTTTGACATTGAACAAATTATTATTGTATATTAAGTGTATATGATAATAGCCCACCATTGCCTTATGTCGCGTAAAAAACACCATTATATATACCTATATAAAATAAAAAAGTAAACTAAGACCGATTGTAGGTATAATAAATATATCCAGAATTTGAATTGTAAAACAATAGAAAAATAAGACTTGAAGTTATCTCATAAATATGAATTTTTATGTTATTCTATAGAGATTTTTTATAAAAATATTAAAAGAAACTCTTGTTGAAATTTTCAGGTGATAAAACTATATAGATACATACCATAGGCGGATATTGGGGAAACTTTGGGGCCTCTTAGAAAATTCTGTTTAGCCCCCCAAATGGTTCTAGTACCTCCATAAACAAACTTTAATTAATTAAGGTAAAAATTAGCTTTAGAATTAGATTTAATAAACTTATTTTCAAACTATGTTGATTTCTGGTAATCGACATAATATTAATCATCAAAATTTAGGTAAATAAATTGGCTTAAATATATAAGTACATGGAATTATAAATACAATCCAATAAACAGGAATTTTTATAAGAATCTGAAAAAGTCAAGGGTA
The DNA here is from genome assembly GCA_013282895.1 of Eriosoma lanigerum. NCBI lineage: Eukaryota > Metazoa > Arthropoda > Insecta > Hemiptera > Aphididae > Eriosoma > Eriosoma lanigerum. The sequence continues at coordinate 27,939,129 of CM023360.1, forward strand.
GTTCCTATTCAAAGACACAAAAACAAAACACATTTAAAATTAAAAAATAATTTTATTTTAATATTATAAACAATACGTTTTATTCTTGTTAATTGCTTTACAATTTTATTTTATTTTAATTAAGTTATGTTTAATATGTCAAATGTTTCGTTTATTGTATAGTTTTGTTTAATGTTAATAATAATACTGTTTCTGTTAGTCTTCACTGATTCACGTTTCAATCGTTTTATGACAAATTTAACATTATAATTATAACGTTATAAAAACATTTTCTACCCTTTTTTACCTTTTCTAAATGACAAGTCACCTTACAGATATGACCAAATTTGAAGGATAAGGTATCAATTATTTCTAAATTAATTGAGATTAGAAATATTTAATTGAATTTGTCACGTTTGAAATTAAAAACATATAAAATAATTCAATGCTCTTCGTATATATTAAGAAGTCACCAATATAAATATTTCATGCTTGATACGATAAAATAGTTAAAAAAAAACTAAACATAGATCCAAAAAATAAGAAAATAGATTGTTATAGGTTCATATTATATTTTTATGAATTAAATGTTCGAGTGAGAATTACTTTTATACATATATATCATAAAACACGTCAAACGACGCAATAAAAAACATATTTTACAATATATTGTTAGTATAATAATATCATTATGACGAAAGCTCAATAATAATATAGGTATATATTTTCTCAAAATAGTAGTGTATAAACAGTTTATAAAGATATCGAATGGATGTCATATTTTTACCCCATATGTAGTAGTAAACGATATTTTATTTTCCACATAATATATTTCGATCGTTAATTTATTACAGTTGTTTTTATTTAAGTATTGTCGTTATAAACTACGTTTATATAAGATAACTAGCTATAGTGTCTTATACTATTATTATAATATATTAGTCAGGAAAAGACGTAATCCATTTGAGGAACGATACGCAATATAAGTATAAAATACGAATAGAAACGTTTGTACAGTGATAATATAGTATACATAATAGATATAATAATAATATCCAATATGACCATAAAAAACGGACGTATTATACATTTTATACCTATACTTGAATGTTGATTTCAACTTCTTTGCGACATTACGAAAAAGTCGATATTTATATTTTAACGACACATCAAAACAACACAATTCATGCACGAAGAACACAACATTATAATCATTATTAATTATCTAAATCGTAATTTATATGATATATAGGTACACAATTCGCATTATTATCAATATTTGTTCGGATTATATTATATTATTATTATTCTAAGACTTAGTTGTGAAACACTCGACGCATCTCTAGATAATAATATATTAGCACTTTTTTGCAGATAAAATCCACTGCCTTGAGTTTTAATTATTTATTTTTAGTTATTTAGGTGGCTATAAATATATGTACTGTTTAATATAAAGCTTATACAATTATATATAATACGTACTATACGAGTTGTAGAATAATTTAATACATTTTATTACGATATTATATCAAAAATTAAACAGTATGTTCCTGTATGCATGAAAAACATTAATTTTTAAAAATATAATTATTATACATAACTGTGAAAAAAAAACAATTATAATAATCGTATATATATATATATTATATGTGTAAATAGGTATACAATGTTAATATACTAAGGTACAATACCTATACTTAGGTATAAAATTGTATCTACTTGAGACCTACTCTACTTGATTCATTTTTCGAAACTCTCAATAGTTTTTCTTCAAATAAGAAAAACTACCAAAAATAGTTGGAAAACCGTGAAATTCACGGAAATCGTGATAGATAATAAATCACTAATATCTCTGAGGATTGAAGGACGATGATGAACTCTCGGAATCGACTTCCTCTCTTATCTTAAAACTATTTTTGTAAAAATATATTTTTTTTATGAAAACAAACGAATTTTGTGATAATAATTGATAAAAAGGTTTACAAAATCGATGAGAACACAGAACATATTAATATTGGTCTGTGTCATTGAAAACTATTGAAATAAATGTTAAACTAACAGTTACACCGAGATTATGTAATCTTTTAGATTACCAGTCGACGGGTTAAGTTAGAATATTAATCAATCAATGATCACTCTATTATGTTAATAAATTGCTTTTTACATAATAGTATATTTCTGCGGATTTACGATCAAACAATCGATGTTTTTTCAAATTGGTTTACGGTCGTATTGCTTTAGGGAACTCAAATTTCAAACGTATAATTATTATTATTGGCTTGTATATGTATATACATGTTATAATATGTATAAACATATTATAATATATAAAATATAACCTACGCAATTATTATCGTTTGCTAAAATGAATTCAAGTAAATATACATTATTAATATGACCTAACAATATAACTAACATATATTACACTGATAAATAAAAAATAAAAATTTAAATGAATGTGTGGGTACATGCCTATATTAGATTTTTTAAATATTATTACCTATGAAAAATATATTTTTTGTTTAAATATAAAAACTAATGCTTTATAAATGGTTTATTGACATTGTGTATATCTTAGTATAAAGCAGACAAAAAATTTAATTTTATAAAGTTCATATACTTGTTAAACTAATGTTTAACTTCTGTCTTACTTAAGTTTTTTTATTTTACTTAAAAACAGATTAAAAAGATCTAATCGAATTGTAATATACCTACGCATAATATTATCAAGACTGGAAAAGTTAACTTATATTTTTAACTCATTATATTAAGTTATTTTAAAATTGTTAATAAGTTAAATTAAAATAAAAGTAATTTAACTTAGCTAGTTAAAAAGTTTAAAAAACATTAAAGATATTGACTTTTAAAGAAACATACTTTATATAATTCAATTTATGAATATATGTATATTTTTTGTATGTTAAATTTTTATCATACTTCATTTCATTTAAATAACTATATATTGACAAATTTGGAAGTATTAAAATATACCTAGAACTAACTGGCGTTAAATAGTTAATTTAATTAACTGAACGATAATACAAACATTTTATTTTTTATAATAGTATATTATTTAATCTGAAATTAAACTAGTTAAATAAAACGCTAAAACTTAAAAAAAATCGTTATATAATTTTTAACTTTATTTTTTTGACTTTAATAACTATCTAGCCTTGATAATTATATATTATATTATTCTTAATACAATTACTTATACTGTCTAAATACTATAATCGCGCATTGTTATACGTATTATTACTCGTATTATGTTATTAAAATTTATAATTTGTTTGAAAGGTTATTGTACGAAAACCTCGTGGAATATCATCATTAATATACCAAATAAATATAATAAATTCAATTGAGATAAACTTAATATTATATGGAATAAAATGGTAGGTAAATAATTTGTTTGAACATACCTTGGTGTCCGGCTAGTTGTACCCACGGATACCTCTGTTTTTTGTAGGTCTGAAAGAACGGTGTCCACTGGACAATGTTCCTGAGTTTCCGCCAACCAGAATGCTAAAAAATTAAATATAAGATATTACTTTACTGCAGACATTTAATTTATTCATAAGCATTTTGTACCCTAAAAACGTTTTTAAACTATCTTAAATCAATATGATATTATAATAATATACCTATTGCTGGTTTTAGAATATTTTAGACTAAAGGGTAGCTGATTTCATCATCATCATCATCATCAGAAAAAGAATTAATACTAATTATATAATATACGTTTTTGATGGATCTACAAGAAATTATGATGGTTAGATCAGTTATTCGATATTTTATTAACTGATATATATATATATATATTAATAATATAATATACCGGGTAAAGTATAGGCGCTATAATATAATAAGTGCTACAACATCAATAAAAAATTATGGTGGTAATTATTAATAACGACTTTTAAAAATCGCTATTTTATGGGTAAGATTAGAATAATATGATAGCAAAAAATATCTGCACCGAAGAGGCGAATGTATAATAAAATTAAAACAAATATTCGAAGCAGACGTACGAAATATCATAAAAAAATTTGTTAATTGTTTTATCCATACGAGCTAAATGACGTATATATATATATATACTATATAACATAATATTATCTTAGATAGTAAATGAATAACAGATGGATAGATATTGGATATAAATTAACATGCAGTCACTACATTTTTGTTTTGTTTTAATATTTTATTTTTCATATCTAAACTGCGTTTAATTTAAACAATAATTGGACGTGACCTTAAAAAACGACTACATAGGTATAAGAAATAAACTATTTTTCTCTTTACTTCCAGATTTCAAGACAGAAACGTAGATATTATAAGATTATAACTTATGCAAGGCTTGGCATGAACAAATTAAAAAGTTAAAGTTAGGTTAATCATAATCAAATAATATAACGTGTTAATTGTTTTTAAGAGCATATATACTTGTCCAGCCTTGATAATTTGTTTTCAATATTGGAATAGTATGAAAACGAGAGTTTCTACATAATTCAAAATTGAAAAAGCCCCTAAGATTATCGAGTTTAAAAATAATAATAAGAGTATACAGAGTGATCAGAATATTATGTATATTATATACAATAACACTATAATAGTAATATACATGTAAATATAACGATTGTTTTTGTTTTCCATTATAAGCGATAAACGCGCGACAAAACGGCGTTATTTACCACCCAGCTTACAATATATATAATAACACAAAATAACAATAATAAAATCTTTTTATAAAAAGATAAGACGAGTCTTTGCGATTCGATTTCTTTCGTACGACATAAAAATAAAACCACACACACGCACATTCCCATCGGCATACTAATTTACAAGCCTGACGAATCCTATCCGTATATACGATTTTTTAAATTTTTTTATTTAATGTTCAGTGTGTGTGTGTGTGTGTAGGCGTCGTTGTATGCGTAAATGGACACTATTGCA